>AYKW01000034.1:755535-948556 GCA_002760635.1 Ganoderma sinense ZZ0214-1
GTGTGTGCGCAGCGATCAAGGAGGGCATCGTGCAGGTCGTGCGGACGTTTGGAGAGAAGCTGGCTGCGTTCAAGTTCCCGCCGCGCGTCGCGAAGAAGCTGCAGGGCTTCGTGGACTACGATTAGCCTCGTGTGGCGGTGCTGGTGCGCGTGTAGGTAGACGCTGTGAATATATTTTGTTTGGACGGTTTGGTAGCCTCGTGGTGGCGGGGACGGGCGTGGCTTGCGGCCGAGTCTTGTCGTGCGCCGTTGATAATGGCAGACTCTCGCAGTCTTGTAGTGTACAGTAGCGTACAGTAGAGTGTTGGGGTGTACAGTGTGCTGGAGAGATCATAGGTGGGGCAGCACTCGGCGGGCGTCTATATCCTTCTCACGCCTTGCTCTTGTCCACCACCACTCGGATTCGTCTCGCACGCTCAACATGCCCTCGACATGCAAGCAAATAAGCTGATCCGCACTCGGGCTCGGGATCGCGTCACGTCGTCAACACGTGCGTTGTCTCGTCCGGCCTCTCTTCTTCCACCTCTCCCGCAGGCTCCTCCCCGCACACGATATGTAACGCACTCCCCCCTTTCCCAAGTCCCCGCCATCAAGCACAGCCGGTCAGGATGGATATCGCACATGCACGGCCAGCCAGCATTCCCGTGAGCAGCCAAGGTACGTACCCAGTACTCGAGCCGGCAAGCTCGCCGCACTGCCGCCAGTCAACCCCACTGCCAGCAGCCAGCCTTCTCGTTCGCCTGCTTCATGCCTGTCCCAGATTGCTCTGTACGAAACTCTGTGAACATACCACCTCTGCCATGTCTCCCACCACCAGCTCCCATTCCGACTTCCGAGACGCTCAGCAGTCTCGGCTGCATATACCCTGCTGCGTGAGTAAGATGAGCATCTAACGCATTGCAAAGGCGCCAAAAGTCTCACATACCTCGTCCATTGTGAGTCTCTTCAGCCAGCCACCCCAACTGTGTTCTGCGCGAGCAACTCATATCTTCGCCATCCTGCCTCCGCCATCGCCGCCAACCCATCGCCACCAAGTCGAGTGCCGGCCACCGGACCTCTGACTCCGTGACTCCGCCGCTGCCGCCAGTGTGCTTCGATCTTCCTTCCGACCACAGCTGTCTTGAGTGTGCCAGCGTCTGCCAGTGTCTGTGTCAGCATCGCGCCATCATACATAGGTAAGTGCATACAGCATACCGTTGTCACGTTCAGAGACCCCGACTCGGATGTAACTTCCGCCCGTCTTTATCAAGGTCTGACAGATACTTGCGCATCTCGTGAGTGTTGTATCCTGTTCAAAGCCACGTCAAGTCCGCTATGCTACGCAGACACAATAAATACATACACACCTCGTTGCGAGCCTCCAAGCTTGTTTGTCATTGTTTGCTGATCAGCAGCCTCAATGCCGGACTAGCACCCGTTGGTCAAGACTGGTGAGAGCACAAGCGACAATGCCTCGGGAGGCTGTAGACTTCATGGGTGTGCGAGGGGCGATGAGAACCTAAGTGGAGACATGGAGTGCGCATGGATGGTCGCCAAGATGGGATGCATAGAAGCGACAAGCAGCGGTTCACCGCATGGCGATCTAGGAACTGGGATGAGAGGGCAAGAGCGGAAAGGCAACACAAATCTGCAACTCCGATGTAATATACACTGGCAATATTTCCAACGTCGTTCGATCGTGCGCACAGACCACCAGGCAGTGCTGGTGTGAAGATGTCCGGCTAACTTGAAGGATAACCACTTGATCACCGCCCCACCCAGCCTCTGTCTAGGCCTCTTGCGTCTTCCTCAATGTTTAGCCATCTATTCATTATTATTCCGAAGCTGTCCCAAAGTACGTACTAGACGCATTTGCGCTCGGAGCTCCGATACAGCGAGCCTTCTCATTTAGCCAGCTCCTGGCCATCTCGGCCCAGTCCTGACCATGACATGATGACTCAATTCCCCCACAAATGATGCCAGACACTGTTTCACTGAAGGCCGCCGAGGATGGTTATGATTTTACCCCAGCGAGATTATGCTTCCAATCGGCCAGCCTCCCTCAATATCTACTCTCAGCCATGCTTTCATCATGACGGATATTAATGCCGTGTAGAACTAGCATGCTTCCATTCTGAACAGCGACCCATAACTTGAATCATGCTAGGTTGGAGCAAAAATACCCAGACACTCACACCGGATTTGCCATCGCATGCACACTGGCACAACCCTTGGCACTGCAGTGCTGAACTGTTCCAGACAAAGTATATGGCCGAACACCACCGGGCAGTCACAAAGTCCCAGATTATACCCGTGTGCGAGCCAGTGGTCTCGATTCAAAAAGTCGAAGATGATAACCGACACAAGTTAATGGCCCGGGGGCGCCCCGCTTCGTGTGAAGCAAGGGGAGGCCTGCATTCCGTGGATGCGGTCCTGACTTCCTCGGCAGTGGCTAAAGCCATTTCCTCCATCTGGGCATTCCCCAGCCGTAAATCCTATCCAGCCCAGAAGTTCGTTCTCGCCGCGGCGCACCACCGAAGGCGTCAATCTCCCGTTCGGCTCGCCCATGGCGTATGGTTACAAACTTACACTCGGATCACATCTCGGCTGGGATCCACTCATGCCGCGGAGCCGGTACACCAGCAACTGTCATACACTCGCCATGCTGTCGTTTTGACCGCAATCTCCCGCTCCTTCGACTCCTTCCTGTGCACAAGGTGAGTCTCGGGGCCGTCCAATTCGTTCCCTCGCTCTGACAGGCAGATTTTCGTTGTGTATTCGAAATCCAGGGATTCCAGTACCGAGGCGCCAAGGACGACCACTCGTCGGCCTAAGAAATGCAATTAGACGTTCGTGATCAACCTACCCGAGGCGCCAAGTTCACAGTACTAATCAGCCTTACCTCTCCCTTTTTCGACGTCGACCACGCGCTAACCTCGTCTCCCCGCAGATTGATATCTCATCCCGCCCCCCAGAGCCGGGTCCCCCAGCCACACGCAGCCACGGCACCGTCGCCCCGACCGCAATCTCCCGCTCCTTCTGCCGCTTCTCCCTCTGCGCCCAATGACAGACCTGTACCGCAACTTCAGTGAGATCACGACGACGCGGATGACGCAGCAACACGTACCCAACCCCGGGGTATGCTTTCGCCCGACGCTCGGGCAGACGTCTAACTTCTCCCTCCCTCCAACGGCTCTCTCCCCCCGGCAGCCTTGACCGTCAGTGGTCACAAACGTCGTCCAACCGTGACGACGGTGCGTCCGGGGCCCCGCAGGAAGGTTCGCGGCACGGAATGCAAGCCTAGGCGGGGCGCACGAAATATATTGGCGTTAGCGTAGTTACATAGTGCATACGTACTGTCCCCCCGCGCCGCACCCGTCGCGAGTCGGATCGCCCATTGTCCTGTGCTGTCCTTCGCGAGTCCTCAGGCCTCAGAGGACGCAGGGCCGAGCTGGTGATTCCAGTGGACCCCGGCCATGGACGGGACTGCCAGGTCCAAGGCTCGGAGTCGCCGCCCGGCGACGCAGGCTGCCGTCTGAGTTCCTTCCGCCGAGAGCCATCCTTGTCCGCCGCGTTCTTGATTCCAGCCGACTTCGGTTGGCGGCGGCGGCAGTGGGGGCCACAATGCGCCCGATCGTTTCCGCAGTTCAGAATTGCGATGTCCTCTCGCCGGCGAGAGGACATCTCGACAGGTACTATTACCTGCCGCCGCTGAGTGCTGAGTAAGCCGCTACCCTGCGATGATCGACGCTTCGGGTGCATTGAGTCTGTCTGGCGTAAGCTCCGCGCCTTCGCGCCAGCCTGCGGTGACATCTGGAGCACGTCAGCCCCGCGCACAAGAGGTGTTAGCATTGGACTCACCGGGGCTCTTGACCTTCATCGAGATGAAGTTCGCCTGCGTCTCGTTAGCGACGCTCTCCGGACCGAGATGTGCTGGTGGCGAACAGCGGCGTTGAACACTCGCCAGGGTGCTCAACGGGCTACTGGTCGGTCTCCTGGCCGTCGAACTCGCGAAGCTAGGCCACATCCCGAGTAGACCACGCTAGCTGCTGCTTGCCGAGCCAAGAGACTCGGACATCACGTGTGACCGTCCGCCCAACGCGGATCCTGTGCATTCCGTGCTGCAGACGGACCTCGCCCCGCACCCGCCTCGTGCGAGTCTCCCTATCCCGCCACTCGGACGCCCCAGAGCCGTCGAACGCACCCGCCCGTGAAGGCGGAATGACTCCGCATGCCGCTGGCAGGCCGTCCCGTGCCCAACGCAAGTCCCATTCATTGGTGGGGCCGCCACTGCCCCGACTCGCCCCCCCGTCGATGGTGTCGAGACCTCCTCTCCGGGCGCCGCAGACCGTCCCTGCGTACGCACCGGGCCTCGTAAGCTCTGCGAAACATGCCCCGAGGCCGGTGCCGACGCCCGACGTTACGCGTGCACGGCGGGCAGAAATCCGAGCGCAATATTAATGAAAATCGTGCATTCAACGCGTTTTCGAACCCCGGCGGGGAGCCGCGAAACCGGCCGCATTCGATGCAGGGAGGTCCCGGGACCCTGGAAATCAGCGCCAGCGGGCGGGACGAGGCGGGAAGCGCGCATGACGGGAGGTTTTGGTTTTGTGGCTCCCCCGGCACCCGCCTCACAGTACACGCTGGCGACGGCGACGGCGTCCTGCCGCTCGGCTGGTGTCCCCCTTGGCCCCGTCTGAGCCCGGTCGGGGTGCCCCGACTCGTCGCCGCCTGATCCACGGCGGGACGCAGAGGGGATGGGGTGGGTGGGTGGTGGCGAGCGGGGGCGAAATACCATGAAACCGCCGTTTCGTGCTGATTTTCGGACCTCGCGCGGGCGGCGCGGAACGGTGCGGGCCCGTTTCCTGGGTGTCCGTGGATGTCTGCGCGCCCCTTGCGCCGGCTGCGACGCTCAGAATGGCCGGGATACCGATAACCGATACCGCGCTTTTTGCTGGCGGGTCCAGGGAGGAGGTCCGCGGCGACGTCGTGGTGCCCTCGGCCTCGGCTCACGGCCGGCTTCCGAACGTATGTTCCCGCCCGCAGCGCGATGCGGGCGTGCAGGGACATGCGTTTTGAAACCGACGCTGCTCGCTGCCGGTCCGTGCGGAGAGTTGCTCCGCGTCCCGGCAGCGACGTGCGCTTCGTGGCGCCGCGATTCGAGCCGGACACGTCTGCCGTGGTCTGTCGGTGGCATGACGCATCATTGTCGAGGGTCTCTGGCGCATCTTGGCTGCCCCTTGGCGAGCGGGTGGGAGTGTGCTGCCTCCGGCCACTCTCCCGCATTTTTCGCCTTGTGGGCGTCGTCGAGTTTGTGTCCCTGCTCGATAGGCAATGTCTCCTGCTACATGGCACACCGGTCAGAACGACGCCCGGGTGCAGGATTCGCGAGATGTGGCTAGAATGCTCACCTGCGCGTAGAGCCGCACGGGCGCGTTCTCCCGAGGGCCTGTGCTAGCGATTCCTCCCCGGCTTTCCATCCCCGAAGCTTCCGAGGCGTTCACAGACGCCGATAGCACAGCTTCAACGTGCCTCGAACGTCATCTGAGCGTGTTCTGGCCTGCGAGGTTAGCTTGATGCCGCCCGTGCTTGCGTCGCGTCCTCAGCGCGTCAGCCAACAGACGTAGTCCCGTACACGACCGCAAGTACTTTGTCACCATCGCGAGTGACTGTTCCGGCCGGCAGGTCAGCGTGCCGCGTGCGGAGAGGGAGGACGTAAGCCATTGCACTCACCGACGCCGCCAGACCGCGAATCGAGCCTCCTGTGCAAATGGTCAGCCGTTCCTTCCGTTCCTTCCGCACCCGCGTCGCTCGGCCGCCCTGCACTTTGTCCCTGGCACGTTTGAATCGGCTGGCGGGGGCGGGGATGTTTCGGGGGCGGGGAGTTGTGGGGCAGGAGTTAAGGGGCGCGGATAATCTCCATCGGCACACTGCATTTCGCGCACGCAGCCGCGTCCGTGCTTGGAATTGTCGTGGGGAAGTCTTAGCGATGTCTGACAGGTGTTGGATCGGCGCACGCTTCTCGAGAAGAGAAGAAACATTGCGTGCAGCTTACCAGTGGTGGGCTGCAGTGTGGGAGACACTGCACGAAAGGCCGCCCATCCCTTCGCTCCTACGCTACGGGGAGCTCTCCTGAGTCGTGGCCGACGCGCTTGTTGGGCTCATTGGCTTGTCTGTCTTGTGTTGCGGTGTGCTTGAGGCGAGAGAGATGGCGGGAAGAGGCCGAGAGGCTGGACGCCGGGTCTCGCGTACAGAGGCTTGGCCCGATCGCGAATGCGAAGCGAAACGTAGCGGGGGCCTCGGCAGCCCATAATAAGCTGTGTTGGGCGGCGAGAACATGGCGGAGACGAGAGGAGAAGGGGAATAGGCGGTCACGGTCGCAGAGACGGCGCGGGCGCGGGCGGGGTTTTGATCGGACGCGGTGCCTCCCGCGGAGAAGCCGTTAGAGACAATGGCGGAGCACCTTTTGGGCCCAACGCCGAGACCTGCAGTGGCGGGACGCGGGAGGAGGAGGCGTTATACGGCAGGAGGCGAGGGACGACAGGACGGGGGCCGAGACTTGGAGAGAGCACGGCGACAAAATAGCCGAGTGGAGTTGTGCACTCAGATTAGCGAAGATATGGCGGGGCCGAGGGGAAGTCGTCGTAGAAAGGCGAGGGAGGCAAGCGTCGACGGTCGAGCGAGGTCGAAAACGGGCTGCGATCGCTGTCGGACGCGGTCCGGGAGCAGTCTGGCGACGAGAGACGTCGAGAGACTGCCAGTGCCCAACTGCCCGAGGACGCCAACGACAGCCCGGGATTCTCGGAGATCGCAACCGGATCGGCCCACGTGATCCCGCCACAGGCGCGACACAACCGTAACTTGCGGTGTTCTGCCACGGCCTTGTGCTCGTCGACTTTCGTGTCCTCCACACCGTCCGCGACGATGTCGACCAACGCACCGCCACAAACGCCCTCTACCCCCATCCGCGCTATTCCCTCTACCCTCTTGTCACGAACTGCACCCACGATCCCGCCTGCGTCACGACAATACGAACCTCTCGTCAAAGCCGTCCTGCGCCACCGACAGTACAAAATCTTTCTGCACTCGGGACTCTTCTGCTGGCTTCTCGTCACCGCGTGGAGGATATGGAGCGGTGGGGATGGGGAGATCTGGCTGCTGCCCGTCAGGCCGTCGACGCTGGCATACACGGTGGCGACGTTCGCCGTCGGCGCGCTGCCCATTGTGGTCCTGCGCAAGTCGCATCTCTCGGGTGAGTTTTTCATCCAGTCTCTTCTGGGTTCGTTAAGGTGGGAGAAGAGGGCTTCATTTCACCGTGAAGCTCCTCGTATTTCTCCGGCCGGGAGCTTGCCACCCTGTTGGGATGTTGAGGGGAACGAATGCGTCGGCACTGGGGAATTTGCGGTTGGGCAGTACAACCCGAGGCGAACGGCGTAGTCTGCGGAGAGACTGCATGGTCTCGTTTTCCGTTTCGGAGTATAGCTGAGGCTCTTGCCCCGGCGCCGTGTCGCGAATGGAGTGGTCCTTTTCACTATTTCGCGCATGCACCAGCGTGGCATTACGAACCCCCTTAGGGCGGTGTTCTCTCGTGTTTGGTCAGTGCTCCTATGAGATTTTCCAAAAACAGGGCTCAGGAATCGCCAGAGTACCCCGGTTCTTTCCCTGATTCTCTGCCCAGCTTTTGGGGGACGTTAGTCGACCTTGTCTTGTATCTACCTGCCTTGATTCGCATCGGACTCAGCTGGTAAGGTGTAGGTGGCTATGATGCAACAACCGTTGGGCTGAGTGCCGTGTCCTCATGATGAAGGGTTCTGCGTACATGACACAACGAAGGTGGGTCAAGTTAACCCGTACCCATCTAAATCATTCGTTGCAGCGTCTCTGGCCTACCAGATCCCTTCATCACGCTGACACGACATTGGGGCCAAACCCCGACCCCCTAATCCTTATTTTGTATCATGACCCTCCCTCCCAATATTGGCCTCGTGAGGGGTAGAATTGAATCCCGCATTCGGTTTCTTCTTGTCTATATTCTTGTGTTCCGCACGAGGTGCACCCAAGCCCTCTTAAATATACAGTCCCTTTGCGATTATTGTGCCGTTATCACAAAAGTACTGACTTTTGCACTGAACAGCTGCACCAACGCCTTCTCCTTCACCATCTAGGACCCTGGGCAGCGCCTTTCAGAGGCGCAGCACATTCCACGCCCTATTCACCTACCTCGCGTCGTCACTGTCTATAGCGGCACTTCACATCCTCATTACGAGCGCATATGACGCGACCGCAGACCCACACTCCCGTCTATCTCTGTTTGTCAAGTCAAGGTGAGTCCCTCCGCCTTCGAGCTCAATGAAGTCTAAACATAACATTGCTGTAGAAAGCACCCTTACTACCTCAATGGTCATTTGATCTACCTTGTCTTGTCGCAAGCATTCATCGCGTTCGCATGCTTGGTTCGCAACGTTCTCCTTGACCGGTTCGCCGTTCGCTGGGGGCCTGCCTTGGCTGGCAAGGAAAAGCTCGAGTCATTCAGTCTCGCCCGTATCGTCACTGTGGCACTGACGGCCGCCCTATATTCCCTTGCTACAACTGTTGTGTACCTGGTTGCCTTCGCCTTCGCGCGTTCTGCCGTCCTCCCGGCTCTGTACCAGCTACCGCTTGTGCCGAGGTTGCTGAAGCCATTCACCGCCCACTTCCTTCGGGGCCAGTGGACACCGCTACTGCTCGCGCGCCACTGGTCTCTCGTTCGTCGTGCGTTCTACTTGGCGTTGACCACTGTAGGCCTCTGGGAGTTTGTAGAGAGCTCGTTCGACGCCATTGCTGCGGAGGTGCGTGACCCTCATCGAATTGCCCCCCCCCCTCATCGCGCTCACAGAGATGCAGCCTGTCGCCGTCGCCGGCCACACAGCGGACCCGGGCCTCACCCTCGTCTCTGGCATCACGTCTTCAGACCTTTACCTCAAACACTTTGCGTACGCCGAGCTGCGCGACTTCGCGTCGGCGGAGTCCCCAGAGGCCAGCACGCGCCGTACTGCGCTCTTCGGCGACCAGAAGCACACGCCGAACATGTGGGTCGCCCTCGCGCGCGAGTCGCTGCTCACCCTCGGACGCGACTATCAGCTCTTCCTGCGACGCGGACAGCCCGCGCCTCCACGTACGCCCTATTTCCCGTTCTCATCGAGCCCCATGCTAACTTGTAGTCTCATGCAGCCGCCGCCCCAGCCCCCGCATCGAAATCGGGAACGCCGCTCCCTGCGAGCGCGAAAGCCACGCCCCTCCTCCGCACGTCCGTGTTCAAGCCCGCGCAGTCCTCGCCGCTCCGCGCCGCGCTCGACACGCTGGCGTCCGACGGCCCGCTCGCCGCGGCGGTCGCCGAAACCGCGGAAGCCGGGGCGTCGCACATCCCCGAGCTCTTCCGCTCTGTCATGCCGTCTACGCCCCCGTCGGCGTCTCCCGCGGCGGTGGCGAAGAAGGCGGAGGAGAACGTCGCGGCGCTCGTCGAGGGCACGAAGAGCCGGTGGCGCGAGGCGCTGAAGGCGCGCGTGCCCGGGCTGGTCGCGAAGGCTTGGGGGCACGGGCACGCGTGGTGGACGCAGCCGCGCGTGCATCGAGTCGCGGAGGCGAGCTTGCCGAATAGGCACGTCGATGCGCTCGCTGTGGAGGGTGCGCTGTCCCTCTCCGTTTGCTCTCCTTCATACGTGACTGAGTTCGTCATTTGCTTCGCTTTCAGTGCTGTGCCGCCTGACGTGTGCATCCCTCAAGGAGGACGCGTACGGTGTCGTCCAACGGGACATCCCCAAGATTATCGAAGCTCTGCTCTCGTTCCTTGCCGCGCTCGAGGACTACCAGGCGGAGCTGAACGCCAAGTACGCGCTGCCGCCGCCCGACGTGCTCGCGACACTGCCGGCGAAGGACGTCGCGGAGAAGGAGACGCTTGCGATGGAGGCCGCGCGGGCGAGCGAGGTGTGTGGTGTTGTCACCGACGGTGGGTATTTTCGTTCCCAGGGTAGAGGGTGTGCCAATCCTGATCTGCTTTTCGTGTGTGCGCAGCGATCAAGGAGGGCATCGTGCAGGTCGTGCGGACGTTTGGGGAGAAGCTGGCCGCGTTCAAGTTCCCGCCGCGCGTTGCGAGGAAGCTGCAGGGCTTCGTGGACTACAATTAGCCTCGTGTGGCGGTGCTGGTGCGCGTGTAGGTAGACGCACGCTGTGAATATATTTCGTTTGGTAGCCTCGTGGCGGCAGAGTCTTGTCGTGCGCCGTTGATAATGGCAGACTCTCGCAGTCTTGAATTGCACAGTAGTGTACAGTAGAGTGTTGCGGTGTGCAGTGTGCTGGAGAGATCATAGGTGGGGCAGCACTCGGCGGGCGTCTATATCCTTCTCACGCCTTGCTCGTCCACACCACTCAGATTCGTCTCGCACGCTCAACACGCCCTCGACATGCAAGCAAACAAGCCGATCCGCACTCGGGCTCGGGATCGCGCCGCGGCGTTGACACGTGCGTTGTCTCCTCCGGCCTCTCTTCTTCCACCTCTCCCACAGGCTCCTCCTCGCACACGATAGTAGATAAAGCAACCGCGTCCCTCCGAAGTCCCCGCCATCAAGCACGGCCGGTCAGGATGGATATCGCACATGCACGGCCAGCCAGCGTTCCCACGAGCAGCCAAGGTACGTACCCAGTACTCGAGCCAGCAAGCTCGCCGCACTGCCGCCAGTCAACCCCACTGCCAGCAGCTCCAACTCTGAGTCTTCCTGCCACCCACGACCATTCCCAGCCTTCTCGTTCGCCGTTCTCGTTCGCCTGCTTCGTGCATGTCCCGGATCGCTCTGTACGGAACTCCGTGAACGTACCACCTCTGCCATCTTTCCCACCATCAGCTCCCATTCCGACTTCCGAGACGCTGAGCAGTCTCGGCTGCATATACCCTGCTGCGTGAGTAAGATGAGCATCTAACGCATTGCAAAGGTGCCAAAAGTCTCACATACCTCGTCCATTGTGAGTCTCTTCACCCAGCCACCCCAACTGTGTTCGGCGCGAGCAACTCATGTCTTCGCCATCCTGCCTCCGCCATCGCCACCAAGTCGAGTGCCGGCCACCGGACCTCTGACTCCGTGACTCCGCCGCTGCCGCCAGTGTGCTTCGATCTTCCTTCCGACCACAGCTGTCTTGAGTGTGCCAGCGTCTGCCAGTGTCTGTGTCAGCATCGCGCCATCATACATAGGTAAGTGCATACAGCATACCGTTGTCACGTTCAGAGACCCCGACTCGGATGTAACTTCCGCCCGTCTTTATCAAGGTCTGACAGATACTTGCGCATCTCGTGAGTGTTGTATCCTGTTCAAAGCCACGTCAAGTCCGCTATGCTACGCAGACACAATAAATACATACACACCTCGTTGCGAGCCTCCAAGCTTGTTTGTCATTGTTTGCTGATCAGCAGCCTCAATGCCGGACTAGCACCCGTTGGTCAAGACTGGTGAGAGCACAAGCGACAATGCCTCGGGAGGCTGTAGACTTCATGGGTGTGCGAGGGGCGATGAGAGCCTAAGTGGAGACATGGAGTGCGCATGGATGGTCGCCAAGATGGGATGCATAGAAGGGACAAGCAGCGGTTCACCGCATGGCGATCTAGGAACTGGGATGAGAGGGCAAGAGCGGAAAGGCAACACAAATCTGCAACTCCGATGTGATATACACTCGCAATATTTCCAACATCGTTCGATCGTGCGCACAGACCACCACTGGGCAGTGCTGGTGTGAAGATGTCCGGCTAACTTGAAGGATAACCACTTGATCACCGCCCCACCCAGCCTCTGTCTAGGCCTCTTGCGTCTTCCTCAATGTTTAGCCATCTATCACTTGTTATTCCGAATTCCGAGGCTGTCCCAAAGTACGTATCAGACCCATTTGCGCGAGTCAGAGCTTCGATACAGCGAGCCTTCTCATTTAGCCCGGAGCTCCTGGCCATCTCGGCCCAGTCCTGACCGTGACATGATGACTCAATTCCCCCGCAAATGATGCCAGACAGTGTTTCACTGAAGGCCGCCGAGGATGGTCATGATTTTACCCCAGCGAGATTATTCTTCCAATCGGCCAGCCTCCCTCAATATCTACGAGTCTCAGCCATGCTTTCATCATGACGGATCTTAATGCCGTGTAGAACTAGCATGCTTCCATTCCGAACAGCGACCCATAACTTGAATCACGCCAGGTTCGAGCAAAAATACCCAGACACTCACGCCGGATTTGCCGTCGCACTGTGCACACTGGCACAACCCTCACTCCAGTGCTGAACTGTTCCAGACAAAGTATATGGCCGAACACCACCGGGCAGTCACAAAGTCCCAGATTATACCCGTGTGCGAGCCAGTGGTCTCGATTCAAAGTCTCGAAGATGATAACCGATACAAGTTAATGGCCTGGGGGCGCCCCGCTTCGTGTGAAGCAAGGGGAGGCCTGCATTCCGTGGATGCGGTCCTGACTTCCTCGGCAGTGGCTAAAGCCATTTCCTCCATCTAGGCATTCCCCAGCCGTAAATCCTATCCAGTCAAGTTCGTTCTCGCCGCGGCACACCACCGAAGGCGTCAATCTCCCGTTCGGCTCGCCCATGGCGTATGGTTACAAACTTACACTCGGATCACATCTCGGCTGGGATCCACTCATGCCGCGGAGCCGGTACACCAGCAACTGTCATACACTCGCCATGCTGTCGTTTTGACCGCAATCTCCCGCTCCTTCGACTCCTTCCTGTGCACAAGGTGAGTCTCGGGGCCGTCCAATTGGTTCCCTCGCTCTGACAGGCAGATTTTCGTTGTGTATTCGAAATCCAGCGATTCCAGTACCGAGGCGCCAAGGACGACCACTCGCCGGCCTAAGAAATGCAATTAGATGTTCGTGATCAACCCATCCGAGGCGCCAAGTTCACAGTACTAATCACCCTTACCTCTCCCTTTTTCGACGTTGACCTCGCGCTAACCTCGTCTCCCCGCAGATTGATATCTCATCCCGCCCCCCAGGGCCGGGTCCCAGCCACACGCAGCCCACGGCGCCGTCGCCCTGACCGCAATCTCCCGCTCCTTCTGCCGCTTCTCCCTCTGCGCCCAATGACAGACCTGTACCGCAACTTCAGTGAGATCACGACGACCCGGATGACGCAGCAACACGTACTATCCAACACCGAGGTATGCTTTCTCCCGACGCTCGGGCAGACGTCTAACTCCCTCCCTCCAACAGCTCTCTCCCCCCGGCAGCCTTGACCGTCAGTGGTCACAAACGTCGTCCAACCGTGACGACGGTGCGTCCGGGGCCCCGCAGGAAGGTTCGCGGCACGGAATGCAAGCCTAGGCGGGGCGCACGAAATATATTGGCGTTAGCGTAGTTACATAGTGCATACGTACTGTCCCCCCGCGCCGTGCCCGTCGCGACTCGGATCGCCCATCGTCCTGTGCCGTCCTTCGCGAGTCCTCAGGCCTCAGATCTAGAGGACGCAGGGCCGAGCTGGTGATTCCAGCGGACCCCGGCATGGACGGGACTGCCAGGTCCAAGGCTCGGAGTCGCCGCCCGGCGACGCAGGCTGCCGTCTGAGTTCCTTCCGCCGAGAGCCATCCTTGTCCGCCACGTTCTTGATTCCAGCCGACTCCAGTTGGCGGCGGCAGTGGGGGCCACAATGCGCCCGATTGTTTCCGCAGTTCAGAATCGCGATGTCCTCTGGCCGGCGAGAGGACATCTCGACAGATACTATTACCTGCCGCCGCTGAGTGCTGAGTAAGCCGCTACCCTGCGATGATCGACGCTTCGGGTGCATCGAGTCTGTCTGGCGTAAGCTCTGCGCCTTCGCGCCAGCCTGCAGTGACATCCGGAGCACGTCAGCCCCGCGCACAAGAGGTCTTGGCATTGGACTCACCGGGGCTCTTGACCTTCATCGAGATGAAGTTCGCCTGCGTCTCGTTGGCGACGCTCTCCGGACCGAGATGTGCTGGTGGCGAACAGTGGCATTGAACACTCGTCAGGGTGCTCAACGCGGTACTGGTCGGTCTCCCGGCCGTCGAACTCGCGAAGGTTGGCCGCATCCCGAGTAGAACACGCTAGCCAGTACTTACCGAGCCAAGAGACTCGGACGTCGCGTGTGACCGTCCGCCCAACGCGGATCCTGTGCATTCCGTGCTGCAGACGGACCTCGCCCCGCACCCGTCCCGTGCGAGTCTCCCTATCCCGCCACTCGGACGCTCCAGAGCCGTCGAACGCACCGCCCGTGTCCCTCAAGCGAGAGAGGAACGACTCCGCATGCCGCTGGCCGGCCGTTCATTGTGCGCACGACGCAAGTCACATCCGGTGGGGTCGCCACTAGTACTTACTGCCCCAGCCCGCCCCTCAGTCGATGATGTCGAGACCTCCTCTCCGGGCGCCGCAGACCGTCCCTGCGTACGCACCGGGCCTCGTAAGCTCTGCGAAACATGCCCGTCGCGCCCTCCGAGGCCGGTGCCGACGCCCGACGTTACGCGCGCACGGCCGGCAGAAATCCGAGCGCAATATTAATGAAAATCGTGCGTTCGACGCGTTTTCGAACCCCGGCGGGGAGCCGCGAAACCGGCCGCATTCGATGCACAGAGGTGCCGGGAACGTGGAAATCAGCGCCAGCGGGCGGGACGAGGCGGGAAGGGCGCGTGACGGGAGGTTTTGGTTTTCTGGCTCCCCCGGCACCCGCCTCACAGTACACGCTGGCGACGGCGACGGCGTCCTGCCGCTCGGCTGGTGTCCCCCTTGGCCCCGTCTGAGCCCGGTCGGGGTGCCCCGAGGCGTCGCCGGCTGATCCACGGCGGGACGCAGAGGGGATCGGGTGGGTGGGTGGTGGCGAGCAGGGGCGAAATACCAATACCATGAAACCGCCGTTTCGTGCTGATTTTCGGACCTCGCGCGGGCGGCGAGGAACGGCGCGGGCCCGTTTCCTGGGTGTCCGTGGATGTCTGGACGCCGCTTGCGCCGGCTGCGACGCTCAGAATGGCCGAGATACCGACAACCGATACCGCGCTTTTTGCTGGCGGGTCCAGGGAGGAGGTCCGCGGCGACGTCGTGGTGCCCTCGGCCTCGGCTCACGGCCGGCTTCCGAACGCATGTCCCCGCCCGCGGCGCGATGCGGGCGTGCAGGGACATGCGTTTTGAAAACCGACGCTGCTCGCTGCCGGTCCCTCGTCGTCGGGGCATTAATATTTGGCCCGTGCGGAGAGTTGTTCCGCGTCCCGGCAGCGACGTGCGCTTCGTGGCGGCTTACGCATCATTGTCGAGGGTCTCTGGCGCATCTTGGCTGCCCCTTGGCGAGCGGGTGGGAGTGTGCTGCCTCCGGCCACTCTCCCGCATTTTTCGCCTTGTGGGCGTAGTCGAGTTTGTGTCCCTGCTCGATAGGCAATGATGTGTCCTGCTACATGGCACACCGGTCAGAACGACGCCCGGGTGCAGGATTCGCGAGATGTGGCTAGAATGCTCACCTGCGCGTAGAGCCGCACAGACGCATTCTCCCGAGGGCCTGCGGCTAGCGATTCCCCCCGGCCTTCCATCTCCGAAGCTTCCGAGGCGTTCACAGACGCCGATAGCACAGCTTCGATGTGCTTCGAACGTCATCTGAGAGTGTTCTGGCCTGCGAGGTTAGCTTGATGCCGCCGTGGTCCCGTCGCATCCTCAGCGCGTCAGCCAACAGACGCCGTCCCGTACGCGACCTCCTGCAACCACTTTGTCGCCATCGGGAGTGACTGTTCCGGCCGGCAGGTCAGCGTGCCGCGTGCGGGGAGGGAGGACGTAAGCCATTGCACTCACCCACGCCGCCAGACCGCGAATCGAGCCTCCTGTGCAAATGGTCAGCCGTTCCTTCCGCACCCGCGTCACTCGGCCGCCCTGCACTTTGTCCCTGGCCCGTTTGAATCGGCTGGCGGGGGTGGGGAGTTGTGGGGCAGGAGTTAAGGGGCGCGGATAACCTCCATCAGCACACTGCATTTCGCGCTCGCAGCCGCGTCCGTGCTTGGAATTGTCGTGGGGAAGTCTTAGCGAGGTCTGACAGGTGTTGGATCGGCGCACGCTTCTCGAGAAGAGAAGAAACATTGCGTGCAGCTTACCAGTGGTGGGCTGCAGGCAGCAGCGTGGGGGACACTGCACGAAAGGCCGCCCATCCCTTCGCTCCTACGCTACGGGGAGCTCTCCTGAGTCGTGGCCGACGCGCTTGTTGGGCTCACTGGCTTGTCTGTCTTGTGTTGCGGTGTGCTTGAGGCGAGAGAGATGGCGGGAAGAGGCCGAGAGGCTGGACGCCGGGTCTCGCGTACAGAGGCTTGGCCCGATCGCGAATGCGAAGCGAAACGTAGCGGGGGCCTCGGCAGCCCATAATAAGCTGTGTTGGGCGGCGAGAACATGGCGGAGACGAGAGGAGAAGGGGAATAGGCGGTCACGGTCGCAGAGACGGCACGAGCGCGGGCGGGGTCTTGATCGGACGCGGTGCCTCCCGCGGAGAAACCGTTAGAGACAACGGCAGAGCACCTTTTGACACCAACGCCGAGACCTGCAGTGGCGGGACGCCGGAGGAGGAGGCGTTATACGGCAGGAGACGAGGGACAACAGGACGGGGGCCGAGACTTGGAGAGAGCATGGCGACAAAATAGCCGAGTGGAGTTGTGCACTCAGATTAGCGAAGATATGGCGGGGCCGAGGGGAAGTCGTCGTAGAAAGGCGAGGGAGGCAAGCGTCGAGGGTCGAGGGAGGTCGAAAACGGGCTGCGATCGCTGTCGGACGCGGTCCGGGAGCAGTCTGGCGACGAGAGACGTCGAGAGACTGCCAGTGCCCAACTGCCCGAGGACGCCAACGACAGCCCGGGATTCTCGGAGATCGCAACCAGATCCGCCCACGTGATCCCGCCACAGGCGCGACACAACGCCCGGTGTTCTGCCACGGCTTGGTGCTCGTCGACTCTCGTGTCCTCCACACCGTCCGCGACGATGTCGACCAACGCACCGCCACAAACGCCCTCTACTCCCATCCGCGCTATTCCCTCTACCCTCTTGTCACGAACTGCACCCACGATCCCGCCTGCGTCACGACAATACGAACCTCTCGTCAAAGCTGTCTTGCGCCACCGACAGTACAAAATCTTTCTGCACTCGGGACTCTTCGGCTGGCTTCTCGTCACCGCGTGGAGGATATGGAGCGGTGGGGATGGGGAGATCTGGTTGCTGCCCGTCAGGCCGTCGACGCTGGCATACACGGTGGTGACGTTTGGCGTCGGCGCGCTGCCCATTGTGGTCCTGCGCAAATCGCATCTCTCGGGTGAGTTTTCATCTTGTCTCTTCTGGGTTCCTCGTTAAGGTGGGAGAAGAGGGCTTCATTTCACCGTGAAGCTCCTCGTATTTCTCCGGCCGGGAGCTTGCCACCCTGTTGGGATGTTGAGGGGAACGAATGCGTCGGCACTGGGGAATTTGCGGTTGGGCAGTACAACCCGAGGCGAACGGCGTAGTCTGCGGAGAGACTGCATGGTCTCGTTTTCCGTTTCGGAGTATAGCTGAGGCTGCACTGAACAGCTGCACCAACGCCTTCTCCTTCACCATCTAGGACCCTGGGCAGCGCCTTTCAGAGGCGCAGCACATTCCACGCCCTATTCACCTACCTCGCGTCGTCACTGTCTATAGCGGCACTTCACATCCTCATTACGAGCGCATATGACGCGACCGCAGACCCACACTCCCGTCTATCTCTGTTTGTCAAGTCAAGGTGAGCCCCTCCGTCTCCGAGCTCAATGAAGTCTAAAAGAATTGCTGTAGAAAGCACCCTTACTACCTCAATGGTCATTTGATCTACCTTGTCTTGTCGCAAGCATTCATCGCGTTCGCATGCTTGGTTCGCAACGTTCTCCTTGACCGGTTCGCCGTTCGCTGGGGGCCTGCCTTGGCTGGCAAGGAAAAGCTCGAGTCATTCAGTCTCGCCCGTATCGTCACCGTGGCACTGACGGCCATCCTATACTCCCTTGCTACAACTGTTGTGTACCTGGTTGCCTTCGCCTTCGCGCGTTCTGCCGTCCTCCCGGCTCTGTACCAGCTACCGCTTGTACCGAGGTTGCTGAGGCCGTTCACCGCACACTTCCTTCGGGGCCAGTGGACACCGCTGCTGCTCGCGCGCCACTGGTCTCTCGTCCGTCGTGCGTTCTACTTGGCGTTGACCACGGTAGGCCTCTGGGAGTTTGTAGAGAGCTCGTTCGACGCCATTGCTGCGGAGGTGCGTGACCCTCATCGAACTTGCCCCCCCCCTCCATCGCGCTCACAGAGATGCAGCCCGTCGCCGTCGCCGGCCACACAGCGGACCCGGGCCTCACCCTCGTCTCTGGCATCACGTCTTCAGACCTTTACCTCAAACACTTTGCGTACGCCGAGCTGCGCGACTTCGCGTCGGCGGAGTCCCCAGAGGCCAGCACGCGCCGCACCGCGCTCTTCGGCGACCAGAAGCACACGCCGAACATGTGGGTCGCCCTCGCGCGCGAGTCGCTGCTCACCCTCGGACGCGACTATCAGCTCTTCCTGCGACGCGGACAGCCCGCGCCTCCACGTACGCGCTATTTCCCGTTCTCATCGAGCGCGATTCTGACTTGTATTCTCATGCAGCCGCCGCCCCAGCCCCCGCATCGAAATCCGGAACGCCGCTCCCCGCGAGCGCGAAAGCCACGCCGCTCCTCCGCACGTCCGTCTTCAAGCCCGCGCAGTCCTCGCCGCTCCGCACGGCGCTCGACACGCTGGCGTCCGACGGCCCGCTCGCCACGGCGGTCGCCTCAACCGCGGAAGCCGGGGCGTCGCACATCCCCGAGCTCTTCCGCTCTGTCATGCCGTCTGCGCCCCCGTCGGCGTCTCCCGCGGCGGTGGCGAAGAAGGCGGAGGAGAACGTCGCGGCGCTCGTCGAGGGCACGAAGAGCCGGTGGCGCGAGGCGCTGAGGGCGCGCGTGCCCGGGCTGGTCGCGGAGGCTTGGGGGCACGCGCACGCGTGGTGGACGCGGCCGCGCGTGCATCGAGTCGCGGAGGCGAGCTTGCCGAATAGGCACGTCGATGCGCTCGCTGTGGAAGGTGCGCTGTCCCACTTTGTTTACTCTCCTTCATATGTGACTGAGTTCGCTTTCAGTGCTGTGCCGCCTGACATGTGCATCGCTCAAAGAGGACGCGTACGGTGTCGTCCAACGTGACATCCCCAAGATTATCGAAGCCCTGCTCTCGTTCCTCACCGCGCTCGAGGACTACCAGGCGGAGCTGAATGCCAAGTACGCGCTGCCGCCGCCCGACGTGCTCGCGACACTGCCGGCGAAGGACGTCGCGGAGAAGGAGACGCTTGCGATGGAGGCCGCGCGGGCGAGCGAGGTGTGTGGTGTTGTTACCGACGGTGAGTATTTTCGTTCCCAGGATAGAGGGTGTGCCCATCCTGATCTGCTTTTTGTGTTTGCGCAGCGATCAAGGAGGGCATCGTGCAGGTCGTGCGGACGTTTGGAGACAAGCTGGCCGCGTTCAAGTTCCCGCTGCGCGTCGCGAAGAAGCTGCAGGGCTTCGTGGACTACAATTAGCGATGGAGGTGGGATGCTGCTGGTAGCCCTGTGATGTTCTGCCGATATGCTATGACGGACGGAAGACGCTCGCGTATTGTGTGGAGCGTGCGCTGTCGCATTCTGGACGTTCTGAAAATCGCGGACATGAAGGCCTTCTTCTCGTTTAGCTCTCAGTCGACCCTCGGGTTTGGTGAGAAGTAGCGCCCGCGGCTTATTGTTAAGGATGCATATATGGGCGTTGCAGTGAGGGAAGCTCGGGCGAGCTTCAGAGATGAATGAATGTAAATATACGCTGGACAATAGCACCGCGACATGTGCTAAGTCTCATGCTTTGCAGCGTGCTGAGAACGGTATGCCTAACTCACCAGAAGACACCCTTGCATGTTGGAGTCGGAACTGAAATAGGGCTTTACGGTGGTCTACTTACGGATAGTATGTTTCAGAGGGAATGCTTGTAATAGTGGGCCTTCAAGTAGCAGTATCATCACCGGGACAAATGTTCTGAACCTCGTTACGCACACGAAGGCCCCCTTCGCCCCTGCAGATCTCCAGATCCATCTTGCATGGACGAGTTGACGGATTAGGATAAGTACGGGCGTCCAGCTGCAAGAAGCATGGATCGGACGTTTATCTGAAGGGCCGGATCTGACGGTGGAGGCCCACGCGGTTGCACGATCAATGTCCCGCCTTCTTTCAACCAACTTGAACTTGACCCACTCTCCCGAGACCCCCACGGTCGATCCAGACCAATCAGTCCCCCCAGGCTTGGCACAGGAGAAAATCGTTGATTGGCGCAGTGTACCAACTTACCAAGCCTAGCAACAACGCAGTTGCTGACTAGCGCTGACTGTCGCCTCGGCTCCCCGAGTCCCTCCAGATCTAGACGGGCGCTGTGAAATTTGGAGTGTACCGGCGTTCGACACAGCCGGGACCGGAGTCGACTCGTCATGTAGGCATACAATGTCGACAGACCTTGGCCTGTCTATGGTTGCATTTCTAGTTATCTCTGAAGCGTTTTTCAGCAAGTAATGACAGCTCACTCCGTTTTACCAGGCCCAGCGCCGCCCCGGGGACATACTACATAGCGTAACAAGCTCCTCGTCCCCACGGAACTTCTTTCCCGGCCCCTCCCCCGATTCAACGGACTCGGATAAGTACTCACATCGATTTACTCATGTTGCGTTGCCGATCGGGTACGGTCTCGGCCGCCATCATTGTTTTGCCCGCAGGATATGTGGGTCGTATAAGGACCAGTGCTCGAGGTGGCAGTCCCTCGCGGTCCCCATCTCTCGACGCTTGCCCCCCGACCGTGTCCTCCGGCCCGACCGCGCGAGACATCGTCCCTTCCAGTCCTTACCGCATTTCTTCTATGATGTCAGGCCTCTCCTCGCCAGGTTCGTCCACGAGCACGTTGCAAGAACCCACCAGGGTTCACACTCTACTTCAAGAGAGTCTGCGACGGGACGAGATCCGTGCAGAGCAATATGGCGGAGACGACCCTCAAGATCCACTTCCAAAACAGGGCGATATCCTGCCTCCATCGAAGGAGGTTTATTCACTAGATCCCGCCCTGGTTGGTTGGGACGGGCCCAACGATCCCGAAAACCCTCAGAACTGGTCGAGCCGGAAGAAGTGGGCGACCACAATCCTGTCCGTGCTCATGACAGTCAATGTGTGAGTGTTTCATTCTGCCCCCCCCTCCTTCAAACGAGTTGAACGGTCCTTCTGTCTCCAGTACCTTCGCGTCGTCTGCCCCCAGCGGCGCAAGTACCGCCATCGCGACGGAGTTCGGCGTCAACACCGAGGTCGGATATCTCGTCACCTCCATCTTCCTCTGCGGCTACGTCGTCGGCCCTCTTCTCTGGGGCCCAGGCTCCGAACTCTTCGGTCGTCGGATCATCTTTCGTATAGGCCTCGCTGTCTACGTCATCCTCCACCTTGGCCAGGCCCTTGCGAACAACATGACGACCCTCCTCGTCACCCGCTTCCTCACTGGCGTATTCGCATGCGCGCCGCTCACGATCGGCGGCGGCGTCATCGTCGACATATGGGACCCCATCACGCGTGGGACGGCGACGGCGATTTTCTCGGCTGGCGTGTTCGTGGGCCCCGTCCTAGGGCCTATCGTCGGAGGGTTGTGAGTGTCTGGCGTTTTCAGGCACGTGCAGCGTTTATTCTGACCTGATTTCCGGCAGCGTGATCCAGAGCTCGCTCGGCTGGAGATGGATTTTCTGGATCATGATGATCTTCGCCGGGTTCTGCACTGTGCTTGCTTTCCTCTTCCTCCCTGAGACGTACGCTCCTGTCCTCCTTCAGTGGAAGGCGGAGAGGCTACGTAAGGCGGATCCGAAAGCGAACGCTCAGCTGTACGCGGAGCACGAGCGGTCAGACTGGTCGTTCACGGGTGTTCTCCACCGCACACTCTACCGTCCGGTCCAAATGCTCATCCGCGAGCCCATCCTCCTGCTTATCACCATCTACATCTCCCTCGTCTACGGTGTGCTGTACGCAAGTAAGTCAACCATACAAAAATTCCTCCTCTAAACGTAGGCCTAACGTGCCTTTCCCTCAGTGTTTGAGGCTATTCCGTACATTTTCATCACGACCCGCGGTTTCAACAGCGGCGAAGCCGGGCTCGTCTTCGTCGGCGTCGGCGTCGGAACAACCATCGGCGCGTACCTCACGATCCCGCTCTCCAAGCACTACCCAAAGCTCATCGTGAAGTACCGCGGCTTCCCCCCACCGGAGGAGCGCCTCTACGGCGCGATGATCGGCGGCGTCATGCTCGTTATCGGCGCGTTCTGGCTGGGTTGGACGGGCGAGTACGCGCGCATCCACTGGATCGTGCCCGCACTTGCGACGGTGCCGATCGGCGCGGCCGTGGCGCTCGTGTTCAACGGCTTCCTCGCGTATCTCGTCGACACGTACCTGCAGTACGCCGCGTCCGCGTTCAGCGCGAACACGATTGTGCGCTCGTGCGTCGGCGCGGCGTTCCCGCTCTTCACTGTGCAGATGTTCTCCGCGCTCGGTATCTCCTGGGCGTGCACGCTCGTTGGGCTGTGTGGGCTGCTGCTTGCGCCGAGCCCGTTCTTGTTCTATAAGTACGGGCCGAGGATCCGCGCGAAGTCCAAGTTCTCCCCGTGTCCGGTGAGTGCTGTTGACCGTTTTCTTTTCTGCTGAGGGTGCGTTGCTGATCGTTGTTCTCACAGGACCTTGCCATCGCGAAGGCGATCGCGGAAGAGGAGGCCGCCGCGGCTGCCAAAGGAGAGGCGCAAGCAAAACGCGTGCCGCCGCTCCTAGTTTCGGTTTGGTTTCCAGGCACCACTCTCCCTGCTTTCGACGACGATCACAGACTCGCAAGTTGTACATAAGTTATTCCCTTCGTTCGTGCTTCTCCTCGGCCACCCACTGTTGTTGATCGTGCGTTATCCGCCTCGCTCCATCATGACAAGACGTTGACCGTCGCTGTTCATACGCTTCTCGCTGTATCCACTAGCATCACTCTTGCTCCTGTTGTCCCCAATTCGTCTCAATTGACTTTACGAATAATCCCCCCCCGCACATCCATCTTTGTTCGCTTGCATCTAGCATTTTGGGATGAGTAGTGTTGTATTTCGACATGCTCGTTGCACTGACATTGATTATATTATTTATTAGTGACCTCGTCCGATAGAGCTTATACAACCCCAAGTACAGTAATGTTTAGTACCCTTATCGGCGCCCGACGCCGACACCTTCTGAATCTATCTGTCGGTTTCGATGTAAGAGATGGATTTGGCCCGGGACAGTCATCGCCCCGATAACTCGCACTTTGGAAAAGCTGAGTTGCCGGTTACATTGCTCCATGAATTTGTCGACCACCGCACGAGGTCCCAATGGTGTGAACGTCAGCAATGAGCATGAGATTACGATAAACGAAGGAAGTCAAACAATCCCCCCACATCTCGTCCTGGCCAGTAATAATTGTAACTAAAATATGAAACTGTTACTGCTGCAAATAACCTGGTGACATTCTCGTTAGGCCGTAAACGCTTTCTTCCATGTCAGATCGACGACAGGACGCTTTGCCCACCTCCAGCAAAATCAACTGTGCCGCTGACAGCGGCAGCTTCAAGTTCACGGAATCACACTCAGACACGCGTTGTGAGTTCCGTTCGTGATCCAAGTTCGTATTCCCAAACAAAAAAGAAGAAACAAAAGAGCGTGTCGTAGTACCAGCCTACGATGCGCAGCCCATTACGCTAATCCTCCAAGCGTCCCTCCTCCAGCCAAGAACCCAGCCTACAAGAGCGTCCACTTGATCCCGTGGAGACGGCCGACACCGAGCGCCGCGAACTTCTGGAATGCAGTGGGCGTCAGGTCGAGCGAGCCGACCGCGCAGCCCGGGCAGGTGTCTGCGACGGTGACGGTGATCGACTTCTTGCCGTACGTGACGCGCATCTTGCGGCCACACATGGGGTTCCTGGAGCACACGGGGTGTAAGTACTAGTGTAAGAGACAGGTGCGAGCCTGAGGCATATGCGGGGGGTGCGTACAGGTTGGGGTTCGCGCCAGCACCAGGGAAGGAGGTGATGGTGGCGTGGTCGACGGCGACGATGTAGTCGGTATCGACGTTGTTGAAGCCGCAGGAGCCGAGTCCCGGGGTGTAGTAAGTGGCTGTTGCACGGCATACGTTAGCTGTTGGGTCGTGCTGGAGGAGTGGAGGAGAAGAGCGCACCATCACCACCGGACTTGGACATCATGACCTTTGCGTAGCCAGAGGTGGCGGCGGAGAGAGCGGCGAGGGTGGCGACAACGGAGAAGCGCATGTTGAAAGAAAGGGAATAAAGATAACAAAAAAGTTGACCAGCAAGTGAACGGGAATGCTTGAAGATGGAATGCGAATGGAGAGAGTCATCGTCCCGGAAGGAGGGGTTATATACTCCTCTAGGACTTGGCGTGATGCGCATGGGGCGCAAGTTCACGAGAGCGGCCCTGAGCGACCTCATGCGGGGCGCGCTGGAGGCGCTCAATGCGGTCAACGCTGAGCAGAGGTTGTCTCGTACCCACCTGTCTTAACTCGCACCCCACGACGCAGAGGCTCACTCACCTTCGCTCACTGGCGGATCGTTACGCGTAGCTAGGTCCCCTGAGTCCCATTGTCCAAGGCAAGTCCAAGACGTGACCACACGGGGCAACTCCGTGAAACCGTGATTGACTGGGTGGCCACCGGTGGGAAAGTCCGCGACCATCACGATGGCGGCCTGCAAACATCACTTTAGTACCCAATTCATACCACATACCACCACTGTCCACGTGTTTGCGTGGACGAGAGTAGACGAGAGTCCGTTGCGCTGCAGGGTGGCGCGTCCTTGTCGGCGGTGGCGCACAGGGGGATTGACAAGAGCTTGAGGCCACTTGCGCACTGGTGCTGGCGGAATGTCATACGTGCCATATCCGGCCAAATCGCGGTGTTGATGCTGATGTCCTGCCATGGCACAGTCAGGGCACCGTCGCTGCCGTCCTGATTCAAGCCTAAACAAGAACAGTAAGCGCTCAGAAGAAATCAACCATTGGCACGGAGGAGCGAGCTAGCTACAACAACAACCTCTTATACGGGATAGTAATGAAAAGCTTGGCACTTCTGTTCAAGTTCGTCCTTAAACGCACACGAAAGGCAACAAGGGAGAGAGACAGTAGGGCTTACACAGTGCCACATATAACTGAGGATGGTACTTGCATATCGCAGCTGATGCCAATGCGGCCCCGCCGTTGGTGCCGGTGATGAACAGATCGACCTCGAATAAGCGTGCACCGTGGTGTTCACTGGTGTTCATCGCCTCGACATATGGACAGGGGTTTGAATCGAATGGCTCTGAGGATTGCCGAAGCCCGACAGGAGTGGTTGCAGGTGGTTGCAGCTTGAGGAAAGGGGGAGATCAAGCGGAGATAGCCTCTCAAGTGAACATCATCAGTCCACGTGACTTCACGAGGCACAAACCATCGACTCGGACTTGGACTTGGGGTGTCCTTGGACTGTATCGCAGGACAAGTGACGCGCGCAGTCTGACCTTGGGCCAGCCTCCGTGATGGAACTGTGCTCAGTTGTCTTCAGCAGTGCGTCCTGCATGTGCTAACTGTACACATCGAGACCCATGTGCGTCGAGCGCAGTAGAGTTGAAGGTGTATATAACCCCTCCTTCCGGGACGATGACTCTCTCCATTCGCATTCCATCTTCATTCCCATTCACTTGCTGGTCAACTTTTTTGTTATCTTTATTCCCTTTCTTTCAACATGCGCTTCTCCGTTGTCGCCACCCTCGCCGCTCTCTCCGCCGCCACCTCTGGCTACGCAAAGGTCATGATGTCCAAGTCCGGTGGTGATGGTGCGCTCTTCTCCTCCACTCCTCCAGCACGACCCAACAGCTAACGTATGCCGTGCAACAGCCACTTACTACACCCCGGGACTCGGCTCCTGCGGCTTCAACAACGTCGATACCGACTACATCGTCGCCGTCGACCACGCCACCATCACCTCCTTCCCCGGTGCTGGCGCGAACCCCAACCTGTACGCACCCCTCGCATATGCCTCAGGCTCGCACCTGTCTCTTACACTTACACCCCGTCCAGGAACCCCATGTGTGGCCGCAAGATGCGCGTCACGTACGGCAAGAAGTCGATCACCGTCACCGTCGCCGACACCTGCCCGGGCTGCGCGGTCGGCTCGCTCGACCTGACGCCCACTGCATTCCAGAAGTTCGCGGCGCTCGGTGTCGGCCGTCTCCACGGGATCAAGTGGACGCTCTTGTAGGCTGGGTTCTTGGTAGGAGGAGGGACGCTTGGAGGATTGGTGTAATGGGCTGCGCATCGTAGGCTGGTACTACGACACGCTCTTTTGTTTCTTCTTTTTTGTTTGGGAATACGAACTTGGATCGCGAACGGAACTTTGCTTTGACTGAGGGCCAGTGTGATTCCTTTCGATGGGCGAGCCTCTCACGCACTCACGAGTGTCAAACTTCCACGTCGCAGTCAGGCCAACGCGATGTGTGCCCTCCCGTCTGGGTACGAGACCAGTGTGCTCATATGATGTCAGATCAAGCTAAGTAAGTATTCGGCCTATCCTTAGTCACGGCGAGTTGCCGGGATGACTTGAAATGTTCAAGTTACTATACCGACCCAGTACCGATCGTGACCTCCGGTAAACTTATACCTGGGCCGGAAAGTACCATCTCCACGGTGCTCAGCGCTCAGTAGTAGTCAGCGTGACTCAGGTTATAATTTGTGCACGGCAAGTAAGTATGTGCTTCATCGCTTCACGATTTGTAAGGTTGACGCGCTGCGCCAATGTCAGTTCCACCTGGCTCTCCCTGGTCGAATTTTCGTTCTTTTCTATATTTTCTAATGCGAACAATTGCACCAGTCCTCGGATAGACGATCCGTTAAAGTATTAGTGGTGAGTCGTTGGGGATGCCTTCGAAAGTCAATGCTTGATAGTCCGAACAGGCCCGAACCATATTCTATGGCGGGCCAAACCATCGCAATCACCGTTACGCACAGTAAGTACGGAACCAGACGGAACCAGGTCCCGCTGCGGTTGTTCTCGATGTCAGACACCACAGTGACACCACTCAGACACCTCGATCATGATCCGGAGTCGGCACCTGGTCCCTGGCGTCGACGCAACACGGTTTCCCTACCAATTCCTCCCTTCTGCTTCTTGAATGAAGCCTCGCTGATATGTGGTACATCGTCGACGCAATTGACATGTTCACTAACCTTGAGCCAAGAGTCGAATATGGAATACCGGCGAGTCAGTGAGGAGTTTGGGGTGAGCTGGGTGAGGATCGTCGGGCTGCACAGCCCTTTGACCGCCCCGAACGGTCCGAACACATTGATGTAGATTGATGTACTTGGCGTCAGCATTGGCGGCAGATAGCCGGGAAGTTACTTGTGTTCGAACTTCACCAACACCATGCGTGCCTTGTCCTCCGTCAGAACTCGTTGGCTGGTTAACGTTCATCGTAGTACATCCTCGCGACTAGAAATGATAAAATATCTCCATACCGTTGTTCTGTGGAACAGGAAGGAGGCGGACCGATGTCGAGGTCAGAACAGTCAGAACAGACACAAGTGGACAACCCAGAAGATCAGCGCTAGAAACGCATGCATTACCGGTTGATGCCAGATGGAGATGGGCCATGCGGGGCCATGGCGGTGTATAAGCGCTTGTGAGCTTGTGGCAATGCAGTGCCGCCGGAAGTGGTTCGACGCCGTTGTTCCTGAATGCAACACTGGCCGTATGTCTCTCTCCCTTCTGCGCACAAGCCTAGACTGATTCCTAGAAAACAAATGGAGCGACTTCTCAAAAGTCGGAAACCTTTCAAGTCGCCTTCCGCGGTATATGATGGGGCCATCTGACACCCGATCGCTCATCCCTCGAAAAATAGACCGCCGGGATGTACATAGCTCGGGAAAGTTTTTAATGAGTCCGCCACACACTTGGCCCTCCTTGGCAGCCTCCCATCATGACTCTCAGGGCAGCAGTCCCCGCTCACATCAAGCCTCAACTCGATCGCGAGGCTCTAGCTCCTTGCAAGCCTGCGCATGACATCGATGACCACGCTGAATCCTCCTGAAACTCACGGCAAACCGACCGTCCCGGACTCCGTCCCTCGGGGGGTCGTGATGGCCATACGCCTTGCCACCAACCTGCCACCCTCCCCATCTGGTTAATCAGCCGACTTGTCTCACTCCGCCGACCGTGGCCGTCACTCGGCCCTCGCGGAACGCGCCTCGGTGATGCGAGTGCGTTTAAGTGCGCATGCGCCCCCACATGGCGCTAACGCCAAACATGAACGTTGACGCTGGAATGGTCCTCTCTGGAGTATATAAACCCTTCCATCCTCGACGTTGAGTTCTCCATTCGCAATTCACTTCGTTCCCACTCACTTGCTGGTCAACTTTCTTCCCCTTTTCACTCCCTCTTTTTTCCAACATGCGTTTCTCTGCCGCCGCCGTCCTTGTTGTTCTCTCCGCTGCCACCGCTGGCTTCGCCAAGGTCAGCATGTCGAAGTCCGGTGATGGTAAGCCCTTTCGCCTTTGTCGCCGGCTGCGAGGCCCATGCTCACATCCTCGTCCCACCAGCCACCTTCTACACCCCTGGCGTCGGCTCTTGCGGCCACCAAAACACGGAATCCGACATGATCGTCGCCGTGGACATTGCGACCATCCACGGCTTCCCCGGTGCAGGCGCGAACCCCAACGCGTACGTACCCCTGTCTGTGTGCTCGTCTGGCATTATGCCTCGCGTCCCTCAGTCTCTTCTGCCCTCCATTTCCCACGCACATGATGCTGACGCACTTATCTGCAGGAACCCCATGTGCGGCCGCAAGATGCGCGTCACGTACGGCAAGAAGTCGGTCACCGTCACCGTTGCGGACACCTGCCCGGGTTGCTCCGTCGGCTCTGTCGACCTCACGCCCGCGGCGTTCAAGAAGCTCGCGCCCCTCAGCAAGGGCCGCATCCACGGTGTCA
This sequence comes from Ganoderma sinense ZZ0214-1, assembly GCA_002760635.1. Classification (NCBI taxonomy): domain Eukaryota; kingdom Fungi; phylum Basidiomycota; class Agaricomycetes; order Polyporales; family Polyporaceae; genus Ganoderma; species Ganoderma sinense. Next base: position 784,576 of record AYKW01000034.1, read on the forward strand.
AGTGGACGCTGCTCTAAGCAGGGAAGGAGGAGAAGTAGCGCGCCCGGCCGTGCCCTGGCCGGGCGTTGGGATGATGGGCAGGATCGGATGCGCGTCGTAGGCTGGCCTTACAATACGCTTTGTTTGTATTTCTTTGGGAATTGAAGTGGATTGCGGACACAACTACCAAGTGTGATGGTTCCCCTGAGTGCGGGAAGTTCGCGTGCAAAGTAGTTGGTCTCATCGACGGTTCTGAGAAAGTTGAGTTGTTCAATTGAACTCGTTCTGCTTTTCGCGGTGCAAAGTGTGAAGGTCGTCCCAGGCCTAATGTTGTCCTCTCTGAACAACTTCGACCTATGTTCCTGCGCGGAATGTTAGCCATCAAGATTCAAGTACTAGCCGCGGCCATGGCAGTCACAATGCGGGGCTCCCGGTTTGCGAACAGCTCGAAGGCTTGAGAAGATCCAAGCCCCGAGATTTCGTCAGTTATTTTAACCAGGCGTCTCCGCCGGGTTTAGGTACACCTGCGTCGCGACCGCAGGCAAACGGCTCAGTGCCTGTCGATCCCCGAAAATCGGTGACATCACCTGCGTGCCGCTTGATCAGCAAAGCCTAAGTAATAAAAGCCGGAGTCGCGGTCGTGATCGCAGCTTACCGGGAGTGGATGAGTATCTGCGCTAATTATCCGTCGACGAGTTGGCGTGGTACGATAGACTGGACGTCTTTCTCGGGGGCACCCGGGCTGTGGTGGCAAGCGTAGTCGATGACGTAGTGTGTAACGAATGGACAGCTGTGCTGGTAGAACGGCAGCTCTAGTGCTAGTCTGTGTGATGACATGCGGTTGAGTGGCGGGGAAAGCGTCGACGTCGGCAGACGATGCTCTATCGGCCACGTTCTTTGCCCACTTCTCAAGTACATCAAGTCGGTCTGCTGTATGTGTAACTTCTGTGTACGCACTTCGCTCTGAAGACTGAGACCCTTTCGTCGCAGCGTGGATCTTCTCTGCGGCAGTGCAGGATTCATCGCGGATGGAAGGCATAGCGAGCTCAAGGCTCGGAGCTCAATGCCCTCAACGAGCCTCTCCAAAGCCGTATTGAGTGCACTAGTTTCTATTCACGGTGCAGAGGGCAGTGCACAATCACAAAACAATACAGCAAAAGAAAGAGCTGCTAAAATCCAGGCATAGCGCGAAACGACGTGCGTGTTACAACGATCCCGACATGACGATAATCACCAGGCATGACAACGGAGGACAATCGACGGTGCGCCTGAAACTTAGATGTCATCCTGCGGAAATGGTCATTGGTCAAGCAAGACAGAAGAATGAAGGATGCACGTACGAGGTCATTGTTCCAGTCAAACCACCATTGGGCCTTGGAGTTGCAACCGTCAACTTCGTTCATGGCACTGTTCAACACCGCGAGTACGTGCTCATGGTTGATACATGCCAACCAGCGTTCCTCAATGGTATAGTTCGACCAGAGAGAGATGATGCCGTCCCATTCAAGGGAGAATGGCCGCCCCACGTCAAGCGAAAACCCACACCGACGACTGAGGTCGCCCAGCATGAGGGTACGCGACACCGCGATCGCGAACACCCACATATCGCGATCCTCAAGCCACGAATCGTCAATGTCCGCAAAGTCGAGCTCTTCGCGCCCGCCGAAAGCTTCAATGTCGTCGCCGACAAGTTTGAGCTTGAGATGATGGCGTCGAGCGTAGTCCAGGGCATACTGCCGGGTGAAGGGGAAGCCATATCGATACAACGGAGGCGTTTGGCCCGGCTTGGGGATGAGTTTGCGGCGAATGGAATCCTTCGGTGGCCTCTTGTCCATGAGCTCCTTCCACTGCTAGATACGCGAGTAAGTTAGCGACCCTACGACAAGCTTCGATAGGTCGCCGGATGCAACTCACCTCTGGCTGGAGCTGGTGTGGAGCCATCTCAGGCAAGCCGGCCTCGCGATCGAACTTTTTAGGATCCGGAATGCCCATGGCGACAAGTGTAGACGATGAGAGGAGAGAGAAAGAGTCAAGCTGATGGCCTTCTCGAGTGGAAGCTGAGCGGAAGAGATGTGGTTGAGTCGAAGAACTTGAACATCAGCGTCTTATTATAGTGTTCGGTGCTAGCGCCGGTCAAGATCGGCGATTGGCGGAACATTCATTGAGGGCGGTCCGGGTATGCCGGAAACAAATTCAGAAATGAGCGTCACGCTGCTTTGGACGCCGCCACCGTCCTTGTGAGTACTATTGTCGCCCACATTCGTATCCCTGTGCCCGAATTATTACTCATCTCGAAAGTTAAGGAATATTTTTCTTCTTCCTGACAAGGAAAGAGACGACCGAATTCCCTCTTTGGGAATACAACCGTTGTGTCGAAATGAGTCAAAGCTGTGCCAGAACTTGGGCACGAAGTGGGCATCGTGTCGATCCAAATCGCAAGGACAATGGAATCGTGGTAAGCCATATGAACATGACTGATAATTGTTCCTTATTGGCTATATAACGCCGGCTTCCGATATTCGTCGCCATCGCCTGGTCGTCTGGACCTCTCAACCACCCCCTTCCATCCTCCTCCCTGAACCGACAAGTTCCTCTTCACTCCTCAATACTCCCCATCTAACCTATCAAAATGCCAGCAGAGCGTCGTTCAGCGGCCTCCAAGGCCACCGTAGCGAAGACTAGATCCGTCACAGCAGCTCAGGTGTGTTGATTCTTCATTGGCAGCAGTCCGAGTCATGTCCTCAGTTAGGTGTGACCTTCATTTGCCAGCTTCCAGGGTCACTTGTGTACACTCAGGACGATTTCGAAGAAGCCAATTCAAACCTTCTCTACGACGCGTGGCGGTTCCGTGGGTCCGAACATCATTTGTATCCTCTGTATAGCCACATCCTCTCCCTCTCCTGCTGGAACCTTCGGCACCCGAATCAGCCTCGGGCTACCCTGGTATCCTGCCCACAGCCTCTCTTCGGAAAGCCACCACCCGCAAAAACGGAGGATTTATCCAAGAAGAAGGGATCCAAGACGAAAGGAAATTCGAAGGCGAAGGGCGAGTCCCAGTCGAAGACGAAGGGCGACTCTAAACCCGAACCCAAGAAGGAGAAGTCCCGGTCCCTCAAGCAAATTCCAGATTTTGCTCGAATCTTTATATTCAGCGACGATGGAGATCGTCTGGAGGGTACTGGACTCTCTAGTATTCACGAGCTCGCTGATTTCTTTGAGCTCAAAGTGCTGAACTGTAGCGATTCCTGGTGGGCCGTTGAAGCGGAGGCTTTGGCCGAGGGAGAGCTCTGGGCACACGTCTTGCAGGTGTACAACGCCGCGATGGCGGGCTTCGCCTGTAACCCGACCTGGAAGGAGGTGCATGCCATACTCGTCATCGGCGTTTTATTTACCCAATTGGTATGGAGCAAGCGTCCTTCGGACGATGCTCTGAAACCTCTCGCCTCCCCTCGTGTTCCGAAGAACATCAAGCCAGACCGAGCTTACGACGGGGTGATCAACGGATTACTCCGTCAGATCTCGAGCTTCGAGATTCGGGCCACACCCGATTGTATCTTCTACAACGCCCATGTCTTCCAGTACAACCACGATTCGGAGGATCCTAAATACCCTCGGGTCTCACTCTCGAAGGAATTCCTCTGTGCTCTGGATCGCCCCATCAAGAAGCTCTATCCTCAGCTTTTGCCGAGGTCTGCACTGTTCCAGCCGCCGGCCAACGAGCCTCGAATCCCCAGAGGCAGAAACGTGAGCATGCAATTTCCTCACCTCCATCCCCAGATCTGTCCATTCTGAACGGAGTCGACCTTCTACAGAGTACCTTTCAGGACTCCTTCAAGCGAAACTTGGTCGATAAGCCCATCGCGCGTGCCAGGGAACAAGCGCGTGCGCTTGGACACCGCTTTGCCGAGGACGCTGAGAAGCCAGCTACACCCACGCCTCCCAACTCCGTCATGGACCCAACATTCAAGGCACGCATCAAGAACGTTAAGTCTTTGCCAAAGAGTCATGTGGTGACACGTAAGAAAAGTCTGAAGGAGATGCTCGCGGTTGGCGACAATGGAGATGGCAACGGAGACGAGGATAGCGGTGACGGGGGGGACGGGGAGGACGAGGAAGCCTGAGGAGCAGAATCAGCACAACTTGAAATTTGTATCGCGGTAGCTCAAAACAGCTCTTCCTTCTATGTGAATTTCGCTGAAACATGGACACGAGGTCGGGAGGCTTGACGAGCAAGCAGTCGAGCTCAAGAAATAGTGGATCATTAGTCTCGGACAAGCATAGATAGATTCGGAGTGCCGGCTCTCTTCTCGCATCGTCTGTCTCTCGCGCCGCTGCATAGAACGACAACGATGCCAAAGCTAAGTTACCGTCGATATTAGGTTTGAATGTTTGAACGCAGGAGACTGCCTTCCTCGACTCCCTACGCAGATCCGTTCCTCGAAAGTATTTCGCGATGTTGTCGGGCCAATGGCAGGGGATAGAGAAGAGGAATGCAACGACATATTAAGCCATGTATTATCATACCCAGTAAGTAGGCGATGAATGAAATCTATGCCCCTACTGTCTATTCTCAGGCATCCGCGCGAGCTGACTCTTACTCCGTATCCGCATCCGACGTTTCGAGTACCACTCCCACGTCAAGCGAACAACCTCCCCGTCAGCATCCCATGGTGTCGGGATCTCGGAATACCCAGGGCGAGCCGTCGGATGTCGGAGGTAGATAACAGAGCACGTCGAGAACGAAGGCTCGAGGTAGGCGGGGATGAAGAGGAACGGCGACGCGTAGGGAGGCAAGTTGAACGGCGTCAGCCCACCAGTAGATTGGGGCTTCTTGGAGAAGCGCGAGGCCGGAGGGGTTTTCGCGGCATCGGACGCGGATTTTGAGGCCTCAGCGGCATCGTCGGCTGCGTCAGAGGCTTCCGAGGCAGCGACCTCCTCCTCCTCTTCCTCGAGGGGATCGGGACGCTCTTGAAGGAACCGTATCGCCTTAGGGTCAACAGATACCATGTCTCCAGGAGCGAGACGCGTGTTGGCGTTCGTGTGCTGAGAGGTGTCAGACGACGTGGTAGCAGTCCACACGACTGAATGGCGTACCTTCTTCCCGTTCAGCAACACGTCCCCATGAATGACCATCCTCCGTGCCTCGTACACGCTGTGCGCGAAGCACGCCCGAAAAATGACCACGTCTATCCTCCGTTCCACCTCCGTGAACATCAAGCTCCCGACCGGAGCTAGCCCCTTCCGCCTCTCCTCCTCTGCCCGCTTCTGTGCCTTCTGTGCCGCATCCTGCCGGTTCGCCCACTTGTCCAACTCCACCACGGGCTCGACGTTCTTTAGGGCCTCTGAGGGGCGCACGTCAGGTAGAGTCTCAGGGAGGTACCACCGTTTGAAGATCTTCTCGTTAATGAAGTCGCCGTGGTACCCGCGCAGGAGTGCCTTCGCTGTCCATCTGCGCCAGTTAAGCGACTCCTTGTACTCAACGCGGTTCGTGATCTTCTCCAGGGGACCGTAGGACCGTCGCCAGAGGTTGAACAGGTTGTGTGGGTGCCAGCTCTGCACGCTCGTCAGTGCGTTTGAACAAGTGAACAGCGCGGGAATCGTACCATACGGGGCAGGCCCCTTTTGAAGTTGTAGATATTGACGTCCCGCATGGTCGAGGTCGCCCACGAAAGAGTAGACGACGAGTGGACGTGGTGGTCGCGAGGGAAGGACGGCGCGAATTAATTGAGCGCCGACTTAGAAACGGTGCTTTCATTAGAATTACAATCGATCATTAATCGGCAACAAGCTCATCAATTGAGTTGTAAGTAACGATAACAATGTCAATAACAAGATTGACCCCGGGCGCCCCAGCACAACTTGTCCGCAACCACATCCATCCCCTCTGCTCGCTCCCTTTTGCATCATGGATCCGTATACTCCAAGAGTGAGAACAGGAGGGAAGAAGAAGAACTTGACGTTATCGACTAAGGAATACAACAAGGTCAGTGCTACAACCTGTTTGTGGGGATGGCCCTGACTGTTTGTGCAAAGATCACAGATACTATCGCGTCCGTAAGGCGCAACCGACAATATGTCGACGACCACATAGCCGAGGAGATCGACGTGCGCGTCCAGGTGTCGCGCGAAACCGCGAGGCGAAGTCGGTTTTACGTCCAACTTCCGCGGTGTGCCGGATCTCTCATGCTCTTCCGCAGGACGCGACGAGGCTTCATTCGAGGCCGAACGGTCGTTCGTACGCGCTCCACTCAATTCTCGCGTAGTCTCCGGGAGCGCACACAGAGATAAGGGCAAGGGCAAGGCGAAGGAGAACTCCCTCTATGGAATCCCGGTCGAGATCCAGGAGGCCTTGGTTCTAGAGGATCTTCTCTTCGTGCTTATGGTATGTGTTCCTTGTTTTTCTTCCAGGAGGAACTTCGGGGCTCCATTTCAACATAACGACATGGTGCATGTTCCTGTCGCCCATTATGCGAGATGGCGTGCCTTCGTAACGCTTAGGACGCACCATTGCAGTGCAGGTCGGAAGGTCAGACCGGTCAGAGTTGGACTGACCACCATGTCGGACCGGTCTGACTGCCGAGTGCCGAGCGGCGGCCGTGGCATCCTCACTTTGGAAGGGGGATTGCTGAGGCGGAGGAGGGTAAAGAGGTTCAAACCTATTTTACTGGGTTTTCTAGTGCTTTAGGTGGATTATCCTGGCTTGTATCCAGTGATGAGCTCCTCCTCACCCTAGCCACTGTTGTTGGTCATGTGAAGGTGTCAGGAGCGGTCGACAGTAGCGATATTTTACTGGGTGTGTACACTCGACTCCATCTTATCCCATGACAGGGCTCAGCCCGTGAGGCATATGTCGACGGGGTGCGTCTGCGTGCCAAAAGGGATTTATGCAGGTATGCAAAATGCCTATGGCATTGTATATGAACTGAGACCTGCCGACCCCGCGTGAGGGAACGCGCTGGGTTTTAGTGTTATGGGATAAGGGGGAGTCGACCGCACCAGAGTATACATAGTCTACCTCGGTAAAGACTATCGTAAAATCAGTATGAGCTTCTTACTATCCGTCGCCGCATCCACCGAGATGCTCGTCGCAGGCCGCTGCCTTAAGACCAGGGCTTTTTGCTAAGGCTCTGTAGTCCTCCACAGAAAGGCATTGTCGTTTCTGCGGCTGCGGCGAAGGATTTCATGCTTATTTTACCATATGCTCTGTGCCCCCGGGCGACATAACCCTGATCTGCAGTGGATAGTCCAACAGGCACCGGAACATTGCGCGACCTGGACGCGACATGATGCTCCCGCGATGCTTGACACAGATCGTCGCACCCTGACTTGTCACGGACGAGTTCGAGCTGCTTGAGTTGTTAGGGATTTTTCATTGCACGCAAGGCTGGGCTTCTTCGCGAGGTCATACGTGGTAAATACTGTGCGGAGACGCGCTGCGCTGGAAACCATGTTATGACCTGGTCGGGGATGTTCAAGGCTTCCAGGTAACAGCGCTAAACCCAGTGGTCAGACCGATCAGTCGAACCGGTCAGTTACCAACCGACTTTACTGGTCAATGTGGTCTGATAGATCTGGCCAGTTGTCGGAGACAACCCTTCCGTCCATGACGCGACGGGTCCCCACCGTCATTCGCGTGGGATGCAGCCTGTGGATAGAAGTGCTGTCTATCTCCGACGCCGGCCCATGTTGGCTCAACGTGCCAGGCATGTGGCCTAGTGCGCTCGTCCATTGTACGTGACAATAGCCACAACATGGCTAGAGGCTTGTCAGTTGACCTCAGCGCTATCTACACCGGTGAGCGGAGCGCTATGCAAGTTTTTGGGCGGTGTGGATACATGATCAGAAAACAACATACGAGGACGCCACAGGGTCTGTGGGCGCTGTTGGCCACGACCCAGGGGCCCTCAGACCAGGGCGTTGAAAGAATCTTGACACGCGGCATGACGCAGTTCAGGAACTTTGGATAACACGAAACTTGGCGGCAGCAACACCTGACGCTATCGTTCTCCACAGGGTATTGAAGGAACCTACATTACTTATCATCCGGACCACTCCCCCGATGACGACGATCCACTGAACGGTGTCAGGTTCGTGGTGTCACCTTCTCTAGGTGCGCGGAGTTTGCTTGAGCTTCGTAGTCATGACTAATCGCGTAATAAGATCCCTCGCTTCGGGACTTGGTGGAACGGATACTGCCGTTAGCCACCTATTACACGGCGATCAGCTCGTTCATTGAGCTGCGGAGCCACCTGGACTTCGGACTCGTGAACCATGCTCTGTGTGCATCGATGCGCGACATGCTCAAGGTATGTGTCACCGTTGCACAGGGTCCGACGCCTGTCTGAACGAATCTACAGGACTATCAGACACTGCTATCACAGCTCGAGCACGCGTTCAACACCTCTTCACAGTTCACGCTCCAGAAGCTCTGGTTTTACGTTCATCCTACGTTGCACACCCTGTCGCTCCTCTACCTGCTCACCACTGATCTGGCGACGGCCGATGACCCAACCGCCGAGCTATCTTCATCTTCGAGCAGCTCCGACGCCGAGGAAGACGCGCGGAACGAGGCTCTGGGCCTCGGTGGAGCCACGCTCAAGGCGGTCTTGTCGGAGATTAAGACGACAGGCCTGGGAGTGGATAGTGGAGCCAGTGGGATCGCAGTTAAGGGCGGTGAGGTGCTCGCAATCTTGCATGAGCGGATGCAGAACATGTCAGGGGACCCGGCGGCGCGGGAGCTGTACGGCGCGCTGCTCCGTGATGCTGGGAAGCCGTATGTGGAGATGGTCCAGGCATGGATCAGGACCGGCAAGCTCGACGACCCCTACGAGGAGCTTCTCGTCAAGGAGAGCAAGTTCATCAATCGCGGGACGCTTGAGATGGACTATACGGACGAGTACTGGGAACGTCGTTACACGGTGAGCGCGCAGTCTAGCTGTTCAAGTGACTGTGTTGCCTGACTTGACCCTGCCTCCAGCTCCGGGATGGTTCGACCCTTGGCGGCTCTTCGAAGCAGCACCAGGCAGGGGTCCCTCCTCCCCGTTCTGTCGGCGGCCGTCTACCAGGGGGCGCTTGTATTCCTGCTGTCCTCGAACGATGGAAGCACAAGATTCTGCTTGCTGGGAAGTACCTGAATGTCATTCGCGAATGTGGTATCGAGATTCGTCGAGAGTCTAGCCAAGAGGATGAAGAAGACCTGTCAATGGACGACGAAAGGTACGCTTCGGTGAACTCTGCGTCCCGATTCACGCTTAGAATACATTCAGGTTCTACAAGTGTATTGAAGATGCCTACACCCACGCGAACCGGACATTACTCCAGCTGCTTCTCCGAGATCAACAGCTGATCCCTCGCCTCCGTTCATTAAAGCGCTACTTCTTCCTTTCCCAATCGTCGTTCCTCACGCATCTCCTGGACCTGTCGCATAATGAGCTTCGGAAGTCTGCCAAATCCGCGTCGTTGGTCAAGCTCCAGAGCCTCTTGGACCTAGCACTAAACACGGATGCTCAGGGCGAAGATGCCATGTTCCGCGAGGATGTGAAGGTCACGATGGCTGGGAGCGGCTTGTACGAGTGGCTGCTGACTGTAGTGAACGTCAGCGGTCTGGAGGAGGGTGACGCTGCGGAAGGACGCGGCCACGTTCACGAGTCGCAAAAGAAGGAGAAGGAGAAAGACGATAAGAAACAGATGCTTGGTGAGTCAGTCCACTGAGGTCAGCGAACGTGCAAGGCTGATTGACACGCGCGCTCTGGGAACCAGCGATTGACGCGCTCACGCTGGACTATCACGTCAAGTTCCCGTTGTCATTGGTCATTTCGCGAAAGACGATCCTCCGGTATCAACTCATTTTCCGTTTTCTGCTTCATCTGAAGCACGTTGAACAATCACTCTCCGCCATGTGGATCGAGCACAAGACCACGGCGTGGCGCCGAGCCACTCGCCCCAGAGGAACCGGTCCCGACGCCGGCCGCCAAACGCCGCAGCCTCCCCAAAAGGATTGGCACTCGGAGTTTGAGAACTGGCGCAAGCGCGTGTTCTTACTCCGTGCCCGCATGCTAGCGTTTGTGCAGCAGATCCTTACCTTCACAACTTTCGAGGTCTTGGAGCCGAACTGGAGAAAGCTTGAGGGTAAGCTTGAGGCAGGCAAGGTGGAGACTGTCGACCAGCTCCTCCGGGACCACGTGGACTTCCTCGATACCTGCCTCAAGGAATGCATGTTGACGAGCTCGAAGCTACTTCGGGTAAGTGGGTCCACTTCTCGCGAGCTTCGCGGGTGCTGATCGGAGTCCATGACGCCCTGTGAAGGCGTACTCGAGGTTGATTGTCACATGTTCCACGTTCGCTTTGTATACCGCTTCATTTACGAAGTCGGCGAACAACGCAATAGCTGCGGCTGACACACCGGATGGTGATCATTCGATGGCGAAGCGGTGGGACATCTTGAGCAAATTCGAGACCAACTTCAATCACTGGTGTGTCTTCCTCTATTTGTCTTGTCGTTCAAACTTCAGCGTCTAAGCGTCCCGCGATCTCTAGGTTCAAGGTCAGCCTTACCGATCGAACGTTACCGCGGCACGATGTACTGATAACTGTTCCAGGTTCACCTTGATTGTGTGCAGTTCTACGCCTCCAGCGAGAACGTGTCACTGTTGCCTCTCGTCGTGAGGCTCAACAGCATCAAGTCTTCGCACTGAAGGTGCCGTCTATCTGCATGTTCCCTTGCTATATTTGCTTTGCATGTTACCTGCTGTAATTTTCTCTGTATTTTTCCATGACTGTATCCTAATTTCAATTCCGAGCCGCCGCATCTGTATTTTTCCACCTTTCGCCGCCACACTAATCTAGGTGCCGGACTTCTAATGTTGTAGACGCTGCGTGGAGAGGCTCGGAAGAGGACACGGAGGCTCTTGCTCCTCGGCTAGCGTCTGGGAATTTCATTGACGGGCGCAGTCGGGTGTCCCGGCGAGTTCGCCACTTCCTTGCAGGACCTTTGTCTCCGACAGCTTAAGACGGGATTCCAACCGGATTCCCGTGTGGCAGGCGACCGGTACGTCATGCAGGTACGGGTACTCTGCTCCGTTTCGTGGAAATTTTGAGCTTGTTTGACATCACTCAGTCTGTTGCAGGGCTTGGGACCGCGATCTGCACTCAGCAGCGACTTAGCGGCATCAGGAACATACGCAATCTTGAGCTCATCTTGCTTCGTGTGCAGCCTGGACCTATTTCCGTTGTGTCTAGCCATAGGACAAGGGCAAGCGCTTCAAACTCAGCACGGCAGGTGTTGCCTGAGTTGCTACAGGAAGTGAAACGTGCCTCCAGCTTCCAGCGGCTTCCCTATGGCGAGTTCCCCTGAGCAACATGCTTCCCCTTGAACGGCCAGATCTGAAGATTTGAACCCCACGTTTGGGCCGTGAGGTTTGGGGCCGTATCGGATCGCACCGCCATCCACGCAATCGCGCCGTGAAGTTGCCGCGCGCGCAAGGTCACACAGCACCCGATGCATCCGCGATAGTTCGACCTGAAAATGATCAGCTGCAGATGCGAGCGAGCGAGCGCTGTGACGCCGCGGGCTTTGATCGGCAGGTGGCTGGGAACTTCCTAGTGTTCCGATCCCGTACGCACCGGTGAGTGCACCACTATCATCGAAACGCTCGCTCCTAATGCGTCTGAGTTTGTCTACCCAAGCGGCTTCTCGGCTGGATACTAGCCTTAAGAGTACCGTGTTACCCATGGCGCCGTCAACCTAGCGGACATGATCGTGCGGGTGTCGCGCCAAACGTCGACCTATAAAGCCGGGGGTTCAAACGTTCAAACCCGCGCTGCAGGTTGGACCCGAGGGAACGCGGTAATGAAGTCAAAAGCGTGCAGGAACCACCGAAAATGTGGTGCAACGTGTGATTGAGCTAGCGCTGAACGGCAGAAGGCGCGTCGCCCATATGTGGTTGTTATCTGCACAATTTGGAAAACCTAGCTAGCACTGAGCGCTGCGCGTTCGAGCATCTGGGTATAAAGGTGGACGCCCCCACCTCTGTGGCTCCACAAGCCATCACGATTCACGTATCCCTGACCTATACCCCGATGTCTCAGGCAAAGCAGATCACTTTTTACACGTCGCCGGTGAGCACGCTCTCCCTTCCCGTGCTTTTGTCCGCTCTGACGAGTTCCACAGTACTCCCCTTACACTCACCGAGTGCAGATTGCGCTCGAGGAGACCAAGCTTAAGGTCACCAAGTACGAGATTGACCTCCGCCCAGGCTGCAAGCCTGAATGGTTTACGCGGCGGGTCAATCGCGCTGGCCTAGTGAGTCCAGCGGTTCATCGTTCTATTGTTGAGGGCCCACATTAAAGAAGAGCGCCCATACTCCCGCAGGTTCCTGCCTTCACGTATGGCGGCCCCGATGTCCCTCCTGACCAACCGTCTCCGGAATCGGCGAAGCTCTCCGAATCTCTCGTACTTGTCGAATTCATCGCGGAGCTCCGACCAGACGCCGGCCTTCTTCCCCGCGACCCTGAGTTACGTGCGCGGGCTCGTCTCTTCATCGCACAGGCGCATGAGACCCTCCACCACGCCTTCAGGGGCTTCTTCTTCCGCGGGGAGCGCATCGAATCCGTGCTGCCATATCTCGAGGCCTTCCAGGCACTGCTCGCGCCGCGCGGGTACGCTGTCGGGCCGTGGTCGATCGCGGACATCGCGGTCGCGCCCATGATGGTCCGTTTCATGCGCCTCCCCGGGTATGAGATCGGCAAGTACCCGTTGGGCGAGGGCAAGAAGCTGCTCAAGGCCCTGTCTGAACCCAAGTTCGCGCGGTTCATGGAGTATTACGAGATGCTCTGGCGACGGCCGAGCATTCAGGCGTCCTGGGACGAGGTACGTTCTCGTCATCCCTTGTCGCCGTCGTCGCCGTCGTCCTCTTGGCTCCCGATGCACCACGTGGTTACTGACGCGCCCCCCGGTGTCTTTCTGCCCTGGTGCAGCCCACGAACGTCAAGATGTGGAGGATTCACCCCAATGTCACCCGGACCTCGTCCGCGGCGGGCCACTAATCGGCTGCCCGCCGTTGCAACATACGATCGCGGTCCCCACCCAATGTTGCGAGTGCGAGTATGCCTCCGGCCGTTCCTTGTATACATATGCCCAACCCCTCCTCGGTTCTATCTACCTTAAGCATCCTCGATTCTTGGCTCCATTCCTTCTTCTGCATCGTTGCATCGGAGTACCTGTCCTAATCTTCGTCGGCTGAGTGATTTTTCTCATGATTGTAATAGTCTGTATAGTACGAAGTATTCTTATGAGCCTACTACTATTATGTCCGCGGCATCCCAGGTACCTTACTCGAACAAACCATTCTCAGGTCCGCTCTATGGCTGCGTGTGCGAGATGTCGACCTCGACGCCGTCTGGAAGGGTCAGCAGTTCCGCAAATACAGACTCAGCACGGCCGCGGTCGATGGGGCTGAGATTTGCAATCCTCGTGGGGCGTCGCACCGTCAAGCCCCACGTCATATCATGTCTGAATCGTCGCACAAACCCCCCGCGATGGGTTTATCTCTCGTAACCGGGCTTGTGCTCAGCCCCGGGCGGGGGCAAGACGGGCGTTGGCTGATATCGCCACTGCGCAGCGCCATTCATGCGGACTTCGAATCTTGCGCCGTGCAGCCAGCCTGCATCCACGCAACTCGCAACGACGGCCGTCGTTGGCTGGCGGCCCACGAGAGAAGTCGCTGTCGCCCGATGCGATTCGATTCTCATTCTCGACACACGCGGCCGCTGTCCGCGGGCCAACGCCGTCGGACGCCACAATCCCTGGAACGTGTGTGCAAGCGCCGCGAGCCTTGGGTCGCCGGGAGCCGCAGGGGCCAGGGCGCCGCGATGGCGACCGATGAGAGCCAAACGCACACCGGAGCGGGAACTCGTATCGGTCGGTACCTGCGCAGATCCCTCCCTCATGTGCGCTCGCACCATGCCGCCATGTGCGCAACGCGGCCTTCGAATTCGCCCGCGGTCTACCCGCGACCAGGTCGCTGCACCCGCCGCCTCCTCCGACCGCAGGCCAGCTGAGGCCTGAGCCACAAGTCTGAGTCAGGAGGGCTCGACGCGTGGGGCTGAACCGGCGAACGGGCGGTCCGTGGGTCTTGAGACCTGAGACCCGCGAGACTCACGGCGCGTCGGGTCGCGGCTCTGGAAAATTGCAATCGCATTCGCACCTGCAGACTTTGCAAACACGCGCGGGAGCATTACTGCACTGCCTGCCCTGCGTTTCAAGGACACTCTAGACTTCTGGGCAACTTCTGGGGCACCACGGGGAGGTTGCGTCCCAGGCGTGGGGGGGAGACTCGGGGCGCTGCGCGATGACTCCCCGGAAGAGGAAACGGGAACGACGTTTGGAGCCGGGTGGAGTGCCTTCGGTCACGGGCGTGACGCGGGCTCGATCTACCTGTAAGTAACCACGCCGCGCGGCGTAGGAGGGATCAGACCTTCCGCCGCCGCCACCTTCTTTGCCAGCGGCCACCAGATGGTATTGTGAGCGAAAATAGGGCTCGAGAGGAGACGCTGGAACGTAATAGACCGCGCGCAGGTCTCGGTCGGGGTTGGTATTGATACGGGGATTGGTCCTTGGCACACGAGTCGGGTTTAAGAACCATGGAACGAGCAAATGGCGCGGGTCGACGCAGCGGGAAACCCAGGAAGAGGAGGACGATGCCCAAAAGCAAGATTGGAAGTCAGCGAACAGTCAGTGGTGCCGCGCCCTGTGGTTAGGGTTAGGCCCCGATCGTCTAAACATGCTGACTCACTCTCTGCATGGTTGTGATCCCGCGCACCTTCGTCTTGTCTCTGTACAACTCTCATCCTCTCAGGCTGGACGAGGATCTTCCTAGCTCAGCACCCTCGCCAGGCCCCACACTGTACAGGGGACTGAAACGCCCCTGGCTTTGATCCACATTGGTCAAGTTTTACACACACTCCACGGCCGTGCCGCTGCCAGCTTGCACTACTCGGAATTAGTGAGTTTGATCAAGTGTTCCGAACTGTACATACCCCAGGGCGTTCTCTGACTTTGAGCGGCTTCCAGCAAAAAAACTTCGAGCCGTAAACTTGGTTCTCGCTATGTATTTCAGGAACTCCGACGAAGATTGCAACATGACCTTAGTCACGGTTGGCTCGGTGGCTTGAGGCGTCGCTAACCTCCACTTCGGTTCTTTCGTAATCCCAACGGATTGGAAGCTGCGGGGCCCCGCTATCGTCGGCCTCGAACGCCGCCGTGCACGCTGCGTTCGGATTTAAGCTTGGACCGCTTTATTTCGGGCTCGCAGCATGCCTTCGCCCAGGCTGTGGTCTCCAGGGTGTCAAATTCTTCGTTGTGCCGCTTATGCTTCTCACACCCGGATAGAGGATGAGGTTGTTGAACCATGGCGGTAGGCCTTTTCGCCGCTATCTTCCCCAGCTCTTTGCTTCCGCTCACGCCTTCTATTCTGTGCCGCAACTTAGTTCGGCTTGGGGCGTTGATAGATCCCTTTGGCTATCGGGGGATGACCAACGCTCAGATAGAGCCCCTTGAATTGATTTGGGGAGAACGAGGGAGGGAAATTGGTATTTCATACAATTGAGGTTTGGGGTGCTTGCTCTCGTGAGTAACAAGTTCCATCCGGGACAACCTCACTGAAAGTAGTTAGTGTCGGGCAAGTCAGACTGTCAGGGCGCGACAGGATCAGCGCTGTATGATAGGTCACACCCCATACCTTCCCCGCACCAGATAACCCTCGTTGAGCACTGCCTGGAGAAATTTACCCGAGAAAATGTTTGTATTATAGTCCATCTCAAGTCCATCTAGGTATATGTAAGGGTTCTGAGTTGTCTGCGACTTGCATGGTGGTTCCTCGCGATTCTCAGGACTGGGCTGAGGCCTGGACTGTCTTTTGACACCGAGTTCTGTTCTCCTCCACTCCGGCGTATTTTATTTGCGGGCATTCCGCCCATTTAAGACGCAGTGTACCATCGGTCTGGAACTTGCAGGCTGAGCTTGACTGCGTCTTCCCGGCCCGAAGCTCCGGCCCGTGAGATCTCGCCGCTTTCTGCCGCTGGGAACCCAAGGCTAGGGTTCCGCATTTAGGCGACGGAGAGACCCTGGCGGGACGCGGTTGAGTTGAGCAACCTTTCCTCCTCCTCCATACCACACCCACTCCTTCACGATCTTCCGTTCTTTTATCAACCAACATCATGGTAAGTACCGTTTACTTGCACGACGAAAGATGCGACACTGAACGGGATCCGACAGAGCGATAACGCAGGTACGCCATCCTGGCAGTACACCCGATATTTGTCCTCGGATTGACGGAGGGCCGTACAGAGTACAAGGAGGCATTTGCACTGTTCGACAAGAAGGGCACGGGTGCGGTACCCCGTGAAGTGCTGGGAGACCTCCTCCGGGCATTGGGACAGAACCCGACACAGGCCGAGGTTGCGGAGATCGTGGCTAGTGCTCCTCGTGAAGGTGTGTGCGCCGTGTTTGGATCCATCCACGCGTCTTCTCACGACTGCCTTCTTTTCGTTCCGTTGTCCGCGTTCATTTGCCCCGATGACGCCTGGTACCGGCTTGGATCGGTTGCGGTGCGCCCCGTACATGGCTCCGACGTCTGGTTCACGGGATGCCAACGGCCGCAGTTGACTACAAGGCTTTCTTGACAATCCTGAACCGTCCAGACGGCTTCAAGCCCGCAGGCACACCCGGTGCGTCTATCATATCGCTATCCGAACTCCTTTCCGAACCATCATACCTCCGAACCCGCATCGGCCTCCCCCCTCCTCATTTCCGCCCTTTGTCATCTGCGTCGTGCTCGGAGTCGGGGCTAATTGCGCGAACCTTATTGCCAGAGGAGTTCATCCGCGGCTTCCAAGTGTTCGACAAGGAGGGGAACGGCTTCATCGGCGCCGGCGAGCTGCGGTACGTGCTGACCCAGCTCGGAGAGAAGATGTCGGACGAGGAGGTGGACGAGCTGCTCAAGGGCGCGCAGATCGGGCCGTACGTCCATTTCCCACTTTTTTTTGCTCCGAGTTGACGTGATTCTCACTCCACTTACCCCCCCTCCCCTTCCCCCTTCTCTCTCACGCGGTTTCCCGCCTCAGAGACGGCAACGTGAACTACGAGTCGTTCGTCCGCACGATCCTCAGCCAGTGATGGATGGTCGGCCGGGCATGAGAAGAAGGTGTTGTAATAGCATGTACCGATACCATTATTCACTTTGTTTTGTCTGTTCTCCCTTTGTAGTCCGGAATGCTCACGACCCCCCTCGATGAAACCACATAACCACTCCTCAGGCAGGTCGCTGGAGCCTTGATCGTAGGATCCGATTGTTAGAGTCAAGTCCACCCGCCGACAGCCGCACGTATCACGCCACAATAGCCCAGGAATAATTTTCCCCTTCATCGTTCGTTCACAGGCGTGCCGGTGAATGTCATTCAAACCACCGGACGAACTCTACACCACGATCTGCGGACAAGCCGACAAAGTTCCGTGGTATGACAGTGAACTAGTTGACGTCCAGCCGCGGTCTGGCTGAAAACGGGGCCGACTGGTTCTCGGGATCGTGGGTGACCTGACACCGAAACGTTGCATTGATGAATCGACCAGAAGGTACACAAGCTAAACTCTAGTTGTGCAAGTAAGAACTGGGGGAGGGACTTCATTTGCCTGGAGTCGAGAATCGAACGGTTGATTCTGTCGATAGAGCTAGAGCAGAGACAGAAACTGAAGAGAACTGGGGACCGAGAACAGAGGACAGAGGACGGGAAAACGAGGGACACAGACCAGACGTTTCGAATCCCAGAGAAGACGTCGAAGATATGCTGGGACCCAGAAGCGCGAGATCAGACCCCAGATAAGAGGAGAGGCCTAGGGAGAGAGGTGCGGAAATATTCAGCCCATAGATCTGCTTGGAGACATCAGACAAGATGAGACGAGGATCGCGTGTATTTCGGAACGCCAGACGGAGTCACAAGCGCAGCGAGGAAGTGGCGGTGGCACGAGAGGAGTGGGCATAGTTTGAATATGGGGAGACGACGAGGCGGAGGTGCTAGAAGTGGGAGGCGGCCTCGGTTTGGTTCGCACAAGTTATCCCTTCAACACACCCAGCCGCGGGAGGGTGAAGCGGGCCCCACCCCGAGGTCGATCAGAGGGCGGCAAACCCCCTCCGCCGCTCGCCAAGATGAGGAAGCCTGAGCCATCCCTTGAACAGCCCGACAACCTTCCTGCCCCACGGCTTCGACGGGGACAAGGGCAGCGACACTGGCAGTGTGCCCGAGCTGCTCGCGCTGACGCCCTCCACGAGAGGCTGGCACTCTTCGCCCGAGTCGCTGGTCGGGGTCGCCTTCAGGGTGAGGCCGACGAGCTTCAGGAGGCCGTCGCCAGAGAGCGTCGAGGCGACCATGGTCCGGGAGACGCTCGAGGTGTCCGCACTGCCAGTGGCGGAGGCGGGGAGGGGCGCGGACGACCGGCAGAGGCTCTCGGGCGTCGACAGGCAGAAGGAGGGGGTATCGGAGAACTGGATGATGTCGGACAGCGTGAGGCTCTTGGACTGCTTGAGGGGCGTGCCGAGAGACGGGCGCTGAGATCTGGAGGGCACCTTGCGCGTGCCAGTCCCTCGCAACGGCGTGCTGGTGATGGGCGCGAAAGCGCGCTCAGGGGGGATCGCCTTCCTGGTGGGCGTGTCTGGAGAGGAGGTTGAGGTTGGGGCTAGTGCGGAGGGGCGTTGTGGGGTGGTTGCTGGGACGCCTGAATGGGAGCTGGAGCTTGGGGACTTCCGAAACGGAGACCCCGCTTGAGCGTCTCCGCGAAAGCCTTTCGGTCTCCTTCGAGGGCTGGCCTTTGAACTGGCAAGACTGGCCGGGGCGTTATTCGTAGAAGCCGGAGACGCTGAGCGATCGGCGACGGGAACCGTACGAGATGACGACGGGCGAGAAAATAGGTAGGACGTGCTCCCGGGCGTGGAGGGCAACTTGACGCCCAGCCCCGGCACCCTCCCCGTTCTCATGTTCCGCGCGAGGGCGGAGCACATCGATGAGTCGTCGTTGTTGTCATTGTCGCCGTGGGCGTCGTCGTCATCCCATCCGATGCTGCCATAAAAGGGCCGGTGGAGCACGCGGAAACTCGGGACCTCGCGCGTCTTCTGGAGGTTCGGCGCGGAGGACAGCCGGGGGCACATCGCGAACGCGTTCCCGGGCGACGCGACGGGCCACCCGAACCCCTCCAGGACGGACGGAGTTGGGACCCAGTCGGGGGAGCCGGTATAGAGGGAGGTGGTGGAGCCGGAGTGCTGGAGGTGGTCCGGGGATGTGTACTGGAAGTATGGGTAAGGCGCTGACTCGGAGGCGTACGGCTCGCCGAACTTGATGTTACGAATATCGTCGGGAATCTAGTTGCGTAAACGTAAGTGTAGGATTAGCCGTAGAGGTGGAGGGAATAGCGCACTGGAGGGAGACTCTCGAGGGTGATCGTCAGTGGTACTGGCGGTGGCTCCGTGGGAGCGACGGTGTCCCAGTCGCTGTAGACATGTTGTGAACGAACCGAGCGAACCAAGTCGGGAATACGTACATTCCATTGAACCACGGATGGCTCTTTATTGCATCCCATCTGGGACGATCGTTGGGTTTCTTCTCCAAGAGCTGAACGGGAGGAGTGAGGAAGTCGGATACATTCTGGGCCAAAGCCTCGTAAAGCACGCACCTTGCAAAGTAGGTCGTTAGCATCCTCACTCAGAGAACCATCCACGATGAGGTCTGCGTAGAGAATACAGGTCATCGGGTCGAGCTCATCGACTTGTTCATGACTCAACCCGAACGGCAACTGATGCGATGGAAGGTTAGTACTACATCACGACAGTACAGGATGCGAACCTGCCATACCTTTCCGTGAAGCATCTCATACAAGATGACGCCGAACGACCAAACGTCCGCGGGGTAAGAATACCATCCATCGCTGCCCTCTCCGTACACCTCGGGAGCGATATAGTTCGGGGTCCCGCAGAAGAGCTTTGTCTTGTCTCCCCCGCCAGCTTCGTCGTGTCCCTCGGGATCGTAGTCTTCTGCGAGCTCCCAGTCGGGGACGCCGGCGACGCGCCAGGGCTGTTCTTCGACTGAGCGTCCAAAGGTGTGGCAGAGCCCGAAGTCGGTGAGGACGAAGTTCCCCACTGCGTTCAGGAGGATGTTCTCGGGCTTGAGGTCGCGGTGCATGATGCGGTTGTTGTGGAGCTCTTGCAATGCGATGACCTAGTAGCGCGTCAGCCTGCACGTGAGCCCGGAAAGGATTCCACTGTGAGACGGACGTACAAGCTGGGCAATCCGGGTGCGGGTGTCGGCTTCGGAGTACCGCCCTAGGTCGTGCATTTCCTCTTTAAGGTCCCCATTGGCGTAAAATGGCTGAAGAAGAGGTGAGCGCCCTATCATAACCACAGCTCGGGAAGTGGCGGTGACTCACAAAGACAAGGATAAAGTTCTCGGTCGTCTCGAAAGCGGCCTGCAAGTCGATGATGAAGGGGTTGCCCTTCATCGCCTTCATCGCAAACTGCGACGTGAAGAGGTTCCCGTATTGCCCCTTTGGTAGGATTTCCTTGGGAACGACCTTGACCGCGTACGGCTTTCTATCACGGCGGCCGATGGCAAGGAAAACGATGCCCTCCGACCCGTCGCCGAGGACGCACTGGAAGATGTAGTCGTCTGCGGTGGGATCTCCGAGAGTTACGTCGTCGGAGAAGCTGTCAGCGTCGGAGAAGGAATCTGCGAACGCAAAAGTCAATGGAGAGGGTGTCTTGTCGTCAGAGGGTTCGGCGGCCAGCAGGTCCACGGACTCGGGGGGTGCGGATGAAGTCATCCGTTCGCTCCCCTCGGGCGTAGAAGTCGGCGTCGGAGGGAGAGCCTCCGATGAAACATCCGCTTGATACATTTCATCAGAGAGATAGCTGGTGGAAGAATCCTGAGTGTCCCCTGCGGTCGTAGCTCCGTCGATGGGAAGCTGAGACTGGTGTGTACACAAACGAAGGTCTCGTCACTAGCAGGCACATAGAAATCGTACCACTTACCACGCAGAGATTCGCGATACAAGCAGCGGAAAGGTCCTCTGAGACCCGTTCGGCGCCGTCCCTTGCAATAGGACGTCCAGAGGACGTTGCAGCGCGACGATCCATCAAGAAGGAGAGCTTGCTGCTGAATTGTCTCGCCAAGGGTGCCGCATTGATCTTAGCCTTCACCTTCGCCTTTTCCTTGTTTGCCCACGGGAGCGCCTTGAGGAACATGGCTTTCTACAAAATGGGAGATGATGAGGGGAGGGGGTGATCAGTCTGAGGAGCGGTGACAGTCCAAGGAGTCGGCTGAAGGTCAGGAATAGAGGGACCTCCAGCGACGAACACGCCGGCGTTAAAATATGGCGCTTGGGAGTCAGCCATTCGGGCTAACCCTGAGAAAGAACTTCCGAATGTAAGGCTGACTTGACGACTCGAGGTCCGATTGCCATAAGCTTGACATGGGTGGTTTCGATCGAAACTGCCACTCAGGCTGTGGCGACATGCGCTGAAGCCTGACAAGAATTTGCCAATCTCAAGGAAATATATCTATACAAAACATATAGGCTCCTTATTGTCAGTTCTTGAAACTACGACTGATCTTGTTCCCTCACCTTGCGAGCTGACTTGGGAAAGATGGAGTTGGAACATCGAAAGTCGGAAGTCGACTCGCGATGACGGGGCCGCTGGCGCTTCGCTTGCCTGTTTTGGAACTCAGATAGTCCAGACCATGTGACTTGATGGGCATGATGACGTCACACAGGCGCCTCTTCAGAGGCAAACGTTTCAACTTCCTTTCCGCTTCAAGTTCGACCTCGGACATCAATCAAGGAGTCCACTTCAAATCTCAAGTACTTGTTTCGTTTTTGCTCTGCGTACATCTCATTAAACACCCCTATGGCACGACCCGTCCTTCTCCTCCAGATGCTAGCCACCGCCGGCGCAAGGTCTAGCGCGTATCAGCAGTGTCAGCTGCCCCACAATCACCGCAGGAACCTTGTGACTTTTCCAGATCCATGTTATTCAGCGTTGCGATTGCTCAGGATTCTAGTTCTCGTGCAACGGACAATTATATGAAAGAAGGATAGCGAACGCTCCGTGTCACCATGCTCAACTTGCCCCAAGTTCATTCCTTCCTCTCGAACTCGGTCGGGTCGCCGTTCCCCGGTGGCTGGAATGACGCGCCTAGCCTCCTTCCTGGACCTATAGATATGGCGGCTCATAGTGCCCGACATTGCAGCCGCCGCCATTCAAGGCGCGTGTTTTCATTTAAAATTGATTCTCTTATCGTCTTCGCAAGGGCCGGCGCCACATTACTTCACTTCCTTCCCCCTGCCTGTAAGCTAACTCTCTGACAATAGAGGCGTCCCCCGCTGTCTGTTTCTAGGCCAGAACTCGCGTCATGTTCGTTCAATTCTTCTTCTGGCTCATCTTCCTCCTCGCCGGCCTAGCCTTCGCCGAAACGAGCCTGTTCCCTCTCCAGGAGCATGCCGGTACGGAGGACCTCTTTCCCATGGACGATTGCTCTAGCTTCAAGCTGCATGAGGCAACAATTGATGAGATGCAAACCGCCATGGGTCACGGGAAGCTCACGTCGGTGCAGCTCGTGACGTGCTACCTCGTTCGGACGTATCAAACCCAGGAGTATATCAAGTGAGTCTATTCGAGAACTGCATCCTTCCACCCCTACCCGTGAGCTACCCTACGACACCTAGTAATGTCTTCATACTCCGCATATCGCCATATCGTTAATGCCGAACAGCTCTGTCTTGCAAGTAAACCCTGACGTCTTTGCCATCGCCGCGGAGCGCGACGCCGAACGCCGCCAGGGCAAAGTCCGCAACCCCCTCCACGGCATCCCGTTCACCGTCAAGGACAACATCGGCAGCAAGGACAACCTCGATACCACTGCCGGCAGCTGGGCTCTGCTCGGCAACATCGTGCCCCGCGACGCGCACGTAGTCAAGAGGCTGCGCGAGGCGGGCGCCGTGCTCTTCGGCAAAGCCGGGTTGAGCGAGTGGGCGGACATGCGCAGTAATGACTACTCAGAGGGGTACTCGGCTCGCGGCGGACAGGTCAGAAGTGCGTATAATTTGACGGTCAACCCCGGGGGGAGCAGCTCGGGGGGTGGTGTCGGGGTTGCGGCGAACGCGATCGCCTTTTCGCTTGGGACTGAGACTGACGGAAGTGGTGAGTTTGTCCGAGTCTATGTGGAGCTTGATGTGGAATTATGTCTGATGACTCTAGTGATCAACCCGGCCTCGCGCAATGCCCTTGTCGGCATCAAGCCCACCGTCGGCCTCACCTCCCGCGCCGGCGTCATCCCCGAGAGCGAGCACCAGGACTCGGTCGGCATCTTGGCCCGCACAGTCAAGGACGCGGCTCTCGTTCTGGACGCCATATATGGCGTCGACGAGCGCGACAACTACACTCTCGCGCAAGTGGGCAAGACCCCCGCTGGCGGCTACGCTCAGTTTCTCACCGACAAAGCAGCGCTCCAAGGTGCGGTGTTTGGGCTCCCCTGGAAGAGCTTCTGGGTCTATGCAGATGAGGACCAACAGGCGCAGCTCCTCGACCTCATCGACCTCATCAAGTCCGCCGGCGCAACGGTCCTCAACGGCACGGAGATCACGGACTATCAGATCCTCGTCTCTCCCGACGGCTGGAACTGGGACTGGGGCGCCGTCCGCGGGTTCCCGAACGAGTCCGAGTACACGTACATGAAGGTCGACTTCTACAACAACATCAAGTCGTACCTTGCCGAGGTTTCCAACACCAACATCCGGTCCCTCGAGGACATCGTGCAGTACAACCTCGACAATGCCGGCTCTGAGGGCGGCGTCCCTGGGGCGCACCCCGCGTTCGCGTCGGGCCAGGACGGCTTCCTTGCGGCGCTCGCGACGAAGGGCGTCCGCGACGAGACGTACTGGCAGGCGCTGGGCTTCTGCCAGAGCAAGTGTCGTCGGGGCATCGACGACGCGCTCACATACAACCGCAACGGGACGAAGACGAAGTTCGCGGGCCTGCTCGTGCCCCCACAGGTCGCGCAGGCACCGCAGATCGCGGCGCAGGCCGGATACCCGGTGATCGCGATCCCGGCGGGGGTGGACGCGGAGTCGGGGATGCCATTCGGGTTGGGGATCATGCAGACGGCGTGGGGCGAGGCGGAACTGGTGCGGTGGGCGAGCGCGATCGAGGATTTGCAGCGGTCGGTGGGGTATGAGAGGCCGCTACCTAGGTGGCGGGGATACTTGCAGAGAAACTTACCTGTTCCCTACTAATTATCCCTCGTCAACGGGTGGCTCCTCTAGGGTATAGGTTCGGTGCGGAGTGGATTGGCAAGTAACGTTGTGGCTAATCGGATGATCACAGCGGCTTGAATTAGTTCCTCTAGGAATGGTTCATCAGAGGACGCTAAGAGTCCTCAATTATCATTATCGAGGCAGCTTTGAATACTTCTAGTGGTACGACCACCACTTCACTACTTGGTATCCCGCGCGGTTGCGCTACTAGACGCGTCATAAGCGTCCGTGAAGTGAATTAAAGCCGATGCGGAACCGGTTTGGCGTGTCAGTGTAAGCCTGTTTGTGAGGATTATTCATGTTGAGAAATATTTTCGAACATTACCCGCAGCAACATGCACCATCCATAGCTTGAACAACCAAGGACAAGCCATGTATTGCCGCGGCCCGTGACGATGTCGGGACAGTGGCCGGGCCCCCCATCTGGAAGGGCGCCTTCCCGATCTGGCCACGATGTCTTCACGCACAACGTCACTTTTCCCGTCACAAAGTCGGTCGCCCGCCCCCGACTCCCGCCATCCTACCTTTCTCCTTGACCACCACCATCTATTGCTCGACGCTGTTCCCGACTCCATTCGTTGCGGTATTCGCGCCATCATGACAACGCAGGCACATGGCGGCGCGTGGTGCATGGTACGTGGTCCTGTTATCAACCAGTGCACCCCAGGGAGAGGGAGAGGTGGGCGAAGGCTTCGAACGCGCATATATGCACATATAAGTATGCGCGGTCCTGGAACTTCACATCTCACGTCGAGTCCTCCGGCGAGTCACCTAGTAAGTACTGTTGAACGCGCATAGCCTAGCATAGCATGCATGGCATAGCTGCGTACATGGACATCGGCACAGCCCGATATCTCATCCATCTACACAGGCGCTGTATAGCCGCCCCACATGATCATCTCATGTGCCGCACTGCCCATCTATCCAGATGTTCCAGGCAGTGCATCCTTGTACTGTATAGCATTACTAATCCAGTACATCCTGTAGTATATATACGGCCCTCATTGGCCCTAATATACAGATCTCTTCTCGCTCTTCTCCTCACTCGATATACAAGCCTCTACCTCTCACTAGCCAGGTGAGTATGTGTGCACACTGCGTGTAGTGTGCCCCCCCATAGTGGGCATCCCCCACTATGTTCAACAGGTTATGAGCCCTGGTCGACATTGTGGATACTGCGCCGCTCGTTGCTGGCTGCGTTCCACTCCGCACCAGCTCACCTGGCCAACCTCTTGTCGCCGTGATGGCAGACACTCCGTGTATTGGATCTGGCGCGATCATATGCTGCCGACCATACACGATGGTGGCTTGGATGTGGCGCGATCTTGTTGATCGCTGCCTGCCATGCCACAGAGGGGGAACCTATGCCGGTATACGCTTCCGGCATTCTCTCCTCATCATTATCGCTGTGAATGGTGACTGACCGGCTCTTCTGGTCAGACTTCAATCACCTTATCGATCACCATGTCGAACGGCTTGACAAGCTTCGTCCCTGTCCTCACCGGCCCCAACTACCTTCAGTGGGCGCCGAAGATGCAGGCGTTCCTTCAGACCACAGGCCGCTGGATGCAGCCTATGACGAAGACCTGCCCGACCCTGGTTGCTACCCCTTCAAACCAGGACAAGGTCGACACATGGAACGAGGACGACACTGCCACTCGTGGCAGCATTCGCCTCCGTGTCGATGACAGCATTGGCACTGCGATCGACTCCAAGACCACCGCTAAGCAGGTCTGGGACTACCTCAAGGACACCTACGGGAAGCCCGGCATTCCGGTCGTCTACCAGGACTTCTGCGCCGCCATGGGCATCTCTATCCCCAGCGACTCTAACCCCATTCCTGCGATGGACAAGCTCTGCGCTCACTTCCAAACCCTCGAGACCAATCAGTTCGCCGTTGCTGAGCACATCAAGGGGATGATCCTCCTCTCGAAGCTCCCATCAGCGATGGACCCGATCATCCAGGTTTACACCTCGGGCCTCACTGCAACGCAGACTACCCCTGCCGTCCAACTGGTTACCTTCGACGAGGTACGCAACCGCGTCATCATGTACTGGGAGCAGCGCCAGGGGCGCCACCAGCAGAAGCCGCGCGACAGCGCGAACAAGATCAGTGCGGTCAAGCGCAAGCCGCAAGACCCCACTTTCCGCCAGCAGCAGCAGTGCCCGCAAGGGCAGCACCAGCACCAGCAGCGCCCGTATGGGCAGCAGCACCAGCAGCAGCGCCTCAGGGGCAGCAGCAGCAAGGCCATCGTGGCAGGCGCGGAGGACGTGGCCGTTCCCAGCAGCACCAAGGTGCGCACCAGCACGCCCACATCGCCCATGTCGCTGACACATTCCCTGTGATCACCAAGGGCGAGATGGACACGCTGCCACAGTCGCGGGACCCCCGCGCCCTCCTGCACAAGCCCGTCCGTGCGGAAACCGGCGCGAACCACCAGTACCCTGCGCTCAGGCGTGCCTTCACCCTTGCGAAGGAGCTGGGCGTCGAGCCAACGACCGAGCGCATCCGCAAGCTCGAGATGCTCGTCGTGGCCGGCAACCGCAGCAAGGACCCCGTCCTAACGCCGACGACAGAGCTGCACTCAACGCGCTCATCGCCGGAATCCTCTGCGACGTACAGCGAGGACTCCCGCACCACCAGCCCGAACGTATCGCGCAGCCCAACGCCCTTCGCGGGCAGCAGCGTCAGGATCGTCGAGGTAGACAGCGGCGAGGACACGGATGGCGAGGAGCACGCAGCCAAGCGCCCCCGGCGCACCCTCAAGGAGCGCATCAGGCCACACCTCAGGGAGCGCATAGGCGCGGTCGTCAAGGACGAGGACATGGAGGAAACCGTATCCCTCGGGCTCAGCAGTGAAGATGAGCAGGACGACGACATCGAGGAGTTCTTCGATCGTCAATGGTCAGTCCATTCCCCACTACACCATGAGTTGTATGCTGACTGCACGCCTCAATCGGCAGTGACTAGTGTCGCAGGATCTTCTCATCGTGTAGATGTATCGCGCATACCTGTAGCTGCGCCTGTATTATCAGTAGCTACAGAAGATAATACATGTGTTCACCGCTCTATGTATGCAGCGTGCGCGAAGTGTAAGGGGAAAGCGAAATCAATCGTCAATCATGATGATAGTATCTGGATGCTCGACTCAGGAGCATCAATGCACTTCACCTATTCCATGGGTGACTTTGCTGATTTTCGCTATTACAAGGCCAAACGCCCACTCAACACTGCAGATGGCATGACTTATATGACTGGCGAAGGCACTGTCTTCCTGCTATTGGAGACAGGCGGAACTTTAAGGCTGACAAACGTCGCCTTAGTCCCAAATCTCACCAACAAACTCATATCTATGGGTGCTCTTTTGCGAAGTGGGATGTCGGCGCGTGCTACTACCGCCAAGATCTCGCTCTACAGCAACCATGAACGTGTTGTTTCTTTCGAACCACGTGAAGTTGGTGACACTATCTATGTGATTTATGCACAGCCTGTACGGGCGCGAAACATGGTTGCGCTCACAGGCGTAGATCATGAAACTCTCCACCGTCGCTTAGGTCATCCTTCAGACGATGTGTTGAGACATCTTCGGAAACACACTGAGAAGTGTCCGATCGTCGAGACTCCCAAAAAGGACTCAATTTGCCGTGGATGTGCTGAAGGCAAAATGCCATCGCAATCTCACCCGATTGACTATCGGCGTGCATCCAAACCCTTTGAGCTGATCCATGTTGATCTGAAAAGTTTCCCTGTGCCGTCGTACCACAAGTACCAGCACGAAATCCTACTCTATGATGACTACTCGTCATATACGTGGTCGATTAGCCTTCGCACCAAAGACAATGCACTGCAGTCTACGCGACAATGGTTCTCATATGTCGAGACGCAGTATGGTGCGAAAGTAATCAAGTGGAAATCAGATTCTGGAGGCGAACTCAAATCGCACGCCTTCACCAACATGCTCAAAGACAAAGGCATCGAGATCATTCCTAGCACGCCTCATATTCATCAACAGAATGGCCGCGCAGAGCGAATCATTCGTACACTCATGGACAAGAGTGAGGCCATGCGGCATGATGCCTGCATCCCTCAATCTTGGTGGGAATTCTCCTTCGAACATGCAGCGCACCTGCACAACAGGACCCCCACGTGCCGCCTTGAATGGCGGACGCCATATGAACTTTTGAATGGTACCAAGCCAGACATCAGTTACCTACGCGTTTTCGGCTGTGGAGCATATGTCTTTTTGCCACCCGAAGTTCGCAAGAACAAATTATCGCCCAAGTCGGAGCTGATGATTTATCTTAGTGTCGGTGCCGGTAACCACAATCATAAGTTTATGCGCTTGCCAAACAATGTCATCTTTACTGCTGCACAAGCGTTATTTGACGAAAGTTTGTTTCCAAGATGCTCACATGAAAAGAAGCGACAAGGGCAGCAGAGTGCGCCCGAACCAGTTGAACCTGTGGACCAGGCAACTACTCCTTCTTTACTCCCTGATGACGGCGATGAGCCATGCCGTCCTCCCACAAAACCTTCCACAAAGGGCAAGGGTAAGGCGCGAGACGTCGCACCTGCACCAGCTCCAGCTGTACCCCCTGTACCTCCTCAACCTCGCGCACAGCGCAGAGAGGACGTACCAGAAGTGCAACACCCTATGCTGCCGCAACCTCCTCCGGTTGACAGGCCAGGCGCGGAAGAACCGCGACGGTCTGCGAGAGAGCGGAAAGTACCAGTTCGCGAAGGCAATGTCTATGGTGAATCACGACACCCTACAGACATTTCTAAGGACATTGAGAAACGGGGATCGTGGAAGCAAATGGTTGGTGAGAAACCGAGTCGCTCTCGGACTGCACCTCCATCAAGGGATAAACAGGTTCCCGGACCTAGTTATACCCGATCACTTCCACAATCACGCCAGAGATCTGCTGAATGCGATCCACCTGTTCCAATTCCACATTCGATGCGCACGCACAGGGAACCAACCCCTGTAATCTCGTCTAGTAGTAGCGATGATGAGGAAGAGGAGGACATGGGTTCAGACCCAATACCTGCATTTGTCCTACCTCAACCTGAGTCTCCCGCTCCTAGTCCTGATCGCTCAGACCCCGACGATGACGATGATGACGATGACGATGAGGAAGAAGAATCTGAAGAAGAGTCGTCAGGTCAATCGTCAGATGAAGTCGAAGGTGTCTTGCGTGCTGCTAGAACTGATGTGGCACAACTATGCCGGGAAGGGGGAGCTAGTCTCATCCAATTCCTAATCGCGAAAGCGATCCCACCAGATGATGGGGAGAAAGTACCACCCGCCAATGTGCGTGAGTGGACTTACCGTGACATTACCAGCCTACCAAATGCTGAGCGAAAGGAGTGGTTTACCGCTTGCCGCGAAGAACTAGAGGCCCTTCGCAGGCGCGATGTCTACGACTTGGTCGACCGTCCAAAAGGACGTAAGGTCGTGAAAAACCGCTGGGTATTCGACGTCAAAACTGACGGTCGTAAGAAAGCCAGACTTGTAGCGAAAGGCTTCTCCCAGGTCGAAGGCGAAGACTTCGACAAGATATTCTCTCCAGTTGTACGCTTTGAGACAGTCCATCTCATCATGGCCCTTGCAGCACTCGAGGACTGGCACATCTCAGGACTCGATGTGCGCAGCGCCTACCTGTATGGCAAACTGGATGAGGAGATCTACCTGGAGCAGCCAGAAGGATTTCGCATCTCTGGCTCTGAGCACAAAGTCTTCAGATTGAAGTGTGCTCTATATGGGCTTAAGCAGGCAGGATTAGCGTGGTGGCGCACCTTGTCTGAGTCCATGAAGTTGATGGGTTACAAACGACTCACCAACGATGCAGGATTGTACATCTACAAACGCCACTCTGATGGTGAACTCGTAGTTGTAATCGTCTACGTTGACGATGCGCTTTTCTGTGGGCGTGACAAGAAGCTTGTAGCTCTACTCAAAGCTCGCTTCATGAAGAAATGGGAATGCCGCGATCTTGGCGATGCCAAAGAGTTTCTGTGCATGCGCATTACTCGTATAGGTCGAAAGATCTTTTAGATCAGCGCGCATATTTGGAGAAAGTATTGGACCGCTGCGGCATGACGAACGCGCGACCAGCTTTAACTCCACTCCCTGCGGGTTACATACCTGCACCCAACACAGGACAAGCTACACCGGAGCTTCGCTCTAGGTACCAGAAAGTCA
Organism: Ganoderma sinense ZZ0214-1; assembly: GCA_002760635.1. Lineage (NCBI taxonomy): Eukaryota > Fungi > Basidiomycota > Agaricomycetes > Polyporales > Polyporaceae > Ganoderma > Ganoderma sinense. The sequence goes on from AYKW01000034.1 coordinate 815,110, forward strand.
TTGGCTCTCTACTCTACCTCATGTTGGGTACGAGACCGGATTTGGCTTTCGCTGTGACCAAACTGGCACAGCATGCCGCGAACCCGACCGAGGATCACCTTAGCAAGGCACTTCACATCTGCCGCTACCTCGTCGGAACCAAGAACTACGCCTTGGTTTATAACGGCGATTCTCAGCTCGGCTTAATAGCTGGGACTGATAGTGATTGGGCTTCGGACCCATACACTCGACGCTCGCAAACTGGCTTTATGCTGAAGTTAGCGAACTGTGCATTCTCGTGGGTTTCACGTGCACAGAAGACCATTGCCCTCTCCTCCACCGAGGCTGAGTATATGGCAATGAGCGACTGTAGTCGCCAAGTAGTCTGGGTTCACAACTTGCTTGCTGAACTCGGCTATTATATCGGTCGCGTACCACTGTCTGGAGACAATCAAGGCTCCATTCACATCAGACAAAACCCTGTCACGGAGTCAAGGTCCAAGCACATTGACATCTGCTACCATTATGTCCGTGAAGTGTACGATCGAGGCATTACCGACATATTCTATGTCGAAGGGACTAACAATCCCGCTGATATCTTTACCAAGAATTTGGGCACTGTGAAGTTCCACCACTTCCGTCCCTATCTTGGCTTGCATTTCCCTAAGGCTGCTTAGAGCGCCATGTCCGCTTGCGTACTTGCGAGTGCGTACTAGCAGGGGGAGTGTTGAACGCGCATAGCCTAGCATAGCATGCATGGCATAGCTGCGTACATGGACATCGGCACAGCCCGATATCTCATCCATCTACACAGGTGCTGTATAGCCGCCCCACATGATCATCTCATGTGCTGCACTGCCCATCTATCCAGATGTTCCAGGCAGTGCATCCTTGTACTGTATAGCATTACTAATCCAGTACATCCTGTAGTATATATACGGCCCTCATTGGCCCTAATATACAGATCTCTTCTCGCTCTTCTCCTCACTCGATATACAAGCCTCTACCTCTCACTAGCCAGGTGAGTATGTGTGCACACTGCGTGTAGTGCGCCCCCCATAGTGTAGTGTTGCAGGGTCCGGTCCGGTCCCGGTCCTCGAGGTAATTTCTCGAGGACTGAGGACCGAGGACCGGACAGGACTGCTCAGAATAGTGAGGACCGAGGACAGGACTGCAGTCCTCAAAGGACCGGGCAGGACTGCAGTCCTGTCCTCGGTCCGGACTGGTCCTGGACTGCATATCAGTCCTAGACCGGTCTTCACCGGTTCAGGACCGGTCCTGGGTGGTCCTAGGGGGAAAACTGACTGTATCTTCGCACCCTATGGACGGATTTTCACGTTCTATATATCGTTAGAAAGCCACAGGACGTGGCTTTCTGACGATATATAGAACGTAAAAATCTGACAAGGGTCGAGGGAGCTGCACTTACAACAATAGATAGGATAATAAAGCGAATTGTATCGCAAGTATAAAGAGAATGAATGGACAAAAACATACGTTCATGGGCTCGTTCGAAAGCCCTCGAGAATACCTTTCCAACGAAGCATCAATGAAGCCAAACGGCCCCCAAATGACGGAGATATGGTTGGATCTTCGTCTTGATCCTAGTAGTTTTGAGGCTCCTGTGGTGTCTTCCGGGGTTTAGGGCCAGATATTAAAACATAAAACACATTTAAAGTGTCCTAGTAAGTTTAAAATACATAAGCTAAGCCACAGTAGCCGAGGTAGATGGTGGCCCAGTCTGAGTCAGTGTGGATGGGCGGTAGGCCCCGGGTTGCTCCCCTGCAAGCTAACCCTAACCCCAATCTGCTTATGACAGCCGTCTCAGTCCCAGTTTGGGCCTGAATATTACAAAAAAGGTCCAGAAAGGCTGGTCCTCGACCAGTCCTTTGGGGTGTATGAGGACTGGTCCGGACCAGTCCTCTGCGGTCCTTTTGACCTGCCCCCAGGCAAAGGACCGGGACCGGGACTGGGGACAGGACTGAAAGATGATCAGTCCTGGTCCGGTCCTAATAACCTCGGTCCCGGTCTTTTGGTCGGTCCTGGACTAGTCCCAGGACCGGACCCTGCAACACTACCATAGTGGGCATCCCCCACTATGTTCAACAAGTACCATCACCATTGTAATCTCTCACCTTCCTATATCCATCATCTATGCGGCGATAGTTCAGCTCCATCCAAGCAAATGGGTAAGACAAGCCCAGTGATCAAAGGCTACTTTAGCAAGTGCGCTTCGAATCTTTTCCACTGGGGCCCCTCTGGCGCTTCAGTTTCCTTTTGTGGATGAACCATAATACCGACCACGTGGTTTCTGACATGTGACGTCATCAACCGTTCTGTCGGTCTTTCAGGCTTCTCGATACCACTAGATAGAACGAAACTCCTGGTCTATCTGTGCGTGCGGTCCGGTGGATATCGTCGGCCCTGCGACCATCTACTTCTCTGGCTGGAGAGCAACGGTGGAATCGCCGCTCATATCTGGACATCCCAACGGGCGACTGCTAATCTTAGAATGTTGACGTTGTGTCGCATGCGCAGTCCGACGGATTGCTAGCAATGGCAACGACAACACAACGGTGGATGAACGCCATTGGATACAAGTTGCCGCCAATGGGGTTCGCCGCAGGCGCAGCCTTCAAGTGGTCGCCAGTCTAACCCCAGTCTAACCGTTGGTAGCATAGGGCGCGGCGAGGTCGATCGGATGTCAGGTAAGCTGCACAACCTATCGTCCGTGAGGTGTGTGGATCATGATCGTTGAATCATAGCCTACGGTCCATAGGCTGGCAGAAGCTACTTGGGTAAACGGACCATCCTCTCCGTCTCCGCTGGCCTTTGTCAGAGCGCCGAGAACCATCCTGGATCATATGAAATCGCCCCCTCCAACAAGACAACCGCTCACTAAGGTGCCAAGCTCGCCATCCAATCCTGGAAAACCTTCCTTTGTGATGACTGAAGTCACCGCCCGCGGATCTCCTGGTGTGCGGGTCTCGGAACGTCGTGAAGACAGCAACCACTTGGCCTAGCTCATGTGTCGAGAAAGCCAAGGGAAGTCCGATACGCGCACAAGCACTGCGCGCCGTCCTCAAGGCATGCAAAAGAGGCATTGTTACTAGAAGCTACTGCGGACCCGGACGGTGAGAACAGGGCGCGGGGCTCCGAAATCCCTCCCGTTCCGAGATTTTCGCTAGCAGGGAGGGGACCTACAGGCACAATTCAGTCCGAGGAGGGCTTCTCTTCTCCGCGGTAGCGGTCGGCAAAACACCTGAAGTCTCGAGGATTAACGGCCAGGTGAGGAAGAGCATACGTCACGCGCACGCTGACCTTCACCCTGCCCCTCTAGATTCGGACAACGTTGACGAACAGTACGCGTCTCGCGCACAAAGCGGCTTGGCTGCGGCGCGATGATATGACCAATCGATTTTCCTATCCCGAGTCTCGACGCTCCAAGTGTGTCAAAGCAAAGGCGTTTTCCCCCATTGTGGGGCCGACAAGATTCCGGTCACGATGGAGGCCGCAGTCCATCGGGGCAACCGTCCCGTATCCTTGGATCCGTCGGAATCTGTGCCCATGAATGGTAGGACGCGGGATTTTGCGCGGCATGCTCCATATGTGCCCCGGAAGGCGGTAGCCTGTAGGAGAGGTCCCATGGCTACGGCTGCGGGGTCGTAGATGTGGCGGAGCGGGCAAGAGCGGGCATCGGACAGCTGATCGTCCCTTTGTAACTGGAACTTGATCGGGATGGTCTCGTACCCTACCGTCTGGGTACGAGACCAGATCGGCACTGGACGAGCATGGTCAGGAAACAGGAGAAGGCAGGTCATACGTACAGTCCTCCGTTGGCATCTGCGACAACACCGTCGCCCTGTCACCCTGTTAGAATACTGTGGAGGGAGTGATGTTGGGGCAGGGGCCAGGGTTCACTAGTACTGGATAAGGTGTTTGCCCACACGGAAGGTTTTGTCAAGATATTAGGAGGTCCATGTCAATTCCGACCTTACTGCCACTTGGATACACAAACGTGGAGGTTGACAGAACATCAAGACTGGCTGAAAACCCCAGATACGGAACATTGATAGCCTCGTACTGCCACACAAACCGATACCAAGGGAATGGAATGTGTACATACTACTTACTATGTACTCCTGGCTGACTCCTGGTGTACTCACCTTCGTTGGGGGAGCCGACTGTTCGCCTCCGCCTGCATGCGCTGGCTTAGGCTAGATCGTCGATGTACTGAGGTGCGGTGCGTCAGCTGCGCATGCGGAGCCTTCAGTCTGCCGATGAACGCAAGTCCCCGCACCACAACCATACCAACAGAGAGTTGACACCGTGCCTATCGTCGGAGAGGCTAGAACGGAATGACGAGTTTCACGGGTCTGAGAAGCCAACGCAGTCATGAGCCGAGGTCGTTTAGCTCCACAGCGCAGCTCCGTATGTCGGACAGAGGCATTTTTGTGTGCTCCTCGCAGGCAAGATTGTCGGATTAAGTTGGAGGCTCAGGAAATGGAGTCGACAGAAGCTGCGCGGTGGCGTTCGAGAACAAGGCTGGTTGCTGGACTGGTAACTACTGGTAACGAAGGAAAATGGTGGCCAGCATGGCGGAGTGATGAGATAAGGCGGGGGACGCCGGCTGATTGGAAGAGGCGAATTAAGCGCAGCAGTTGCAGGCTGGAGGTAGGCGAGCGCGTGCGGATATCCTCGTTCTTTAATACCACCACCAACGCACGGCCCTCGCCAGTTTTCATCGACTGCGGGTCGGACCTGGTTCTGCTGGTATATCGGACTGTGTCCTTTCGGTCCAGGATCTGTTCCCTGCCACTCATTATCCACACTCACTCGTTCAACATGCCCGTCCTTGCCGCCGCGACCAACACTTCAACCACTGCAACCAACGGTACGACTGGTGCTGCCACGGCCGCCGCGCCTGCTGGTGCAGCAGCTCCTTTCGACAACTCGGCTCTGATTTACAACATCGACATCTTCCTGCTCTGTGTCGTCGCCTTTTTCTTCCTTCTGTTTTTGCCACGCGGGGCCATTCGGTTCGTCCACAAGCGCGAATGGGTCGACGGCCACTTCCTCCGCTCTGTCTACGTCGAGGGCCCCAAGCCCGTCGTCCGCCGCCCCTCAGCCAAGCGTCAGGATGTCATCTCCCCCGTCTCCCGCGCCCACATGCCCGAGCGCGAGCGATGGGCCCCCGAGCCTAGCTACACGGAAGACTACATGGATAAGTGGGGCGCGACCACGGACGCCTCCCACACCTTCCTCTCCTCGCACGCTGACATCCTCCGCAAGGCCTCCACCGCCAGCGGTCACGAGCGCAGGAGACAGAATGTCCCCACCCACATGTCTGGCTGGTCGACCATCTTCGCCGGGCCCGCCGCCTTCCTCCGTCGGTCTATTCGCCCCGGCCTCACGATCGGCAAGAGCATCATCCTCTTGGGCTATCTTGGCGTCGTCCTCTACGCTGGGCTGTACATGTCCAACCCCCTGGCCCAGCCTATTCGCGCTGGCTTCGTGGCGTTGAGCCAGGTACCGGTCGTCGTTATTTTTGGCACAAAGAACAACCTCGTCGGCATGCTCATTGGCTTTGGCTATGAACGGGTGCGCGTGCTTCCCTCCCCCCGCCCGGTGTTCATTATGCTATCTTTACTGACGGTGAAACGCCGTCGCAGCTTAATTACATCCACCGGTTCGCAGGCCGCATGTTCGTCCTCGCCGCCAACGTCCATGCGATCGGATATTGTGAGGCGTTTCGGTCCTTCCTTGCCCCGAGATTGACACCGACTGATGGTTCCCACTTCTCTCTGCAGTCTATGATTGGAGCGCCGACGGGAGCTTCAGCAAGAAGATCGCGCTCCCCGAGTTCACGTGGGCCCTCGTCGCGCTCATCTGCGCTGACCTTCTCCTCCTGCTCTCGACCGAGGTCGTCCGGTCCAAGTTCTACAACTCGATCTTCGTCCCGTCGCACGTCATCTCCGTCGTTCTCCTCCTCGTCGCGCTCTGCGAGCACGTACCCGTGGCAGTCCCCTACGTCCTGTGCGCGGTCGGTGTTTACGGCTTCGACCGCATGCTGCGCCTGGTCAAGACGCGCGTCGCGATGGCCCGCCTCCGGCCCCTTCCAGACCTCGGCGTCACGCGCGTCGAGGTCCCCGCCGTCAACGCTGGCTGGCGCGCTGGCCAACACGTGCGCCTGCGCGTCCTCTCGTGGGGCATGGGCTGGCGCGGCTGGATGGAGGCCCACCCGTTCACGATCGCGAGCGTCAGCCGCTCCCCGAGCGGGGAGGGACTCGTGCTTCTCGTCAAGAAAGCAGGCGACTGGACGAACAAGCTGTACGAGCTCGCACAGCGCGCGGAGTATGGCGAGGCGAACGGGCTGGGCGCGAACGTCCAGGTCGTCGTCGAGGGTCCATACGGGGGTCCAGGCCACGCCATCTTCTCATCGTTCTCCGGGGCAATGTTCGTCGCAGGCGGCTCGGGCATCACGTTCGCGCTCGCGGCGGTGCAGGACCTGATGCAGAAGGATGCCGAGTACCGCTCGCGCGTGCGCGCCATGGAGCTCGTGTGGTGCGTGCAGGACCCCGCGCAGCTCACGCCGCTCGTGCCTCTCTTCTCGAGCCTCCTCGCCCAGAGCTACGACGGCTACGCGGACCTCCGCATCTCGGTGTACTACACGCGTGCGCCCGAGAGCGACGACGCGCTCAAGATGTTCCGCAACCTGCCGCCGAAGCTCACGTTATCGCCTGCTCGCCCCCGCCTTGGGAAGATCTTGTCGGGCGTCGTCGACCGCTCGGCCGCCCTTTTCTCCGGGGGACGCGAGCGCCGTCGCGGCAGTGGCGGGCTCACGGGCGTTATTGTCGGCGTGTGTGGCCCGGCCGGCCTCGGCGAGGGCGTGCGCAAGGCTGTCGGCGAGTTCGACCCGAAGAGGAGGAAGAGTGTCGGGGGCATCGAGCTCCACGAGGAGTACGTAGCTCGGTCTGATCTTGCGTGAGCTTGACACTAACTGCGGCTTCCCTTCTTTTTTCTTCCCACCAGGGCTTTCGGTTGGTGAACGGTGAACGCCCGGCTTTCTGACGGAAGGACAGTGGACTGAACAGTACGCTGAACTCTGACTGAACCTGCCCGGTCTTTTCTGAGCGTGGCGACCGGGCTGGGCCTGGCGCACGCGGCATTATAGCGATTCCTGGACACAGACGCACATAAGTAGAACCTCGACTCAGACGCTGTTCGGCGGTGTCAACCGTAGGCACCGCGCGACGGTCAAACCGTCGTCCCCCACCCCACCACTATCACAAGAACAACACAACGCCACTATTCTTCCACTCTTTTTCTGCTCGATGTACCATGGTTCGGATCCTGCCTCCTAGACTCCTTTTCTCGTTCATACTTCCATTTTCTTCCGAGCTGTTGATGGCGGGATATATTTCTGCTGGGGCGGCACGGGTGGCGTCGAGCGTCCCCTGTGCGCCGCCCTTCTTTACGTGCCGGGTGCGGTATGTTATCGCGGCCCTTCTACCCGAATGTATATCTGCGATATCCGCCGTGTATAGGGCGTCGCGTTGCTGTTTACTGTTCTGTAGCGTATAAGCACCGCGCGCGGTCGCGCCGCGGCCGCTTCTTTGCTTGTTATCTGAGTGTTTGTACCATCATTTTTTTGCTTATCGGCTCGCTCTGGATCGCGTACATGACGCACGCAGACTCATACGAACTGTATTTGTATCATACAGTAGACTATTCATCATGAATACATACATTGACGATGATAGCGCACACCAGGTACCTCGGGTCCCAAAGTAGATATGGGAAGATTACGCTCAATCGAGACGTCGACGTCGAAGGTCCCCAGGGAACGAGATGGGGCCTGGCAGGACGGGGAATGGAACTCGTCCACCCATCATCCACCATCACAAATATTTTATTACACCCACTCAACACCCACAGATTATCAAGGTACATGGTGCCTGCGGGACGAGGCCGCACCTCCAAGGCCCAGGGCCATAGCTAAAGGTCCTGGACAAGTCAAGCTGGTCAAGGGCTGGTGCTGCGATCCATGGCGTTCTCGGAAAGCACGACTATCTCTGGTCTCGTGTTGGGGGGCGTGATGCCTTGCTGGTTTCGCGGGTTCCGGCCCTGTGCGCGCGCAGGCAGGGGCTTGATAGCGCGGGTTGGCGGGGTTTGGCCCTGCGTCGCATCCGAGGGCGGGATGGGGGCGTCATCGGAGTCGCTGTCCGAGGTGCCATCACTCGAGTCCGAGTCAGGCGAGGAATCAGATGAGCTTGATGAGGAGCCCGAGTCAGAGTCGCTATCCATCTCGACATCATCGCCCTGGTCGAGGTCGAGGTCTACGTTGGCGACGGGGATGTTCGAAGGAGCTTGCCCGTGGCTTTCGAACACTCCCAGGCCAAGGTTCTGGAAGGCGGAGAGGTGAGGTGAGACGTCGAGGCAAAGATGGTCAGAAGAGACGGGGACGAGGAAAGAGAGCGGAGCCATTTCATTCCGAAGGAGGGATACTTATAGCTGTTCGGGCGGGTTACACGCCGGAAATAGGGAACGCTGGAGCCGGTGGGGCTCCTCGTCGGCGGTTGTGCGTGCCGCCCACGAGTTCCTCGGCCAAGTAATGCGCAGCAACAGCTAGTGGAGAGTGCGGCCGGCTGTGGTGCGAACCTCGCGAAGGGTGCAATTGCGCAAAATCAACGACCACGCCTCGAGACCCCATAAACGGCACAATCCCTGATGTACTTATACGGAAACAATACACCAGAACCTCTCGTCTAGTGGACTGCTAGCCACCCTCTGATCGACATGCACGCGCTTTCACCAGAGTCAGGCCGTTCGTCCCCAAGCAGTTCGAGAATACCGACGCAGAGTCGACTGAATTGTGGGCACCGCCTTACGGGATTCCTTTGCGCCAAATTTGCCAAGCGTCCGCTAAACAAAGATGGTGCATGAAGCCTGATCGCAAGGCAGACAATTCAGACTGGCAGTCGTACGACCATCGAACAGACTTGGCACGAATGGATAACCATCACCGTGAGCGTCTATGACCATGGTTCATGTCGTCGGCTGTGCGCTCTGACACACCTGACCCGTCTCAGCTCGCTGCTAGGAGCCGAGCTAATGGCTAGAACAGGAAGAACATCACGTCATAGACAGTTCGTGCCGTGCGTTGCAACACGCAGAGGGACAGCGTCTCGCATCATAAATCGCGCCAATGCACTTTTTTTGTTGCAATCTCCGCAGTCGTCGTTGGATTCGGGAAGATGTCACCGCTGGATAGGGAAAAGACGTTCGAATGCTTACCATTTCGATGTATTGAGCCTGATCATCGTCGACATTCTCGATGTCAATGCTATTGGGATCTTCCCTTGCTCTGCGAAGCAGGTCCGTGTTGGATGCCGCAAGCTCTGGCAGGAAGGCCTGCACACGCGATAGCACTGAAGATAGGCAAGTGGGGAAGGGTTTAGTTCTGCTTCTGTTCTCCGGATGTGAGCTGATGGCACGTACATTCTAACGGTGGGGTTACTTGGAATGTGCTCCGATCCCCGAAGTCAAACGATTGAGGATGCTCTGAAGAAACGGAGGGAGCTGATGCATTTATTCTAGAGAGGAGGTCGTCTAAATCGCCTTTGGTCTCTGTTGAGGCCTAAATGAATAACTCAAAGGACTCACGCATGCGCTCATGTCGCTGTTCCTCGTCCTCTACTTCCAACACTTCTGTGGCGCGTTGTTTCCCCTTGTTATCGCTTCCTTGTGGGTTCATCTTGGAAGAAAACTTGTCGTATTTGTTCCAGCAGATGGATACAAGGGTAGTAGGCCTGTAGGAACCCTGCAGTTTGCGTTGGTGATGGGAGTGGGGAACAAGATCGGAGCGCTCGTAGGACTGATGAGCGCTCCGTCGATTAATTCCGGAAGTTGACGGTCTCGACTCGTCGTCGCTTGTCGGCAACCACGCGTTGAGGACCGCGCTCTCCCCTCCTCTTCTCAGCTCGTCCACTTCCTGTCGCATACTTCGAGTCTTGACCTGACGACCACAGGAAACACAGCACAATTGTGATAGGTTAGTTCAATTCTGTACATGGGGTTTGTGGTCGCGAGAGCTTGACACGATGCCAGTAGACGACTTTCTTACGTATCCATCTTCCGTGGCTTCACGATGAAGTCCCCCGTGGTGTTCCTGGTCACGACTGCCGCCTTCTTCCCGGCATACGCGTTTCAACTCCCTTTCAAGCTCCCATTCTTCTCCAGTGCCTCCTCCCAGGTGCCGCTCATAACCAACGACACCCCGGAGCCCCAGACCATCCCCAACCGCATTGCGATCATTGGTGCTGGTGCGGCAGGGTCCTCTGCTGCGTTTTGGATTGCGAAGGCCAAGGAGAGATATGGGTTGGATGTCGACGTGGACGTGTATGATAAAAACGCGTACATTGGAGGACGTGAGTACCGCAGTCACCCCATCGCCCATGCCAACCATCCCTTCAATTGCAATACACTATCCTTCCATTGCGTTTCATGTCCAGTTCGTGCAGTCTGCTGAACGAAAGTATCCTTTTAACAGGCAGCACGACTGTATACCCCTACGATGACCCGTCTCTAGAACCCCACGAACTCGGCGCGTCCATTTTTGTCAAGGTGAACAAGAACATGTGGCGCGCAGTAGACGAGTTTGGACTCGAACGCGTCAAGTTCGATGGCGATGACGACGAGGGAGTTATGGGCATCTGGGATGGTCATGAGTTTGTCCTCACGGTATATAACATCCACTTTGACCCCGCATGTCCCCAAGTTTCATCTCCGTCTAGACAGGCGGGAGTGGCTTCTACAGCGACTGGCTTGACAAGATCAAAATTCTTTGGAGATATGGTTTCAAGGCACCCACGAAGACCCAGGCTCTGTGAGTGCATTGTTGTCTATCCGCTCTTAGGACGGTCTTCCCAACATCTCTGGCACGTCTAGCGTCAAGTCCATGGTCGACAGGTTCCTGACCTTGTACGAGCCTTCCCCGCCTCGGTGGTCCAATATCACTTCGGTAGTGAGCGACTTGGAATGGACGGGCCATACCGCCCAAACCATGGCGGAATATCTGGACTTGCAAGGCGTCGACAAACGTTTCTCCCGCGAGCTCGTCGAGGCAGCGACTCGCGTGAACTACGGCCAGGCACGCGCTCTTCTCCCGTCCGGCGTTCAATTGTCAATAACACGCGTCTGTTGTGCAGGATGTGGACAAGATCCATGCGCTCGAGGGCATGTGCTCCCTCGCGGCGAATGGCGCGGCTAGCGTGAAAGGCGGTAATTGGCAGGTGTTCGAGCAGTTCATAGCCAAATCTGGCGCACAGGTCTTCCTGAACACTACGGTTGGTGTATTCTCTATCGTTTCCTCTCAGTCTATGATTGACATGTCTGGGCCTGTAGGTAAAATCCATTACGAAGCTCTCCCCAAGCGTCCCCTTCATTGTTCAAACCGCGACCTCCAACAACGCCCGGCTTTACCGCTCTGTGATTCTCGCAGCGCCTTACCACCAAACCGGTATCAAGATCATTGGCGAGCCGTCTTCACTCGCCACTGTTCCACCGCAGCCCTACGTGCGCCTGCACGTCACGCTCCTCAGCACCTCCGCGCCCACGCCCAACGCGACGTACTTCAACCTACAGGCAGGGTCGAAGGCACCCGGGACGCTCCTCACGACGCACGACGGCGTCCGGCAGCGCGGTCATGCTGAGCCCGAGTTCAACTCGCTCACGTACCACGGGCACGTCCTCACCAAGGAGGGCGAGAAGCGCCTCACGGCGGCGGGCGAGGAGGAGTGGGTCGTGAAGATTTTCTCGAAGGCGCGCCTGACGGACGAGTGGCTCTCGGGGATGTTCGAGGGCAAGGTGGGGTGGGTGTTGCGCAAGGAGTGGGACGCGTACCCGGTGCTGCCGCCCACGATGGAGTTCCCGCCGGTGAAGCTGATGGACGGGTTGTACTACGTGAACGCGTTCGAACCGTACGTGCTGGCTTGTTCGTTGCTTGATTTATGGGCAGAAACGCTGACGCCGGGGGGTGCAGGTTGATCTCGACGATGGAGACGGAGACGATCGCGTCGCGCAACGTCGTGGAGCTGCTCATGCAGGAGCAGTTCGACGCCGGCCTGTGCAAGACGTCCCTCGCTGAGACTGGCGAGCCGGAGACAGAGAGGCGAAAGGACGACTTTGTGTACGGGTGGGATTGCTGATCGGTCTACTATGTGTCATGCTTGAGATTCAGGACATTGATGATACCTACGACGACATTGAGTATGTTTTATGCCCGCTCGTCCTCGTGTTTGTTGACCGTTGTTTTAGGATGCTTTTAGTGTATATTATATTCTTGATGAGCAATTCATCTGTGTATTTGCCAGGCCTGCCTCTGACGCTTTTCAGAGTTTCTCTTGCTAGAACGGCTAGACACTCACTGGTTTGTGCTATGATTTATTATGACGTCGTGACCCTCAGGATATCACTCCGGCACCCTTCACATTGACGACCTTCGTCATGGTGAGCGCACTCCAAAGCACCTGTGATTCCTTTGCCTCACTCTCCCACAGACTACGCAACCGCATTTTTCCCTATCCATGACCACCGCATCCCTCTCGACTCATCGGTACAGCAGACTTTTGCTTGTGTTTCGGTTCCCAGGAGCCGATCCGAATTCGGCTCAGCAGTTGTCAGCCCAGCGATCGACGTCAGCCTCTCAGGTATACATCCACAGACAGACGTCAGGACTCTCCATCATTCTGCTCTATCTCTACCGCCACCAGGCAATCGGTCCTAGACCAAGATGCAGCAAACGATGAAGCGCTTCTCCCTCTCCCTCAAGCCTCTCTTCGGCCTCTTCTGCAAACCCAAATCCCCGACGGACGACATCGACATCGACTCCGTACCCAAGATCACAATCATCCCCCCAATCGAGGATATGTATGAGAACACAACTGAGGGCAGCCCTGGTAACCCGGTATGTCATCCCCCACCTTCCATCGCGAGTGGGAGAGGTTGATGGGGGGAGGGTAGATCACCCGCGACGTCCAGCACTTTCCCCTCGTCGATGCCATCGTCGTCGCACAACGTTCCACCGCGCCCGTCGAGCTCCAAGCCCAGACCCAGACTATCGACGAGACCAGGCTCACCGTTCCGACCTTCAAGTCCCCGAGACGCGTCCAATCAGAGGAGCCGAAACCCGAATCCAAGCCCAAGCCTCTCTCCCCAGAGCAGAGGCGCAAGTTCATCGCCAGCCTCCCTCCTCCCCCTCCTCCGCCTGTCAAGTTCATCACTAGCCCTCCCTTGCCTCCCTCGCACCCTTCTGTCGAGTCGACCAGTACCGGTGAGCTGTCTTCCGAGCTGCTCCCTTGGACGGGTCTGTTCCAAGACGACCTCCCGGACGACGACAGCGACGAAGGCTCGTCCTCGTCCTCCAGCTCCGGCTCGGAGCCAGAGAGGCTCAGCATGGACCAGTTCCTCGTCCTATGCCTCCTCGGCAAGGGGGCGCAAGGCGACGTGTACCTCGTCAAGCATCGCGCGAAGATGGTGTTCTACGCGCTCAAGGCGGTGCCGAAGAGCGCGACGAAGAACGGGTACTACGGGAACCTCTTCGCGGAGCAGTTCGCGCTCAAGGTGGTGGCGGGCGACCCGCGCTTTGTGAACCTGCAGGGGACGTTCCAGGACGATAAGTACTTCTACATCCTAACGGTGAGTGTTCCTTGGACGCCGTCGCTGGAGGTGATACGTGATCTTATTTTCAACGGCAGGACCTTTATGCGTACGGTGACCTGCGATCGGAGATGCGCGAGGTGGGCAGGTACGAGGAGGACGAGGCGCGCCAGTACGCTGCCCAGATCGTACGTACTAGAACCTTTTTTCCAGTCGTTCCGCTATTCACAGTGTAGTCTAGGCCATCTCGATCGAAGCGCTGCACAAGCGTCGCATTCTCCACCGCGACATCAAACCCGATAACCTCTTCCTCAACTCCCGTCACGACGTCGTCCTCGGCGACTTCGGCCTGTGCCGTACCTTCGGACGCTCGACTGCTGAACAACCGTGGCGGGAGGCTGGGGTGCGTGCGTGGACGCTCCCCGAGGACCGTCCAGGCTCCGACTACACGCTGCGGACCAAGGACGAGGCGAAGAAGATTTGTGGTACACCGCGGTACATCGCGCCGGAGGTGTATGGCCTGGACTCTGACGGATGGTATTCGTACGAGGCGGATATCTTCTCGTTTGGGGTGATTCTGTACGAGCTGCTGCATGGCAAGGTACTTTTTCATAGGCTCCTAATGTGTTCAGTGTCACTGACCCAGAGAATTAGCTTCCATTCGGAATGAAGAACGACGACGAGCCTGAACACCTGATCGTTCGTACTCTGCGCGCGGAGTTGGAGGTCGATGGCGATGTTAGTGAGGAGGCCGCTGACCTCCTCTATATGGTACATCGACTTCAGTCTATCTCAGTCTATTTCTTACGAGCATTGACGTTGACGGTTCCCTTGAAGATCTTGGACAAGGATCCCAGCAAGCGCCCAAATTGGGATAGGATAAAAGCGCATGAATGGTTCCGTTTCATGTAAGCTCACCATAAAGTCTTTATGAACTCGGCCTAACATGAGTGTCGCAGCGACTGGGACGATGTCTTGATCAAGTCTCAGCCACCTACTCCCATTGTATTTGACCACTTCGAACCGGTGCGCTAACCCCTGAACGTGTCATAACATTCGCCACTGACACTATCGTTTCCAGACCTCACACGCACGATCTGTCACCTTTGGCGAACCATACACCGACGACGAATCCCCCTTTCCCTTCTTCGACTGGACTTCGCCCGAGATCAGTTTCCAACCCTCCGTATCCACAACCAGCATGTACAAGGTCTCCCCCGACTGGGAGCCGACTACGGACATCCTCCAGGTTATGGGATGGCCGGTAGCGTGCTCTCAGAACAACTTCATGACCTGCCCCTCCGTCCGGCCCTCGCCGATTCGTAACACGTCAACCGTGGTCCCTCCCCTCAGTACGCGCAAGTCCCACTCGGCGATCGTCGTACAAGGGCCATTCGATGGTACTATTCCCTCCTCGAAAACGTCCTCGATGTCGTCGACATGCGCAGTCGCTCTCAACCACACGGCTGCCAGCAAGTTGGACTTACACGGGCTCGGTGTGCACCCAGAGCTCGACGCTCCGGCCGATGCGATGCCGTGTCTCTTTGCTTCTTGCTCCGTTGGTCTCCTTGACATGTTGGACGTCCCTTCGGCGCCGTCAGAAGTACTGTCATTCAACTCGAGCGACATCGCGAAGGCTCTCGAGATCATGAACATAGCCATCCAGGACATCCCCGTCGACGACCACACCGCCCAGAGTTTCAACGCGAGCGTGGAGGCGACTATGTGCTCGCCCCTTGGCTCTCTTCCTCCGGCTGTGTCTTCCGATTTCAAGCACGACACTCAGTCGCTCAGCTCGCGCGTACATAACAGTACAAGCATGTGGTCAACGTCTGCGTGCCACGACCATACATCTGCCACACTCTTGGACGCGCCCGTGGACGTCGACGCGACCACGACCGTGTCCCTAGCGGGATGCATGGACCCTCCTACGGAGGACTGCACGCGGAGCACCTCTGACATGTCCTCGCCTTCGCGTCGATGTGTCCGTGGGTCCTCCAGTAGCGACGGCAGTCTAACGTCCTCGACCTCATCCGCGCGTCCACGCCTTCGCCGTCTGTCTGCAAGGCGCACGAGTGGCAGCGGGAGCGAGGCGTCGACGTCGACTGCTGTGACTGGTTCGAGCGACACCTTCGCGAGCCCGACGTCGTCGCGCGGGTCGTGGGGGAAGCTGAGCGGGAAGGTGAAGGGCTGGTGGTCGACCTTGTCTGGAGGCAAGGGCGTGCGGCTGCGGGGGAAGCGGAGGGCGTCCGACGCTTCTTCGGCGTCGGGGTGAACTTGGATGACTTGCAGAGTTGGAGAAAGAAAGAAAGTGGTTGACGTCGAGATCTTAGCAATGGGTCGGACATCTAGATTGGATACTGTAGAGACTCGGATACCGATGCCTTTGCACTCGGACACGGATTTCATTCTTCTCGTGCTTACCATACAGCCCGGACTTCTGGTTACGGTTCGCGTATCGCATGTGCACGACTTGTTTCACTGACATAGAAATTATGCCATCCTTTTTCCAATCTCAATCTCTCAGTTCAGACGGTGATCATTATCCCTCGTCGCAGGATGGTCGAGAGATGGCCCAATGCAAGGAACACGCATAATAATTGACTTGTATTGACAACATCTTTTTAAGCAAGATCGTACACACTGGCCTGAGGTCACGAGAAAGAATTCAAGCACATGTCGTAACTGAAATCGGATTCGAGGTCATCAAGGATAGTGCTCAAGCGCTCAAGCTTCAAGCTTCAAACACGACCACTAAGCGTCAAGAACTGAGGAACGTCCAAAGCTGGCAGACTCGGATAGAACGACGACATTAAGACGGACGTTCAAACAGTCCACAGAAAACCTCTCCGGAGTCTTCTGTCTTCAAAACATCCATGTCCATGGGGTTCGCTGACCCGTCGTCATCCGAGGTCCTGAAAAGCGGAGCAGCAGCTGGGTTTACTGCGGGATGCTGAATGTCTTGGATCGTCTGCGGGATGAGCGAGTGAGGAGCCTCACGACGGCGGCGACGAGCAGGAATGTCGCGCGGTTCCACCGCTAGCAACCCAGTCCTTTGCGCATGGCCCCAAGGCTGAGAAGTCGGAGGAGCTCGAGGGTCGGACGTGGGCTGGCGCCAGACGAGCAGCTCGGGAGCGACGAATTTCATTGGGGCGTAATCTGAGAGAGCATGCCACGCAACCGGATGTTGCAGAGGACGGTTGGCTGCGTGCGGTGGGGCGTTGAGAGGCATAGCTGGGATAGCCTGCGGACCGAGTGTGGACGGGCCCTCGGGGCGAGTCAGCTGTTGAGGAGCCAGCGACCCGCACGACCGCCACGCGGGTCGCGCGGTTCGCCTTCGCGGTCCCGGGTCTGCGAAGGGAAAGTCGAACCGCTGTGAGAGACGCTGAGGGCGCCGTCTTCGGGTCGACGCGCGATGAGCAAGTCGGGGGCGATGAATTGCGGGGCAGAGGATACTGGAGCAGACGCGGCCGCAGCCGCAACCAGTGCAGGATGGCGGTTCGCCTTGTATTCTTGGGGATGAAGGGACAGGATCGCCGCAGGGGTCCGCCAGATGGGCTGGGTGGGCACATCCCCGCCAGAGGCGGGACTACGCCCGTAAAGAGAAGACCGCAGCGACTCCAAACGCTTGTCGAGGTACCGTCCTAGCGAGTCCTGGTAGGCAAAAGCTGGATTCGGGGCGGGGCCGCTGGAAGACGACATGTCAGCTAGGGCGCTCTGTGCGTGTGGGGTGTCGTCTAGAACGCGGGTGGGGCCGTCGGTAGGAGGAGTGTACGGAGGAACTTGGGGGTTCTGGTCGGAGGGAGGTACAAGGGCGTTGGCTTGCTGGAAGCGTGAATTTTGAGGACACATACTCGCCGGGCCGTGGGTGCGACGATAGGAGCCGTCCCGTTTCTCCGTTCCGCAGTGGATGCACCTGAGTCGATAGAGGAGGAGATGCGTGTCCTCGACGTGCTTCTTCAGACCGTCCACCGGAAAGGTCCGCTCGCATCCCTGCCACAGGCACCTCACCTTCTCGCCCGGGAGCCGGTTGTGGGGCGCGAGGATCTCCTCCTTGTGCGACACGCCTTCTGGGGTGTTGTAGTCGCCGAAGATGTGGTCACACCACATCTTGTCGAGCCTACACCAAACGTCCTGGCAGTTGCCCCACCTGCAAATGGTGATGCGGCTGGCTAGATTGACTTCTAGGTCTTCCTTCGGATCAAACCCCGGATAGAGCTTCTCGTAAGGGGTGGTTTCTCCGCCCTCGGAGATGGCGTTACTCGTCGCCTGGATGGATGGACCAGATGCGCCTTGGTTTGTGGCTGGCGCGGAGACGAGGGTCGCGTTTCCAGGACTAGTTGAAGGACAGTTCGGATGTGGGCACGACGGTTGCGAACATTGAGAACAATCGAAAGCTTACCTGGATCCCTCTACACCTTTTTCAGCTGAGGGCGGGAGCAGTTGACCAGTTGAAGATGAAGAGACCTCAACGGTCGAGAGGTCCACTGCAGATCCAAGGCGGTGGTTGGGAGAGGACTCCGGGACAGAGTAGTTGAGGTTGTGGATGAAGGCAAGAGCGTCTTGGATTGAATAACTTGAGCCTGAGGCGCGAAGCCTCGCTAAGTAGCTGTGGACGGCATCGATTTGGTCTCGAGTGGGTCGGGAAGCTGCCCTAGGGCGAGTCGGACTGTGGTTGGAGAAAGGAGTGAGTGATAATCTTCCTCGCAATAACGGGACAAATGCACTCACCTCTGGCCACTGGTAATAGTGTCTGTGTTCATGTTGTCTGTGGTCATGTTGGGCGTGTTAGAGGAACGCGCGAGTGTGCGATGAGTGCGGAAAGGGAGTGCGGAAGGTGTGGACCGACAGGAAGCGCTTGAGGACCTTAAGTATGTGCGCTTACAGTCTCGAACCTAACTACCGGGCAGGTGCGCGTTTGTTCAAGTATCCTGCAAAGTGACGATTCAACAGTTTCAACTTCCTTTGTGCTTGCCTACCTGCATGTACCTTGATCGATCATAGTTGGAAGGGGCCAGCACACGCGGTTGCTTAGCTACAGTTAGCTTCTTCAAGTTGGCCACGATATAGTTGTGTTTTGTCGTTCCACACAATTTGAATGACAAACAAGGTTTCCAAGAGGCAAAGCGTATGGTGCCTGTTGAACCGGTAAGACGTGTGTTCCACGGAAGACTCGCACAAAGCCCGGCATCTTCCACAATAGGCCTGTGAGCGTTATTGTCCTAACTGAGCGAGGGCAATCTCTTAGATCGCCCTGCGCTCCCAGACGTTGTGAGACAATGCGAAATCAGAGTATCTGCTTGAAAGGAGGTATGTCATCACAACTCACCGGGCTCGGACGCCAGGACTGTGCGGAATCGACCCTCGTCAGGCACAACCTACAAGTTCAATTCGCGTAGTACATGCCTCATACGTGTTTGCACTTTGAACCCGTAGTGTCGTATTACTCCCTTGAATGCCGAGTCTGGAGGTGTATCTGAGCAAGAAGAGGCGGTAAGAGGGGTGGGTGAAGTCGGAACAGACTCGGCTCAGGCTGTCGGAGAATGCCGAATTTCGAAGCGCTGTGGCTGTCCCCAAGAACGGAAGACCATCTAGATCGCATCGAGTCGCGATGAGCTGGCAGCCGGTTGCCAGAGGGCGGCGATAATGTTCTCGCTGACTCTCAACCTCTTCATGTGCTTAGTTCGAGTCATAATCCCTACTAGCCTCATTCTGCTCCCTGCCATTCACTTGACGTTGCAAGTTGAAGAAGTTCACTCAAGGCATCTTAATTGAACTTAACCAGTGCCAGGAATTCATCCTCAGCCAGTGCGATAACCCTCGTCAATATTTGACTCAGAACGTTCTTAAAGATATCCCCTGATTTTGATATAAAAATAGTCCGTGAGTGTAATACTCCTTCACGCTCAAGTAATTGGCGTCTAACTTGTGATGTGGTAGCACAATGCCTACACTAGCAGAAGCGACATCCGTGAGACGCGCTACAATGGCCCCACGCCTTCGGAAGTCGACATCAAAAGACCAAAGGTCCTCATTTCCCCACAAAGTGGCCAGTTGCGTTCCGGCAACACCCATTGGTTGCCAGCTGCGATGCCCACGTCTCCATGGTGTTCTCGTCCACGAGGTCCACAGCGTCTTATGTGCCCTTTACAGGCCTTTGCCTGGGGTAGCGCTGCTTACTTCCTGTTTTCAACAAGGTTGAACAACTTCCGTCGAATTCTGGCAGGAAGTATACTCATCCGTCTTACACACAGTTCTTGAACAACGTGTTCATCCACACTCAGCACGTTTCGCCACAAACACGGCCGCAAGTGCCCAATCGTCCCTTAAGGGGTACCCGAAGTATCAAACTATAGAGGATAACCGAATCCACAGATCACGCTTTGGGATGAGCCGCGCTCTTCCACCGCAAGCCGCGCCTGCCGGTAATTCACCCTCGCCAGGAAAGGGAATCAAAGTACCGAGGTTCGAAGGCAATCCTTCGCTCTGATGTGAGGGCGCTCAACTGTGCTTCTACAAGGCATGTGGAAACAAAGCGGTCACTTCTCCGCCATCAAAGCGATCGGCGGCGTGGACAGGATCGAGGTTGGAGACGCCCGACCCCGTTCATCTCCGTGGTTTCTCGTCCAGGCTGCTAGCGACGCGCTCTGCACAAAGGAGAGAGAGAGCATCAGACTCGCGACGTCAAAGGGTCTTCGAATGCGTCAGCGTGTTCGAGGCCCAAGTTTCGCGTCATGGCTGGGACTCGTCATCCCCACCCCGAGCGTATATAAAACACCGCGCGGTGCATTTCAACCACCATATCATCTTGTACTCGGCTCACGAAACCTCCCTGTCTTCAGACGGACGCCTTACTTGTAATTCTCTCCAATTTCCTCCCGATTCACGAACGCCGTTTCACACGTAGAATCGTAAGTCGCCTCCTTGTGGTTGGGCCACTTTCGAACCTCGTACTGACCATTTTCCGATCGATAGCAACATGAACTTTACTCCTTCTCTTTACGATCTTTCTCTATTCTCTTCCTCCAATGCTTGGCCTCAGTTTCAAACTCCGGTGCTCTCGACGTTTACGGATCTGAAGTACGTTCCTTCCCTCATACTACCTCGTGCGGCCTTCTCTGACATCAACGCCAGGATCGTCAATTTCGCGCCACCTTCCCCTACCACGTTCCCTGCCCCTCCCTTGCATCTCGTCAACATCCCCCCTGTCGATCAGGCAAGTATCGGTACCTCCGTGCATACCGTCACGTCAGGCCCTCTCACCAAAAAGGCAAGACGGTTCACCTCCAACGGGCAACCGAAATCGAAGCAGAAAGATTTGGATCCGGAAGAAGACGTCCAGAGCACAGCTCCGGACGCGGTGGTCCGCTGTAGGTGGGGAGGCTGCACGGAGACCTTCCGCGCCGGGGCGTGGACGGCCCACGCCAAGAAGCATCGCCAGGAGATGCGTCGCAACCGGGACGGGACAGGGCACGCGAGGTGTTTATGGCACGGCTGTACGGCGCGGCTCATGCCCGACAACATGGGCAAGCACGTTCGTTCGCAGCATGTCGGGACGTACGAGGTCAGCTGCAAGCACTGCGGGAAGACCGCGCGCGCGGACTCGTACCTCGAGACGCATGGGCTCGCGCGCGACTGCCCGATGAGGCCCGGCCCGCCTCGCGAGGCCTCTCTTCCAGCGACGGCGTCGGTAGCAGCGACGCCTGCATTATCCCCATCTGGCTCGTCAACGTACAGCGATTCTCCCTCTCTGACTTCGTTCAACCACCGTTTCGTCAACATGCCCTCCGCATCCCCCGAAGAGGTGGAGGGCTGGTTGTCACCTGTGCTTCCTCTGCTGGCAAAGTCACTCAGGGATCGCCGGCAACGACTCGCATCTCCGCCTGAAGGACCTCCGCTTCCCCTCCATCCTGCCGTCGTCCAGACACTTGTGCTCGCGCATCCACGACCCAAACCGTTCTTGGAGCCACTGGCGTTCGACCAGTTCGCGCCGCCTCCGCTGCCAGTCCTGTCCATGCCGACAATCCCGGACACGCCGGCCGACTCGGACCTAGGGTACGAGTCGTCCCCTCCTGCGGACTTGGGGTCGGTTTCTCAGTGCCGTCCATTTTCCCTCACGGCGGACTGGGACGCACCCAGCGCGGCCGACTTGTCCCTTGGTCTTTTTGTCGCTGGCGTCGCCGACTTTGATGCCTCGTTCGTCTTCGACTCGGACGCGACCTGGTGAATTCGGCCCTTGGGTCGCTGTTGAACGTTGATGGTGGGATGGCCCGGGGCTACACGCTAGCGGTCAACCCACTCTTCTACTGCGAAGCCAGGTTGACTTCAAGTTCCCTGTTGGTCCGGAATAGATACCTTTTATTGGATACCAGTTCGGTAAGAGCAGTGCGTCGCGTGAGGTGAATGCCATTCACGAGTTGTACTTTGTGATCCTCGCGTCGGAAACAGATGGAAGAGGACGAGGAGTCCAAAAATGGTTAGCATATGGCTGTCAGTCCGATGCTTACTCGGAGATATAGACCCGTAGACTTGACAAACTACTTACTACGTTGATGCGAATATCTTACTGTATAGATTACTTGCTACTATTATCGCTAGTCCTATTTCAGACGTTGGTTCCACCAGCTACACTCGGATCTGGAACTTGAAGTACTGTCCCGTTACCAACCCGTTACCGTCTTCAAATCCTGGTTGATCAAGTTGTCGGATCGGATTTGGCTACTCGTAACTTGAGGTAGGGGGCTTCCACTATCCAGAGAAAATCAACATATTAGAATGACGTTTTATCGCAGGAACTGCTCATTGTTTCGGAGACTCACCAGTCACGGCAGCGGCTCATGAGAGTGGGAAACTAACCAGATAAGTAAGCGCCAATTCATCGCGGGAGGAGGTTAAGCGCCGCCATCTCTCCGATCCGAGGCCGGGACCGTCGCATCGGATCCGGACTCACCGGTTGCTCACCGGTGCCATCTTTGAAAAGCCGGAGTTTCGTCTCCCCAGTCCACGCCATCTATGCTTGGATCTCTCAGGTCGACGTTGTCGTCATTGCTATGTTACCATGTTCTAGTTGGGTGCTATGGAAGGCTGAGGCAAGTCGTTCAGCTGGACTTCAAGTTTTGGTCTCAGGCTGGGCCGAGTCTGTCTCACCAAGCCTGCTCCCGCCGGGAGGGTCCATGGACGTGCACCGCGTGAAATCCGAAATTGTGGCGCGAAAAAAGTTGGGAGAAACGCGCGAGTTTTCCTCATGTTTTTGAGACATTTTCCTGGAATTCTCCCCTCGAAAGATCTTACGCGATATCCCCAAGTTGCACCCGCATTCCTCCCAAGTTGTTCCAGACCTCCCAGATAACCTCGATGCTAATTTCGACAAGTGTGCCTCAAAGACAGATAAGTGCTCGGCAATTCCTTAATTACGGTTATCCGGAGAACGGTCACGGCCACTGCTGCACCTGATGCGTCGCGTCGCGTCGAGCTCACTGGGCGCTCGCGCTACTCTTACCTCGTGCGTCTTCCTCCTCATCCCTTTACTGAGGCCTCACGCTCGCCATGGATGAAGAGTCTCGCTGGCAACAAATAGTCGAATGTCGGTGTCAGTCGCATCGGTGCGGGAAGACCATACGAGGATTCCGATGGCAGTCTCGGCAAGTACGGAGGAAGCATGAGCGTGAGGATGAGCGACGGCGGAGAGAAGTCGGGTCGGAGGAGCTGGTACCAACTATATGCGCTCAATCTGGAGCTTGGTATGTTTCTTTTTAATCTCAGGAGTCTCTTTGAGGTAGAAATTACTCTTGCGATAGCCCAATAGCATTTTCAGGAGAGCTTGATCTGGGCCAGACGACGCTCGCTGATTGTGCTGAGGCTCCGAGTCCCGAGGCACCCTCATCCCCTGGACAGGATCTGGTAACGCTACCAGAGAGCTTACTGGATGACTGTATATCTGAGTTCACTGGTGATGACGGTCTTTCGAGCTCTGGGGATGATTCGGGACCACCCTCTGGCGATCCTCCCTCCGACAGTCTCCTCGGCGGCTCGAGCCCATCACCGAGTCCACCACCTACCAGGCAGCCCACTCCTGAGCTCCAGTCCCCAAGCGACACATCTCGCTTAAAGGCGCAAGCTGACTTTGTGCTCGATCCGGACTCACGCTCTACTGTGCCTCCGGCTTTCCAGGAAAACCCCGGCATCCGCCTACTGTACATGCAGGCAGCGCTGGGCAATATCTTTGGTTCATCCACCGTCGACCAGGCCACAAAACAAATCTCTGACGGCCTTGACATTATCGAGGAGAGCGCGGGATCTCTCCCCGCGTTTCCCAAGCCGGCTCGATCGCTCGCCACTGTGAAGCGGCGTCTCGGGCTCAACGTCGACGACTACATCGACAGGCGCGCCATCTGTACAGTGTGTTACAAACACTACACCCTGGCTGAGATTGCCGCGCTCCCCTCCCCTTCCTGTTCCATCCAGCGCTGCTCAGGCCATGTCTACTCTATCAAGCGTGATGGCGACGGCGTCGAGAAGCGCGTTCCAGCAAAGATTCAGTCATATTCATCCTTTATGAAGGCGTTACAGCGCTTTCTCCTTCGCCCGGACTTCGTTCAAAATCTTATCTTTCCATCATCCTTTCCAGATCGTCGACCTCTCCGCGAAGATGAGCTAATGCATGATTTCCACGACGGCGAGGCGTTCGGAAACCTGGTTCTCGGCCTCGAACGCATCAAACTCGCGGACGGCTCCATAGCGGACTGCCAAACGTACATAGGAACACCAATCACACTGAAGACCGTCCCTTACGGCCTCAGTCTGTCCATTTATATCGATTGGTGCATCCGCTAATTTCGTTTCAAATCATTCTAAGGTTCAGAATATGCTAACTACTGACACAGGTACGGCGTTGTCAGCGGGCGCCCACATTCAACGGGCGCAGTGTATGTTGCGTTCAACAACCTGGACCGCTCTGTCCGGTTTCTTCAGAGGAACGTGCACCTCGCAACTAATATTCCTGGGCCAAAGGAACCAAGTCTGGAACAGATGAACCACGCTCTCGAGCCTATCGTGGCCGAGATCTCAACGCTCTATCGAGGTGCGTGTTCTGTTCAAGTCTATCGTCTGACTGCGGATTCATGCCATGCTCGAGGTGTCACCATGGCGATGTGTGGCCATGAGGTGCCTATCGAGGTCTTCGGAGGGATTGAATCCCGGGTTTTTGATGTCCAGGGAGCACGCAAGTGCGAGGGTGCAGCAGCACACTCACACAACATCCATCCATGCAACCTGTGTCTAATCTTGCACAGCGACATCAATAGCCCAGCTGGCTACGACATTGAAAGTATGTGATGTTATTTATATCGCATTGCACTGCTGACTAGAATCATATACCCATCCCATGGTAGATTTCCGAATCAGGGACGACTTCAGCCAACTCGCGGCTGCCTGGAAGTCCCGCGAAGCGAAGTCCGAGCGTGCACGGAAGAAGATACTTGATGAGAGTGGCTCGCGATGGACGGAGTTTATGGCGCTCCCCGGCTGGATGCCCGTGAGCGGGGCAGCTGTTGACTTCATGCACAACTTCTACTGTACGTCGCTTTCTCAGATGCCCTTGTCCGGCTTGTAGTACTACTGACATATCATGGATTAGTGGGCATCGTCAAGAGCATGTTTATAGACTTTCTCGTCAATGGCTATTGCCTTGATAAGAGGATGTGGGAGACGCTTGAGGCCACGGTCAACTCGATCAAGTGGCCCTCGGGCATTGGTCGGCTTCCCACAAACGTATGTAACTCATCCATGACATGTACCGCTGATATGTCTCACTGCATCCCTTCTATATTCCCACAGCTTGCCGAGAACCACAGTCTGGCCAAGGCAGACCAATGGCGGCGCTGGGCGAACATCCAGTATACTGTGCTCTGGATTTGCTGGCGGAATCAACATGACGGCATCCCCGCCTGTCCCCCCGATGTTCCCGGAAGCGCAAAAAAGCGGCCAACGTTCACCCGCACCAGCCTTCCAGCCATCTACGACGTCTTTCTCAAGGCGTCAATCGTGGAACGGACCCTTGCAGCGAAAAGCATATCCATGGAAGACGTCAATCGTGGCCACAATCATCTCGTTCATGGCGTCTGTCAGGCAATGTTGCGTCTCGGCGTGCACCTCGTCCCCAATCACCATCTCGCCATGCATTACCCACGTGTTTTCCGTCTTGGCGGCCCATCGTACGCCTGGTGGCTGTATGCACAAGAGCGCTTCAATGGCGAGCAGGAAAACGTCAACCACAATGGACATGCGGGCGGCGAGATGGAACTAACCTTGCTTCGCAATTGGGTTGCGAAGCATCGGCTTTATGAGCTGGTAAGTGCGGTTATCTCATCGTTATCTTGCTGACCCCCTTATCTCCAGGTTTCTTCCCTGCCGGCATCAGCGACGGCCAAAGAGCGGGCCCTCCTCAACCGCATCATTCATGGCGATGGGCCGGCGCGTGGAACACTGCGCACGCAGCTCGCAGGTTTCGCTCAGGGCGACAGAGTGTACCGTCCCAAGCTGTCCAAGCATCCAACCAACCTTCGTAAGCTTCCCGATACATTTGTGTACAGATTGCTGCTCGACTTTGCCCGCCAGACGTGGCCTGCTTCAAGGGTCATTGACGACCTTGATGATGAATCGTTTGCCGGCCCGACCGCTATCTTCATGGCTGATCGATCGGCCTTCAAGATTCCATTCGTCATCAAGGGAGGTGTTCGATACGGCAGCCATGCAGATAAACGGACGGAGGCCGATGAATACGCTTGCGTGGACTTCGATGATTCCCGCATCCCGTGCAGGTTGCTCTACCATTTCGAGCTTCATGTCGGCACCGAAGCCCCGGTGCTCTGCTCTATCGTTCAGCGGATGTGTGCAGATGACAAGATCCCGGTTTTTCCTTGGTCATTGTAGTAAGTCTGTTTTTCTAAGTGCAGTAATTCGTAAACGTCTGGGATGATTTTTCACTTTCCAGCTCGACAGAGCTGGGTATCTATGTTGCATATGCGGATCAATACCAACCTCCCGAAGTCATCGCTGCATCCCGCCTCTCCGCCGCCGTTGCCGTCCTCCCATTCACATCACATGCACTCGGAGATGAGCAACCATTGTGGGCGGTGCACTCATTTGACCGCGTAGCTATTGGTTTCTGTTCGCGTCATTGATTTCCCCGTCTAACTGGTATCTCAGACAGGGATCGAGCCCGACGACGATTGGTTCAACACACTTGCCGATGAACTCGGACTTCAGCAAGATACATAAGCCTCGGTAGCGACGTATCCGACAATCTACTCCTGGTCAATCTCGAACAGCTCGGCTACATCCTTTCCCCCGGTCACCCGCTCTAACTGCTTCTGGGCCTCGGCAACATCACTTGCATCGTCGACACGTGGAATCTTCCTTCTCTTCCCCCCTGCTGCTGCTGCGCTCGCGCTCACGGGCTTCTTGTCTTCCTCGGGATCCTTCTCGTCACCCCATGCTACTCCGCTAGTCGCCACCATCTTGAACCTGAACCACTCTGGATGGTCTGTGAGTACCGATGGATTCACTTGCCACGCACGAATGCGCGTGCCCAGCTCTCGAGCCGCAGTTGGGGTGGCATTCGGGTCGGCCGCCCCTCGGATGCGTGGCAGCATGCTACGCTCGGACCTCGGATCAGGGTCAGGCTGCGCGTCGATGAAGTCGTATAACTCTTGTGCCTGGTTACGAGGTGAGCAGCGCTTTACTTTCAAGTCTGGAACGCCATCGAACCTCGAGACTTCTGTAGTGAGGAGCATGGCTCACGTATCGTGTTGCTTTATTGTTGACATATGATCCAGGATCGTCTTCGTCGTCGGACATGGCGTTCACTATGAAGGCGGCGTCGTATTTGGGGTCATCGTACTTTGTCCCCTTACGCTTGCGGATGCGCTGGTCGCATTTCTGGTTATTCGTGGTGAGCGCCATCAATCCGTTGACGAGTTGACTTACACTTACCGCCTTCGCCCGAGATCGCAGTACCGCAGCGGAACGGCCCTTGCCTTTTGCCGGCTTCTTCAACAGTCGACCTTCCGGTACATTCCCATCATTCTCGACGTCCCCTTCCTCGTCATTTTCCTCATCCTCGTCGTGACTACTATCATCTGCTTGATTACCAGCTCCCTCCACACTCCGCTTTCGCATCTGCTTCGCAAGGTACTGCCACCGCTCCCGTACGCGCTTCTCGAGATCAACTGGAAGGATGTCCTCGATGTCTTGTGCCGCACGGGGGTTCCAGGCGGCGCCATGGGTTCGTATCCAGCGACAGACCTTCTTTAAGCCAGCTGCGTTGACCTTGCTGTCAGGAGGCTCATCCCACTTGAAACGGGTAAGCCTTTTGTTCGTTTGAGGGTCTCGTGGCCAGTCCTCGTCGTCAGTGCTAACGCCTTCTGGATAGCTGGGCAGCGCATTCCGTCTGAGGGCGGAAACCCCGAGCCGCTTCTTGAACGCTTCATTCAGGACCATCTGTGAAAGCCAGCCAGCCCTGTCAGCGACGGCAACCAGCAACCACAATCAGACAACGTCTCGAAACCTTCAGCATCTTCCCCTTCGCTGCCTCAGCGCTTCTCTGGATCTGCTCTGTCGTCGCCGCCGTCTCCTCGACGTTGTCAGCACCGCCTTCGCCCTCGCCTTCCTCGCCTTCGTCTGCCTCATCTCCAATACCTAGGATCATTCGCAGCTCCTTGAAACGTGCATTCCCCTGTGCCACCTGGGCCTTCAGAACCCTGATCTCAGCGTATAGGACGGCTTCCTTCTGCTCCATGGCATCCTTGTTTCGCTGGACCTCGGCTTTCAACTGTTCTACGGCCTCTACAAGTCCTCTCAACTTCTCTGTATTGAGGTTCGGCGCCCTCGCGGTGCTAGGTTGTTCGGCTTGGGCATGCGGCGGAGGAGGCGGAGGAGGCGGCGGGTCGGGCATGGTCACAGTGGGGAGAAGGGCTGACGCTCCGGTTTGCCTTGACGCTTTTTTTGCTTTCTTGTATTCCAGTGCTTCTCATTGCACTCCTGTAAATCGCACTTCAATCATATTGATGGATTCTCTGTCGGAATGGGAGGGTATTTGCTGCATTGAGGAGGGCTCGCGTGGCGACGGCATGGGGAGATGCCAAATACGTGCATCTCGATTTAGGCATAGCTTAATTACGTTAATTCTCAACAACGGATAAGTTAATTATCGACAAGGGATAAGTTATCCATATTCCCTGAGCCAGGGAGATTTCGCGTCGGGAGGATGAGCAAGCAACTTAAGCTAGAACATGGTCGAAACAATGGAAGAACGTGATACTTTACTTTGAATTCTCCTCCGGGCGAATGTCTGACACAACATGCGAGAAATCTGAGATAAACTTCCAAATCTGACGCTCATTCGTCCGGAGCAAAACCTCGCATTTCATGAAGTGGTGTCAAGTCAATGTAAGTTCTATTGATCGTTTCAGAGCCGAGGCACTGTAGAATCAACTGATTCCGGGCACAGATTTATGGATGAACGCTGTTCACTGCACCCGTAGGAAGAAATGTCTAAATACGACCATTCCCGCCATCCACAGCCCGAGAGCTATCATGAGGTGGATGGACTCGGATTGAGCGCCACTTTGTCGCGGCATGCGAATTCTGTTGAGTTGGACTCTTTCTTTTCGCTCGCATTATCGGACACATCTTCGAACTGCCAACCAGAGCGTACTTCCATCTTCCTTGCTGCGGCGGAAGCGAGGCAGTGCCACAGTATGGGCCTGAAAGGCCACCACGAAGCTGTTGCTCCTCCGTTCCTTCAACTGCCATTCCTTTCCCTGGGCTGATGGATAACTATATATGGCTTTCCACTGGGGCTTCCTCGCATCTCGCATCTTCCTGCCAATCAACTGTTGTCCACGCCGGCGTCCTCGGCGTCCTCTTCCACTGCTTCACTACCCTCACTTCAGCCCCTTCTCTCTATCTCTAGGGCCACGTCCCTACCATGTCTAGGGCCTGGCAAACCAGCCAATCCGTTCCTAGTGAGAGGTTGTCATTGGTGAGGACAGATACTTTCGTATCATGTATACTATGTTCTAACATCCCAAATCGTCTTCCACGCAAGCACTGGGCGCAGCCCAGCTACTATTCTTTCTCAAATCGGACTTCCGTCGTACCCAGTCCATTGTCATCAGCTCTTTCCTCTTCTGTCACGCCAACCTCTGTGCAAGATCCTAGTTTAACCTCTATGCAGGATCCTAGTCCAACCTCGAGGCATGCTTTCAACTCACACGATACGAAGTCCGGAATCCCGAGCACACTCTCGCCTTCCGACACAGCCCCCAGCCTCACAGCACTATGGAGTGTATTTTTTAGCTCCCGAACCGATATACCCAGTGAGTATACCATATGATTCCTACTGTGAAATTGCAATAAACGTTTTATAGCAAACAATCGTCCTATTCCTAATCTAACCTCTCCTCCCAATGTGGCCCCTGGGTCGTCACCACCGTCACCTAGTCCCGAATCTACCAACTCCTCCACTTCTCCGTCTGCATCTCCACACCTTAGCACGCCGGATACGCTATCAGCAAATACAGACGCGATTGCAGGTGGAGTAGTCGGGGGAGTCGCCTTCCTCACCCTCCTCGCCATCGGCGCGTTCCTCCTCGTCCGTCACCGCCGGAAGTCTCGCCCACCCCCCTCCGCCGAATTCATGCACCTCGCGCGCGGCCCTAGCGAGCTCGGGTTCGCGACCATGGACGGGAAGAAGTCGCCGACGTTGCACCGCCTCATGCCGGGACCGCTCGCTCGACGGGGCTCGCTCGAGGACGAGGAGAACCTGCCCCCGCTGTCGCCTACGCTGTCCTACCACGATCCTGTCCTAGAAAAGGCACAGGAGTCGGCGGCGATGCGGGAGAAGTATATTGGGAGCGAAGAGGGGGGATATCAGTAGGGGTGGATGGGGGAAGTTGTTTCAAACGCCGGGAGGAGGCTCGGAAGGTGTATGATATCTCGGTTCGTTCCACGCCGCTTCTTGCAACATGTTCTTGATCTGTCTCCAGCATACTGTATCATTGCCCTGGCCTATTCTTATTCTTGAGCCGCGTCACCACCTGCCTCGACTGCAAGTGATCTCCGTGTGAGGCGTTTCTGCTTCTGGCAGGTCCCCGCAAGGTTCTTTTCCGATATTCGTTCGCGTTATCCACTTGCATCTTGTTGACGCATATGATCAGGAATCCTTACTTTGCGACCTGCTAAAGGTCTCGGGGCTGGTTGTGCTCCGTCGCCGACTCTTCCTTTTCGTCTTGTGTAAATACTGACGTGTAACACTTGTGTGACGCTTTCGAGTCCAACCGTGACCTGCCTTCGTGCTCATGTGCCTTGACAAAGTCCCTCTGCCAACATTACAGGGATCCGTCTCTCGGTGAGAATGGCCAGGACCTCGATGAAGGGAACTGCGCACGCCGCGGGTTCACCGGTTACCCGACAAGGTCGCTGTCGCGGCTCCGCGCGTTGATGCCAGCGTTGAAAGACTTCGGTCGGAGGTTTCGGTTGGACAGGAGCATCTCGTATTCCTCGGACTGAGTTGCAATGAACCATCACGATAGAGTTGCGCGACGTGTTTAACTTCGTCCGTTGCTGTTTGACTGACGTCCTTTGTCTCTACGTACCTCGAGGGTCAAAATTCGAATACCGAACTTGAATGTTGTTAAATGAAGTTCGGATATGGCAACGAGCTAGTTCAATTGCTTTGGAACGTGGTTGGTTCAACACATGTCTGCGCCGTGAAATTGCCGTTACCAATACAAAGCCATACAAGGTACACCACTAGAGACTACTTATTCTCCGACTCGGATCTCATGGCTGGACTTCACCGTCATCACCATCATCGGCATCCTCGTCACCCTCTTCACCCTCTTGAAAGAGCATCTCCCTAAGTTTCGCCCGCGTCTTGATGGTCAATGGAGGTAACTTCCTGACGTCCTTGGCCGGTACCGATACCTTCCATCCCGCCTCGGCGGTGGAGTTGGGAGGAGTAGGTGTCAGTGGCGGATCTCCGTCAAAGCGATGCCCGAGCGACCGTGCAGTCTCTTGGCAGCCCATGGTGGGTTCATCTATTAAGACCTCCTGTAACAGCTTGCCGGCTTCGGCCTACGAGGAGAAACAAGGTCAACGCAGAAAAATGCCGGGATCACGGATGAAAACGCACCATATCCGATTTATTCGGCTTTGGTTCCTGCGGCTGGGACTTGAAAAGTGTAGAGCGTGAAGAAAGTTGAGTAAAGCGTGTGGTGGGCTTTGAGAGGGCGTTGAGGAATTTCGACGAAAGAAACATGCGCGCAGGGCGCGCAGCACCCCGCGGGGGCGTGGCAGGATTGTACGTGAAGACTGGTTCGTTGTAGAAGGTGACTGTGGGGACTGCGCGGTTCGAATACTGCTTGATCTCTCGGATTACCTGCGCGATCAACCCTCCATACGCGCCCTCCTCGACGGTTACCGGGACCTTGGTCTGGATGATGGGCCGCAAGGTTTCCTCCGAGGGACGGGATTCCCAGCAGACTTGGGTAAAGTATACCCCCACGATGAGGATCGCATAGACGGTCTTCCACTTGGGGTTGTACGCAAAGCCCGCCATGGCGGCATCGTATACCTGGGAAATGAACTGGCGAACTGCATCCTTGGCCAACGTCTTTGCCTCCCTGCTCCACCACTGATCTCTGCAGTTCAACCTCTTGAGCTCTAAGAACTCGGAGATGTCGCAGTATGCCTCCAGCCCAAAGTCACTTGGAGACTTTTCGTCGTCGTCGTCGATCCCCGCGAAGATCAGTAGGCGCGCGAAATCGGGGTACTGATAGGACGGGAGGAGTCGCTGCTGTCCCACCATCTGCCTTGTTTGCTCCCTGGAAGAGGGGTCAGATGGGTCGCGACCTTCATCTCCGGGTGGGGGAACTTCTCCGAAGAAAGCCTGGGGAGAGGACATCAACGATATTCGAGGCTCGTTGGGGTGTCGAGTGTTGAGGCAGCTGAGTGTAAGGATGAGACTGTAGAGGGGATAGAGACTGGCTTCCGAGCTGCGATTGCGCCATCCATGATAGTATAGGTTGGAGAACTGTTCTTCCATGTCATCCTTCAGGATAACCAACGCATCCTGTGTGAGTGTTAAATAATCGAGTTGAAGTATGGTGAAGGGTAGAGGCTCGGGCTCGGGCAACGAGAAGTTGGACGTTGAACTTGCTTACCTGCGAGGCCGCCTTTGTGGATTTGGACTTGTCAGCCGCACGAGACCGAGGCATCTCAGGAAAATGAGTGAATGAAGAACTGAGAAGATCGGTGCAGAGGTCCCTCTTTCGAGGGCAGGTCGGAAGTCGCGGTGGATGGTGGTTGGGGGACGACTTGATGCTACGCCGGAGCGATGTTGGTATTAGAGGTCACGCTGCTCTGTTCCCAAAGTAGCAGAACGCTCTGAATCATATCTCCTATTCAAGCATCTCTATTGTCTCCCAAATTAATCTTGAATCGATCCAATTGTACGGGGTATGTGATGATTCGGAAGTTCGTCGGCGCGACCGTTACCAGTAACTCAGTCACTACTAGTACTCACTGGTGCCTGACGTTGAGTTGAGTCAGGTCCTTATGATACGTGTGCGTCGACTGTCAAGTTGACTTACTTGTTCAGACGGTCCCTTTGTTCTTGCCGAAGAGAACAATGCAGGATATTGCTTGCACAATGCAACTTGTCGGTGGCGGCCGCGGGTGGGTGGCACTGGCAGTTTTGTTGATGGACCTGGCCCCCGCCTGGTCCGCAATACTTATGTAATTAACGCATCCGGGCCGGTGATCCCACGAGTGTCAATGTCATTCCAGGCGCGCACGTTGTTGTCTTCCACCACCATCGTCTTCCCTGCACTTGCGCTCACCTACCCACCGACATCGTCCCTCTCTGCTCCCGCCCACAATTCTCATTCTCATACTTCACCATGGATCCTAGACGATGGGGGAACGGCCAACGCCTTGATGAAGGGGACCCGGCATGTCGCGACGGTGGCAAGTTCACCGAAGCCGCTGAGAAGGCCCAAGATGCTGTGAGGATATCATCTTCGACGTCGTCTCTGGTGTACTAACATGTCCTGGCAGAAATGGAAGAGACTCATGGCGAACCGACCCCCAAGAGACGCGCTCCCCCGCAGCCTCATGCCCCGTCCAGGCCGCTCACAGCCACCCCTCTATCACTATGGCTTCCCGTTTACCAACCAATATGTCTTCGACTACACACGACGGCATCGACTCTCTTTACCCGTTCCCAAGGAAGACCAGGAGTTCTTCGGCGGCTGCACAGCCTGGTACTTCGAAGACTTAGCCGACGCGTGGTTGAAATCCGGCGGCGGCGACGAGGACGATCTAGAAGTATTCAAGATCTCTGTCTCTCGCATGCTGATGCTGGAAGACCTCCGTAAGAGGTGCAAGTTCGTGTTGGGCATAGGCCATCCTTTTTCGGACGACTGGGACGGCATCGTCTCGCTGTGGTCCAACTACAACTTCGATGACCGCTTTGACCGATGTATCGACCCTGTACATGTGATCGAGATGCTGAAGGCCGCGATGAACGAGTCGGAGGGCCAAAGCAGCGAAACTCCGGTCAAGCCGCAGTGGTGGTTTGATTGGGACAACGACGTCGTATGTTTCTGGTTTCCTTGTGATCATACCTGCTACTAACCGTCTTGTTAGAGCGTCTTCTCCATCGCGTGACATCATTGGCGTTGCTAGCACATGGACTCACGAATCATCGCCGTCGTCTGTTGTCCTGCTGTTTTCGTATGTGTGCGGAAGATCGTTCCCTCTTGTACTGAGCATGCTTATCCGAATTGTATGAGTTATTCCACATGAATATCATGCACATGGTCGATCGTAAGCGAGTTCGGCTAAGATTACCAAGTCAACTTTGCTGCCGCCGCTCAGCG
Source organism: Ganoderma sinense ZZ0214-1 (assembly GCA_002760635.1). NCBI lineage: Eukaryota > Fungi > Basidiomycota > Agaricomycetes > Polyporales > Polyporaceae > Ganoderma > Ganoderma sinense. The sequence continues at coordinate 849,693 of AYKW01000034.1, forward strand.
GTCCTTTTGACGAGGGCATGAAGGCGCTGGACACCTCACATAATCTGCACAGGTCCCGAATACCATGAGCGAGTCCCTTGTTCTACAGGCTAGTCGCCAATGCCACAAACAGCGGGTGATTAGGTCCAGGTGTCGGTGCTCCGCTGCGGTTTCCCTCACCCGGAAGGGAACTGCATCAGCCCGAGTGCGACCAGGACAAGCACCCGTCCACCTCTGCGGGGCCAGAGGAAAGCACCGGCGCTGCAACCTGGAACGTGCTTCGTAGTGGTAACGAACTTATATGTAGGCGATGTACGTGCCACTCGTGCCACCCCTCTTGGAGGGCCGCGCTAGCGTCGCATCGCCAGGTAATGGAGAGCTTCCTTTGACTGGTACGTCGTCATAGTGAATGTAGTCGCTCGCTACGGTCATGACTCTAGCAAACTCTTCCATGGCGGTCTCTCTGAACTTTCAGAGGGACGCATCATCGCAAGGGAAGTTGAAGGTGCGACACTCCGCGTCCGCGTTTGAAAGCAGGCTGGAAACAGTCACTCGTCATCACGCTGCATCCATGCTCACCATCGCACTAGAATGTGGCTATGCGGCCCACATCGAGAGTCAACCACTTGAACCGGAGTCCTGCATGTGTAGGAGCCGCTTGCTGTAGGACAGCAGAAGCAACAGGCGATCTAGACTGCTTGAGCATAACAGATACGAGGGCATGTGGTAGGAATGGTAGGAATACATATGGGCATGACGCATGATGAAGGGGATGGTACAGACGATTGGGAGCCTCAGGCCTCAGGCTTCAACCACGGCGACGGGTAGCTCCCCCACCCGTCCCACGTTCGCGACACGCGCCTGCTCGAACACGGACGCTGTGGGGGCGCGCGGCCGCCGAGCGTGTTGGAACTTGGGGTGGCCGGTGCTGGTGCAGGCGGGAAGCGGGATCGAGGACGACTCGGACGGGAATGTGAAGTCGAGCTCTGTGATCTGTGCACTGAATGTCCACCTGTTCTCTCTCGCCGCCGCACTCTGCGGCTCTGAGTGGGGCGTGCGGGTCGGCGGCGCTGCGGGAGCCCCATTCAGGGTCTGGGTCTGGACTGCCCCGCTCGGGGGTCCGCGACGAAGGCATCGAGGGGCACCGGGTACACGCTGGCGGAGGGATGCAAGGCCGCCGGAAGCATGGGCCTGGTGTTCGGGGCGTGCTTCTGTCTCCTGAAATACTTGGAGTCCGGGAACTCCATCCACACAGGCGTAGGGTCGTCGACCGTCTCCTTGTCGTCTCCGGCGTCGAAGCCGTGCTGAACGCTCCTGTGGCGGATCAGAGAGGATGGATCGGAGAACGTTTGCTCGCACTTGTACTTCTTGCCGTCAGCATCGATCCAGCGGTGGGGGCAGGCGACCCGTATGCCGAGGCTAGAGACCCATTTGCGTTAGCATCATGATGTTCCACCGGAAAGTAAGTGACGACGCCACTGTGTACGCACTGTACGGATTTGATGTGTTGCTCTAAGTTGGGTTTCTGGGCGAAACCAGACTTATTGGCACACTCGGGCTCTGGGCAGTATAAAATCCTAAGGAACATGCTGCTCAGTGGCCAAGTCGTCAAAGCAGAGTCAACCACATACCCTTCACCGGTGTGCTGGCGCATGTGGCGGTTGAAATCACATTTGCGTTTAACGGAGCTCGGGCAGATAGGGCAGAAGAACTGTATGAAGAAAAACCCCATGAGGCTATGTAATGTGTTCCAGACAACAAGGGAACGCACTCTGGTCACGTAAGCTCCATTCTCGTAAACTGTCTTCTCTATGTAAGACGGCGAGTTGCCGGCCCTGGGTTCTGATTGGTCGCCCGCCATTGCGAGAGTTGAGTGTGGAGATGGGGAGGGGTGGGTGAGGGAAGGGTTGATCTCGACGACGAGAGAGGTGTTGTGAAGAGAGCGGAGGCGTTGGGAAATGGGAGAGGCGAACTCTGGAAGGTCGGGGATGCCTTCGAGTCGGCTGGAGGAGCCCTTGCTTTATACTCTTCTCATCCTGCCCCGCATTGCCCCTCGATTGCGTCCTTGCGAGAAGCGAGTTCTTTTCGCCATGTATGGTGGCTCGCAAGAGTCATGGCCAAACAATCTTGACAGAAGGCCCATACGTGCCTCCGCGTGGCCTACAGTACATGGAAAATGTCTCAAGTTTAGTTTGCTCCCTGCTGCTGCGATCTGCTTGTCAATTTATTTATTCCCGCCACTCCAAGTTTAAAACCTTACCATGCTAAGTAAGCCTTCTTCCTCTTGCATAGTGCTGTCTGGTTCGATGCACCACCTGTAAGTGCCCGCATCGTGAAAATCAATAATTAGGACCCCATCCTAGCGACACCTCTCTGGGTCCACCGGGAGCATACGTGATGGTCGCGTCGACAGCTTTGCGGTGACAATGATTGAAACACGAGGCCACGGTTGAGCCACGCTTGCAACGCTTTGGCCCCACGGCCAACCGGTGTTTGACGCCGTGCACAAAGCGGGTGGCGGCAACATGGTCCGGGAATACTACCAGGTGAGGTCTTTTGAACGTGTCTTGTCCGAAGTTGAGTGATGTAGCCGTCGCAGCTGTGCGGAAGGGTATTTATGATGCGCGAGAGCCCATATCCGACTCTGTTGGGGCCGGGGCACTGGCAGTCGACGTTAACGTTCAAAACAAAAGCATCAGCACCGCGGTGTCGGCCGGCGCTGCGCTTGCTTAAGGCTGTCGGTTCCGCGGTCCGACTGGCCGCTAAGGACTAGCGCCTTTAACAGACTTCAACGTTGTAAGTTCCAACCACCATCTTCCCCCTTGGACTTGGACTTGTGCTGACCCCCCAACCGACGCGTCCCTCTCTGCCTTCATCTGCAGTACATATGCGCATATTCTGGTATGGATCCTAGACTATGGGAGAACGGCCAACGCCTCGATGAATGGGACCCAAAATACGGTAGCTTAGGCAAGTTCACAGAAGCCGCAGAGAAAGCCCAGGATGCTGTGAGACTGCTCTAATCAACATCGTTTTCGGAGCACTAACATTTCCTGGCAGAAATGGAAGAGACTCATGGCGAATAGACCCCCGAGAGACGCTCTCCCGCGCAACCTGATGCCCCGTCCAGATCGGCCAGACCCGCCTCTCTACCGCTACGGCATCCCCTTCACCTCCAAGTATGCTATCGACTACGCTCGCCGACATCATCTGAAGATCGACATTGTTGAGGAAGATCGAGAAGTCTTTCGCGGGCGCCAGGTTCTTGACTTCGCAGACCTCGACGATGCGTGGCTGAAAGAAGACGAGGACGTCAGGCTATTCGCGCTGTCTGTATCGCGCTTGCTCATGGTGGAGGATCTTGGCGACAGGTGTGACTGTGCGTTGGACGTGGGTCGTCCCTTCTGTGATGACTGGGACGGCATCGTCTCGCTGTGGTCGAACCACGACTTCGACGACCGGTTTGACGAATGCCCTGACCCCGGGATAGCGATTGAAGTTCTGAAGATCGCGATGAACGAGTCCGAGGGCCAAACCCCAGTCAAGCCGCAGTGGTGGTTTGATTGGGACAACGACGTCGTACGTTTCTGCTTTTCCTGTGCCACTATTTCGAGCTAGTAACCGTCTTGTCAGGGTGTCTTCACATCCATCGCGTGACGTCGTTGGAGTCGCTAGCGTATGGACTCACGAATCGTGACAATCATCTATTGTTCTGTTGTTTTCGTATGCGCACGGAAGGTTGCTTCCTCTCGTATTGAACCTGTTTGTCTGAATTGTACCCTACGAGTCATTTTACGTGAATAGTCATCGTCGGCTGTAACTGGTCTCTTCTGAGATCACGAAGTCAATGTCAAGACCGCGGCTCATTACTGATGGTCCCATTGCCAGCACTTTCCCCGGCGGGACAGCATGGACGACGAAGGTGTGAAGGCATTGACGAGGCTTGAAGCTTGACGCTCTTCGCGGGTCCCGAACACATGGGCAAGTCCCTCGTTCACATGGGCCGCAAGGCTACGTATCGCAAAACAGTGCCGGAGACCCGGTGCGCTCGCTCCATATTCCAAATCCCTTCCATCCTCTCGCTTCCCACAGCCAAATACTGACTACGGCGGCCACAGGGACGATGTGCCACCATACCGGGCACGAGCGGCCATATACCTCGTTTTCCCCGACGGTCAATTTAAAGCGTAGGCTATGGACGGACTGCAGCGGCCCAGCGGTTGACTGGCCCAAGCGCCGATGCTCTACTGCGATCTCATTCCTCCCAGACGAGGCTGCGTAAACCCGGGTGAAACCGCGGAGCGAGTACTCATCCACCTCTTGCGGGGCTCGGAGAAAGCAGAGACACTGCAACCAGGAACAAGGCTCATAATGAGATGTGTAAGCGATGTACGGGCCACTTGTGCCCTCTTGGTGCGTCGCATCCGTCAGTAACGGAAGATTTACTTGACTGGTACATCGCCACCATGACTGTCACGGTTGTTGCTCGCCACCGTCATTCGCACGCTAGGCTCACCTATGAGGTGCAGCGCAAGGCTGGACTTTCGCGCAGCAGTTGGATGGCTGCGCGTCGGTCAGATTTCTCGCGCGGCGGTCATACATAGGAGCCTTTTTGTGTTGCAAACTATGTCAGTCGGCGACCTCCACTGACGGGAGGACCGACGCGGTTCATTCGCGCGCGTTGCGCGAGGAATCGCGCTCCCGCCTTCCTCCCGCCTCTGTGCTCTTGCCGTGACTCGGCATGGGCCGCGCCGAGCTTCTTGAGGTGGCATCAGCGTCGGCAAGCTAGCCGACCTGAACGACTTTTTTCGGACGCGACTATCGTTTTGAAAACGGCTGTACAGTGCGGAAGGATACTTATGGTGCGCGAGAGCCCATATCCTTGTGTTAGGCGTGGGGCCGGGGCAGTCGACGTTCAAACAAAAGCATCGGCACCGACGGTGTCACCGTGACGGTGGAAGGCACAGCTCTTACATAATCTAATTAGGCCGTCGGTTCCGCGGTCCGACTAGCGCCTTTAACAAACTTCAACGTTCTCAGTTCCAACCACCATCTTCCCCCTGGCTGGACTTGCACTTGTGCTAACCCCCCAACCGACGCGTCTCTCTCTGTCTTCATCTGCAGTACATATCCTCATATTTTGGTATGGATCCTAGACGATGGGAGAATGGCCAACGCCTTGACGAATGCCGCGAAGGCATGTTCACCGAAGCCGCTCAGAAGGCCCAAGATGCTGTGAGCTCGAGGATATTGACGTCGTCTCTGGTGTGCTAATACGTCCTGGCAGAAATGGAAGAGACTCATGGCGAACCGACCCCCAAGAGACGCGCTCCCCCGCAGCCTCATGCCCCGTCCAGGCCGCTCACAGCCGCCTCTCTATCACTATGGCTTCCCGTTCACCAACCAATATGTCTTCGACTACACACGACGGCATCGACTCTCTTTACCCGTTCCCAAGGAAGACCAAGAGTTCTTCGGCGGCTGCACAGCCTGGTACTTTGAAGACTTAGCCGACGCGTGGTTGAAATCCGGCGGGGGCGATGAGGACGATCTCGAAGTATTCAAGATCTCTGTCTCTCGCATGCTGATGCTGGAAGACCTCCGTAAGAGGTGCAGGTTCGTGTTGGGCATAGGCCATCCTTTTTCGGACGACTGGGACGGCATCGTCTCGCTGTGGTCCAACTACAACTTCGACGACCGCTTTGACCGATGCATCGACCCTGTACATGTGATCGAGGTGCTGAAGGCCGCGATGAACGAGTCGGGGGGCCGAAACAGCGAAACACCGGTCAAGCCGCAGTGGTGGTTTGATTGGGACAACGACGTCGTACGTTTCTGGTTTTTCTGTGCCACTCTTACCAGCTAGTAACCATCATGTCAGGGCGTCTTTACGTCTATCGCTTGACGTCGTTGGCGTTGCTAGCACCTGGATGTACGAATCATCGCCGTCGTCTGCTGTCCTGCCGCTTTCGTAAGCATATGGAGGAACGTTTGCTCTCGTACTGTACGCGTTGCCCACATTGTACCACACCGGTTGATCTACATCCATAGCCATCGTAGTTTTGTCCGGGCCTTGCAAAGCCCACGAATGAGTGGACGTTGCGACCTTGGCGCAGGCCCAGATCCGAGTGCGTTCGACATCAAGCGCCCATGTTCTTGTTGAACTCGTTCTCAACCACCATTCCGAGTTTGCACTTGTCCTTCCTCAGTGTCATCGGCCGACGCTGCGCTACCTCTCCACTCTCATTCTCCGAAAATGGACTCTGCCGCTAAGGAGAACCGCCAAAGCCTTTACGAATGGGATACCAAGCGCGGTGACAGGTTCACAGAGGCCGCACAGAAAGCTCAGGACGCCGTAAGCACATGTTTCCTATCTGTTATCACTGGTTTTACCCACAACTTTGGCGAACAGGCCCCCTCGAGACGTTCTTCCGCGCAACCTCGTCCCGCGTCCTGGTAGGGAAAAGGAAACGCCACTCTACCACTACGGTTTCCCCTTCACCGCACGATATGCTATCAACTACGCACGCCGTCATCATTTAACCGTCGAGGTCGACGAAGAAGACCGTGAATTCTTCCGCGGATATACAGTACTCGACTTCGCCGACATCGACGATGAGTGGTTGGAGTCCGACTCGGACCTCAAACGGATCGCGACTTGCATTTCCCGCACGTTGATGTTGGGCGAGCTCAGCCGGAGGTGCCGTTTTGCGCTGAGGATGGGGCGCCCCTTCTCCGATGATTGGGACGGTATCGTTTCGCTGTGGACGAACGCCAATTTCGACGAGCGCTTCGACGAGTGCCATGACCACGAGGAGGTCATCGAGGTTCTCAAGGACGCAATGAACGAGACGAAAGGGCACAACTCGCTCAAGCCGCAGTGGTGGTTTGACTGGAACAACGATGTTGTATGTCTCTACTAGTTTATTCGCGCGGCTGACAGCTGATCAGTGACTCATGACGGTTTTCAACTCAGGGCATCTTCGAGTGACGGCGGTGGTACAACTGAATTTATTTCTTCCTTAGACTCAAAGCGTACATGTACCGTACTAATCGATACACATGCATAGTCGTCACCGCGACTGAAATTTGCCAAGACCACGAGGCAGGCCTTGCGAACTTCGTTCAGTGCGGGTTTGCCCCTTGCCCGCGAGACGTCGAGACCGAGATGTTTGGCATCCTCTACTCGGACGCGCGAGCCCAAGTCGGCGATCTCAGAGGTGCTTTCGCAAGGCAGAGACATGGGTACTTCACTGTCCAGGGAACCGGCAGGCGCGCGGGCTTCCTATACATCATACAAGCCAGTCATCATCAAACTTGAACCGAAGTTCACACGTAGGGAGATCGAACGGCTCGAAATTGGTGTGTTGGTAGCTAAACCGTCTTCCCATTTCATCGCGGTGTGGTCTCCCTAACGTGACCGAGTCTTAGACCAAGGCGACGATGCCAATGCTATGACAGTCGTGTTTCTGAGGTTCCCTTATTTCTTGACGTAAGCCTCATTCGACGTCGCAATCACGCTCGGTCTAGTGCCGTTCGCAATCCAACTTCAATTCCCAAACAAAGAAAAATACGAAAAGGCGTGCCGCAGGACCAGCCTACGACGCGCAACCCTCTTAGCCCCTTCCCATCGCACCCGGTCGCGTCACGGCCGGGCGCGCTCCTCCACCCCAAACTCCCTGCAGATCGCGACCGCGCCGCCCCTTACAAGAGCGTCCACTTAACACCGTGGAGGCGGCCGACGCTGAGCGGCGCGAGCTTCTCGAACGCGGTGGGCGTGAGGTCGACGGAGCCGACCGCGCAGCCCGGGCAGGTGTCCGCGACGGTGACGGTGACGGACTTCTTGCCGTAGGTGACGCGCATCTTGCGGCCGCACATGGGGTTCCTGGAGCGCGCGCCGGGGCGTCAGTGTGAGAGAGGGATACGAGGGCGAGGGATGGAGAGGAGGAGATACGTACGTGTTGGGGTTCGCGCCGGCACCAGGAAACTTGGTAATGGTGGCGTGGTCGACGGCGACGATGAAGTCGGTCGCGACGTTGTTGTGGCCACACGAACCGAGGCCGGGGGCGTAGTAGGTAGCTGTTCCACGAGAGGCGTTAGTCCTGTCGTCGCGCAAGAGATCTGAGAAGGGGGGCGAAGCGCGCACCATCACCACCGGACTTGGACATCATGACCTTGGAGTAGCCAGAGGTGGCGGCGGAGAGAGCGAAGATGGCGGCAGCAACGGAGAAGCGCATGTTGAAAAAGAGGGAGTGAAGAGAAAAAAAAGGAGTTGACCAGCAAGTGAATGAGAACGAAGAAGGATTGCGAATGGAGAACTCACCGTCCTGGACGGAGGGGGTTATATACCCGTCCAGCGCCGCGCGCCTCGGAGCGTGGATCGCCCGGTGCACAGTCGGGTACACGCGGGGGTACTAGCGGCGGCGCTGGCAGCACGGAGCGGGTGCTTGCTCGCTGGGCTGGACCGTCCGATAGCGGAGGGCGGGGTTGAATGGAATGACGCGGTCCAGTGATCTGATGGACCAGATGGGGAGTTGTGCGAAGGCGGGCGGCCATCTGGATGCTGAACAAGAGCGGCTGCAATGGTGGAGCGGCAGGATGCAGCGGAGGGTTTCAGCGTGGTAGCGCACGGACGGACGTAAACTTAGAGCCTTGCGATGCAGTAGAGGGCCTGATGTGAGGACGGTCAGCCTGAAAGTCCTCATGGGACCGTGGGCATGCAGCTGGGATCACCACGCTTACCGGTGTACAAATCCTTTGGAAGTTCATGGTCGTATTCCGGAGGGCCTTGGAATTTCGAATACTTACTTATATTTGGGCGGCAGTTGGCGCTACGTAGCATGTGTAGTGCCTTGACCTGGAACACTACAAGACAAATCTCCGTAGAATGCACTGTCGAACCACCTCCCTCAGCACTGCATTGCCATGTGGCGCTCCTCCGCTGTGGTTTGGAATCGAATATGCAGAACAGCCGACGCGTGTGACGGGGCAGATCTTAAGTCCTAAGATTTGTACATTCAGCAAGCATGGGCGGGATCAAGCAAGGATCAAGCACATTCGGCATGGACGCCTGCCGGGAGATGCAGTCAGCCATCAAGAAAATTCCGAGTGCAAAGAGAGCTTCCCCACTCCAATCTTTCTGTGCATCGAGATGGTACGCACTCCGGAGCTCGAGAGCGAAACACTTGCTGGCAGTGGCGTCTAATCTGGAAAATGGCGGCGAGGAGTAGCGAACGAACGAGAAACGGATCGTGAGGGCTGAGTAACGGCCCAAGCGGACTGAGTTGACCAGATGAAAGAGAGAGAACCTGCGCTGCCGAACGTTGGCCTGAGATTTCCAGCTTACACTGAGTCGCAGTAAGGAAGGCTTTTTCAAAGCGCTTTGATGCTAAGCTGCGGCACCATTCACCGCCTGCACGGTCACGAGTACCGTCGCATCACGTGCAGAAGTCAACATGTACATGTTGCTACCAACATTCTGTGAAGACACAGTGGGCCCTCTACTTTCAACGTCAAGCAAGTATCGAACGTTCAACGTTCAGGTATCAAACGGGTTTGGGCTCATCAATGTAATGTCGCAATAATTCCACCCTAAAGACGCTGCCGCTCTTCCACTGGCGGCTAAGCATAACCCTGAGCTGTGCTGCGAGTACCGGAGATATCAAGGATGAGTGCCGTTTCAGAAAGCTCAAACTTAAAGCTCCTCCCCAGCCAGCCACTTGTTGGCCAGCTCGAGCGACTCGATGGGCTTGTCGTACGGAGCCTGTCAAGGACATACCCGGGCCCGCTGGTCAGTACAGCATAAGTGCGCGGGTACGAGAGGCCGAACGAGCGCACCATGTGTCCGGCGCCGACGATAGTCGCAAACGTCAGGCCCCCGCCGCTCCTCGTCAGCCCGGCAATCTGGTTCCCCTTGATCGTCCACACATGCAGCGGCTCGCGCCGGAACTCGTCCTTCTTCGACCATTCCAGCCCCATCGTCATCGCCTCGTTCCCCATCTGTACCACGGTGACGCGCATGAGCTCTCACTGCCGATAGCACGGGAAAGACAGAGGATTCGGCGCTAGGATAGGGGAGAGACGCACCCAGTTGCAGATGAAGTCGGTCGCGCCGACGTAGATGAGCGCACGGATGCCGCGCTCGAGTAGCGCGGCGATATAGTAGTGCGCGGGGAAGGAGGATATGTCGAGGGTCTCCCAGAAGGCCATGTTGATGTCCATGGAGTTCCACTGGAAGCCGCGCCCGCGCGCGACTGGGTCCACGCCAAGGAGAGATTGGATGTGGTCCTTGTTGAGGAAGTTGGTGATGTGCCTGAGGGGCAAGCGATGACCGGTACCGTGTTAGTGGAGGCGACGGATGAGGGGAGAAAATGCTCCGTACTGGATGATGGGGTAGCACTCCGTGATGCTGAGGCCTTTGCTGAAAAGTGAAACGAGCTTTTAGGGCTGTGCTTACTGTTATAATAGCAACGCATGGGCGCGTACCATGGCCGTGCGCGGTCGTAGTTGTTCAAATCTGGGGGGACGTTAGATTGTGGTCTGGGAGGAGTCCACAGATCTAGGGGCAATGTGAACTGACCTCTGTATGTCGTTCCGACAGCTGACTCGCAGAACTCTAGAGCTGCTCCACAGTCGATCATATCGAACTTGTCGACGCACGACTCCTGGTAGCGCTTCTCGCAGCGCGGTACCTAACAAAATATTAGGCCCAAAGGAATGGTGCAGTCAACTGTATCCCTTGACGCACGAGCTGCTTCATGCGCACGCAGTCGCTACAAAGAATCTTGTCAAATGCGCCCCCGACGGCCTCTGACACGGGACACCAGCTCACCTGATTCCGTCAGTTGGGGGAAAGGTGGGATCCTCGCACCGGGTACGGTAGTACGACGGATACATGGTACCGGAGTCCGTGCACCCATTCCCTACGAGGGGTTTATCAAGTGACCGCCAAGCAACATCTGTAGACATACCTACCAATCATTATGGACGATATATTAATGGGAGTCAGACCAGCCTCGATAAGCCGAGGGTTGTTGTCGTAGATCGCAGACGCAAAGACGGGGATATAGCGACCCTACATTCGAGGCGTCAGGACTAGCATTGCTCAGACATGTAGAGGGGAAGGTGGATGCTTACGCCGTAAGATTCGCCCGCAAGATGGAGCGCTCTGCCCTTGAACTTGGTGAAGTGCTCAAAGAAAATCGACATAAACGCGGCGATATCGTCCCCCGCGTCCTTGGTGGTAGCCTTTCAATGTTCGAGGTCAATCAGTGGATCAGATGATGTGAAAATTCGACGTACAACGGACTCCCCATATTCGGCGTACGAGAAGCCCACGCCCACAGGCTGGTCGACAAAAAAGATGTTTGCTTGGTCGTTCCAGCCGTACGGGTTCCGCTTGGTCTCGTTCGCACTCGTCACCCTACAAGGGCCTGCAGAGCCGTACATCAGCCGATGGCTGTCATAAACAAGCCGTTGTGATGGATCACGCACCGAGTTCCATAAATAATCCCAAACTCGAGGATGCTCCCGGGCCACCACTGGTCCAGAAAATGACGTCGTCCGTGTCGGGGTCGCGGCGAGATTCGAAGAAGTAGAAGAACAGGTGTCGCGCCTCGATGTCTATGTACCCCGTGTACGCTCTCAACGCGGACAGAAATCAGTTATGCCTCGGCTTCCGCAGATTGAAATGCGAACATGACGCGTACCGTACGGACCCATCACAGAACTTTGACTGCTTGACGCGGACTTTGTGGCGCGCGAACGCCGGGTGGCTCAGCGTCGTGAATTCTGTGGACGACAGGGCGCTGAGATCCCCGACGGGCGTGAAGAGTCCATCGTCGTAAGCACTGAATGCATTCTGTCCTCCGAAGCCTGACTGCTGTGCTGCGCTGGTCGCAAAAGAGCCTGCGTAAGCCAAGAGGCCGGAGAGCAGTAACTTCATGTGGTGATCAGGTGAGCTGCCACTGTGTCAGTATCCCAACGCCTTTGACTTTGGTCTGGAGCAGTTGCGATAGGGACAAACGTCAAGAAGAGGAGACAAGTCATGCGGATGGGATAAACGAACCGTCGTGGGATCCTAGGTACGGTCCGCAGTTGCGGGCGCCGGCGGCCACAAGCTATGTTTTCCAGTCAGTTGAAGCAGGTTAAACCGCCATCCGGAGGTTAGAAATATCAGAACATCCTTGATGGGGAGCCGTGCTTACTGTAGGATGGCCCTCGAGAGTCGAGATGAAGTACACAGTGCCAAACATATGGCCATGGTGAAGCTTTGAAGTCACTCCGGTCGGACACCGCCACCGCGCCGCCGCCGCTCCAGGTGAACTCGGCATCTCCCGACCGGCAATTCTTACAGTACTGAGACCACCAGCGAGTTACCTCCCAGCGGCCGTCCGCCGATTTCCTACCCGGCGCGGAGCTGGCGAAGTTTAAGACGGTGCGGCCGACTTCTCGTATGGGTGCTTCGTGCCTCTCATTGTAAGTCATCGGAACATTGTCAAATGCGCCCTTCTCGTCTCCTAGATGATCATCATGATGGCCCGGGCCCGGAGACTGAGGTCAGAACGGCGCGGTGCCTGCATTGCCTCTGGACGATGCAACTGCCAAACAAGACAGAGCCGGCCGAAAGGAATATCCTTGACATGAGCTCCTCTCTAACTCTATCTACCGAGAATCAACACCGAAGAGAGTATTTCGGAGAGCACCTGACTGAGGCGGGACAGACGACCGCGCTAATCTAATCTACCAGTGCCAGAAGCGTGCACAAGCCTAAAGACTCCTTACGGGAAGGGATGTCTCGAGCGAGATACTGTAAATAGCCAACACCTCAACCACTAACTGCCAATCAAGGTCTTGTCATCGCCGCCCTCACACCGTCTTCCCGGTTTCCAGATTGACCCTAGCTTGAAGTTCCTCCACGCAGGTCGGCGCAATGCTTTTGTAGGCGCGTTCCATCACCAATATAGCGTCGAAATAACTTCCCATTATATTGACTTCGTCTCGTTGATCACCCCCTCATCTTGCAGCTCGGTACTTATAACCAGTGAATCGTGTCTTGATTCTCACCACCGCCTGAGATAGACCGCAAAGCGGTTTCGAAAACCTCAAAGCTCCTCCCCAGCCAACCACTTGTTGGCCAGCTCGAGCGACTCGACGGGCTTGTCGTACGGAGCCTAACAATGACAACCCGCGCTCGAATCAGTACGGCACACATGGGAGAGGTAGGACGGGCGCACCATGTGTCCAGCGCCGACGATGGTCGCGAATGTCAGCCCCCGCCGCTCCTCGTCAGGCCGGCGATCTTGTTCCCCTCGATCGTCCACACATGCAGCGGCTCGCGGCGGAACTCGTCCTTCTTCGTCCATTCTAGCCCCATCGTCATCGCCTCGTTCCCCATCTGTAAGTACCACGGTGACGCGCGTCAGCCTCGCCGCCGATCTCACAGGAAACGGGAGAGACAGGATAGACGGCCTGTGCGACAAGGAAAGACGCACCCAGTTGCAGATGTAGTCTGTGGCGCCAACGTAGATGAGCGTGCGGATGCCGCGCTCGAGCAGCGCGGCGATGTAGAACTGGGCCGGGAAGGAGAACATGTCGAGGTTCGCGTGGAAGGCCTGGTTTACTGCCCGAGAGCTATAGTTGAAGGTTTGCCCGCGGACGGATGGGTCCACGCCGAGGCGGGTCTGGATGTCCTTCTTGCCGAGGAAATCGCCAATATGCCTGGGGGAGCGGATCGGCGCCGCATCAGCGGCGAGAATAGACAAAGGGGAGAAGAGGTACATACTGAACGATCGGGTAGCACTCCGTCATGTTTAGGCCCTTGCTGCATCGGCGAGACGAGGCATTAGGAATGCGCACGGGGTGATGAGCATGACTGTATGACATACCAAGGTCGCGCGCGATCGTAGTGGTTCAGATCTGCGGATGACAGATCAGGTTTAAGATACCAGTGTGCAAGATCATGCACACGAACCGTTGAACGGCCCTCCGAGGGAAGACTGGCAGAAATTCGCAGCCGCTTGACAGTCGATGCTGTCGAACTTGTCCACGCAGGATTCCTTGAAGCGCTGCTCGCAGCGCGGTACCTGAGGGACAGTTGAAGCGGCGAGAGCAGTGAGGTATTTGGTGCCAACGTACCAGTTGCTTCATACGCACACAGTCGCTGCAAATAGGTTAAACAGTTACGCTTATGATATAAACTCCTGTTACATGTGAACATCTTACCTTATTCCTTGGATGGCGGGGAAAGTGGGGTCCTCGCATTGGGCAAGGTAGTACGAAGGGTACATCGTGCCGAAATCGGTGCAACCATTCCCTACAATGCCAACCTTAGCGCACGGGTAAAACGCACGATTCATCTCTGCCATACCAATCATTATCGAAGATAGATTGATGGGAGTCAAGCCTGCCTCGATGAGCCGGGGGTTATTGTCGTAAATCGCAGATGCGAAGACCGGGATGTAACGGCCCTGTTGCCGAAGCATCAGAATCCGCACAGTCTACTCGTGGGAGAAGAACGGTGCTTACGCCATAGGATTCGCCTGCGAGATGGAGGGCCCTTCCCTTGAACTTGGTGAAGTGCTCGAAGAAGATCGACATGAACGCCGCGATGTCGTCCCCGGCATCCTTAGTCGTGCTCTTCAAATATATGGTCTACTAAAGCACCGAACGTTACGCTGGCAGTTCACGCACGATGGTCTCTCCGTATTCCGCGTACGAGAACCCGACTCCCACAGGCTGGTCGACGAAAAAGATGTTCGCTTGATCGTTCCAGCCGTACGGGTTTGGCTCGGTCTCCGTTAAATTTGTCACCCTGCAAGGCCCTAGCCGCACGTCAGCCAAATTCTATGCTTGCTGTGACGGCTTGGGGTTCACCTAGTTCCATGAACAAGCCCATGGTCGAGGATGCTCCCGGCCCACCATTAGTCCAGAAGACGACGTCGTCCGTGTCGGGGTCGCGGCGAGACTCGAAGAAGTAAAAGAACAGGTGCCGTGCCTCGATGTCTATGTATCCCGTGTATGCTCTGGACGCAGGTTGGGATGAGGATCAGACTTGGCCGTTTCGGGTGCAAGAGGGTAAAACAATGCTTACCGCACGGACCCATCACAGAAGTGCGACTGCTTGACGCGCACTTTGTGACGCGAAAACGCCGGGTGGCTCAACGTTGTAAATTCCGTGGACGACAGAGCGCTGAGATCCCCCAGGGGCGTGAAGAGTCCATCGTCATAGGCGCTGAATGAATTCTGTCCTCCGAAGGGCAGCTGCGCCGCCCTGGAGGCAAGGACGGCATAGCCCAGTAGACTGAAGAGGGGTACCTTCATGTGGTGGTTGCACTGTACGAAGATCTTGACCTGAAGCAGCTGCGATAGGGACAAAGATAAGGAACTTAAGAAGCTCCGTCATGTGAGTGGGGAACGAACCGTGAGATCCTACGGACGGTCCGCAGTCGTGGGTGCCGAAGATCGCTCGTACTCCTTGAGTTTCGCTGGAAGTCAAGGGTGTCCTGCAGTTTAAGATGAAGATTAGGTGTGTTCCATGCAGAAATAAGAATCGAATGGCTCATTGCAGCGTACTCACGAACGTCGTAACCTACGTATGGCCCGGAGGGCCACCTGCGATCCCCATTTCGGAGATTTTTCGAGCGCGAGGATCTCCACCGCGGTACTCCCTGTTTCATATCGTAGCCTAATTCAAGGGCTTGTGGTTAGCGGAGGTGATGGTCTTTGACTATGAGCTTCACGCGTCATGGTGAGAATCACTTAGCCGCCCGATCGGAGAGAGTCGGACAGGTCTTGGCGCTTCGTTTGCCTTATCAGTGTCGACCATCTCATCTTCTACGCTGCTTCCAACGTCCGTAACCCTTCCAGACCATTCCGGGACGCCCCTTGTCCACGTACTCAATAGCCCTCAATGAACACCATGTCAGACGGTGATGGTGGACCACGTCCTCATAATCTCATGCAGAACACGCGCTCCGGGGATGTACACCTAGTACTGCGCGCGCGGTCTTGGCGCAATCGCAGCATACAAGGTATGGACGACCAGTAATTCGCGCGTCCGGGAGTAAGTTATTTGAAACTCCTGACGCCGAACAGCAGCGCGCTGAAACTCTCGGGAGGCGAAATGTCTACTAGATTCCGTATTCCATCCTCACAGGTGCTGTGTCCGGTTGCACCTGCTTACTGCCTTGTTCAATGCTCAGGAGGACCCACCCACCACAGGTCGAGAAATTTTGCCTCAGTCTACACAGGTACGTAGGTGGCTCCGTTCTCCGTCGAGAATGTGAAAATTGATACGGGCAACTCTCTTCGAGAAATGCCAGTTGTATGCTTGCAGCCTCCCGGCCAAATACTAAATGACCCTCCGAACCGCGAGGTTCCATCCGTCATCTGTCACATAGCCCTGCTAAGTCCCTCCGTGCGTACCTGCCACCCCTCCTTTGGGAACCCGGGCGCTGCCCCACCGCTCCCGTCCCACCCCTCTGCCATCATTGCAACGGCGTAAAGCAGTGCGCCCGCACCCGGAAAGTACGGAGTTGGAACGCGAGTCGACACGGGCATCCCGACATCGTCGAACTTGAACAGAGGATGGAGGAGCCACTCGATCGCCTTCTCCGCCTCTCCGTTGCGCGCGGCGGACATGGCCAGCATCGGGAAGTCCCAACTTCCGTGCGTTTGATGCGTGAATCATCAGCCCATCTGCCGGTATGCTCGTACGCGACGAATGGATGCTCACCCCCAACAATCGCTGATGTTCCAGCTTGCCCACACCTTCTCCGCCGTCGCTTTTGCCACGTCGACGCTCAGGTTCGCCGTCTGCGGCAGCCATCCGTACAAGCCCACCAGTGCCGGATGGTCGCTGGTGTACGTCGGCGAGTCCCAGAAGTCGCTCGGGATCCCCTCATACACCGCATACAACCCATCCTCGATTGGGAGTGGCGCCAAGTTGTCGCGCACCTCCGTCCACGCCTCCGGGACCTCCTCCCCAAGCCGCTCCATCCAAGTCATCGCGTGATCCAGCCCGAACCGCCAGTATGCAAGCTCAAACGCGGGGTTGTGTGTCACGTTCGGGGCCGTGTCCTCGCTGACGACATACATCGGCGGCCCCAAGTCATGGAACCCCGTGCTCTCGTTCCGTTTCGCGTAAGCGGCCATCCAGTCTGCTGTTGCACGAACCACTTCCCGCCACCGCTCGAGCGTCGCGCGGGGGTCCGAGCGCGCGGCGCGGTACTCGTACTCCGCAAACACGAGCGGGTGGGGCTGCTGCCAGATCAGCAACTCGTTGATCTCCCCGGGCGACGATCTCCCCGACGGATCCGTCATCTTGGGCCAGCGCGCTCCTGTGGTATACCCTTCTTGGCTCTGTGCACGCTGCACAGATGTGGATAGAAAGCGCGCGTAGGTGCCGCTTGAGCGGTCGAGGAGGTCCCAGGTGTTCCAGAGCGCCCAGTGTGCACTGTGCCAGAAGAACATCTCCATGTGGAACTTGCCGTACTATGTGGTCCGAGGTGAGTATATGCGGTTGGTCCTCGATAAGCCGTGGTTCTCACTCACCCAGCCGTTGTTTACTAGGCCCGACTTTCGGACGGCGAATCAGCGCGGGCACAGACAGACGGGCGGAGCAAGTGTGGCCGACATACCTCCTGTGGTGGCGTGTCGCCTGCCTCGTTAACGCGCATCAGATACCGGGAGAGGATGATCCGCCTCTGCAGCTCGTCCGCGCGCACATCGCTCGATCCTGTTATGAGGTCGATGAAACCATTCTTCACCCAATAGTCCTCCCAGACGCTCTCGGACTCCATTTTGATGTCGTCGACCGTTGGTATCGTCTTGACCATGCTCGGAGCATACGCTATCGTAAGGGAGAAGGACGAGATGGATGCGTTCGGAAAGATGGCATAGCGATGCTCGTCGGCCGACACACGTTCGATGGAGAAGGAGTCCCCTCCGCCCACAACAGTGAAGAATGTGTTGTTCACCATCGTATGCGCGATGGCCGCCCCGATGTTTAACCCCAGGCCCGGTCCGGTGGTCAGCGACGTCGTGTGCTTGCTCGTCTCGTTCCAGAACCCTACAAACGGCACCTGGAATCCGAGGAACGTCCTCCCGTCGTTCCAAGGAAAGTCGAGGAAGACACCCAGGCGACCCCGCTCGACTAGCGTAGACTCGATCGTCACGCCGACCGCGTCGCTGCTCTGCGCCGCGACCGTCCGGATGGCGACCCCCTCGCCCTGCCACCGGAAGCTGCTCGTCATCGTCCCCGTCCACAGATCCAGTGTCTGGCTCGTCCCCTCCAAATCCCCCTCCGCGACGTCCGCCACTCCGCCCCCCTCATCCACGAACAGCAGCCCGACCCGCCCCAAGTTTGCGCGGCCCGGGTTCGCAGTGAGCCAGTCCTGTAGCGGCTCGGGGCCCCCGAACAGATACGTCACGCCGTCCCATGTCTCGCCACGGTACGCCTCGAGGTCCGCCTCGGTCGTGCCGTCGGGCAGGGAGTCGTTTTTCCAGCCCCAGTCGGACATGATGGCGAACGGGAGGAAGGTCTGCAAGCCGGTGACGTCCGCCCCGAAGGCGAAGTGTCCGTTGCCGACTTGCATGGGCGTGCTGTTGCTTGACGCGGTGCGGACGGGGTTGTAGCGCGAGACGATGCCATGGCGTTCGATGTTCGTCGCGGAGGCGAGCTCGGCGAGCACGAGGAGGAAGAAGGTCCCCCCAGACCCCGAGGTGAGCATGTTGCGGGTACGGCGAGCGTCTGAAGTGTATGGCCTTGTATACTTCGGGATGCGGTCCGTGCACCCTACGTCTTCCTTTTGGATGATAGAACTCATAGGTGTCAGCGACTCGGTGGCGGCCCGAGTTTTTCATGCGGCTCACGTGGGACGTTCTTCCAATGAACTCCATTCCGAGTAGATGAGGCGGACGCAGATTTAGAGGTTGACTAGAAGATTCAACGCCTGTCACTGTCTCACACTGCTTCATCGGAATGCAACGAAGGTGAACGAATTGATTTTTGAACGAACGCGAATTCACTTTTACCAACTTTTGAAGTAAAACTATACACCGGGGTCCTGCGTCTAGTACGGTGAGTCCCGTAACCTCGTAGTAAGGTTCATGTTAGCATCCTTTCGCATATTAACCACTTTGCAACAGTAGTACACAGACCCATTGGCAAGCTTTCGAGCTTTCTAACCGCTCTGTACAGTCAATTCGTATAACACACGGGCGGTTCACGTCTCGGTAGCGATCGCAGTCGGTCCCTGGCCATGGGCTCATAACTGATGCACGGCTTGAAGCACAGGCAGCGCCGTCGGAAGCAGTTTGTCAATCAATTTATCTGTACCCATACGTCTTTGCACTGTTATTGAATACTATGGACACTCAGGCAACAACGGACAGGGCCTGATAGGTGTCCAACGACAACTCCACGATTCCTAAGTTCCATGTACAGCGTTGTGCCTTGACCCCCGTGGAATCCTTCAAGTTGTCGGTATCTTTGATCATTCCCGACTGCAGACCCAGGCTCCCACCGCCACACGCAGGGCTATCCAAGCCATGTCCAATACTCGAGCAAGGCTCTGAACGGGCGCACCTGGACGTGAACAGGTTGAAGTTCTCCACTACAGTCCATACCGCCCACGCAGTGTCTCCGCATCATGATTACTCCGACGAGGTACGTCGCGCAATCCAGTAATAGAAAGTCAGGCAGTCCAACCTGAGCAAGTATCGTTGATGTCCGTGCGTCCGTGTGCATGCATCGTGGGCCTAGCAATCCATGGATATTGACGCACGGTATCGACCAGGGATATAAACACTCTCAGGACGACAGAAACTCCATTCCTGTTCCTCCTTCAAGCCCTTTTTCCGCAACTTCGTTTCTTTTCACTTGAGCGACATGCGCTTCGCCACCGTCCTCATGGTCGCCCTCTCGGCTGCTACCTCAGGCTTCGCTCTCACCAAAAAGGGTGGTAATGGTCAGCATCCCTTCATTCCTCTGTCTGCCTCGCGCTCGCCTCTAACGCCTTCGTTCGAGTAGCCACGACCTACGACCCCGGCCTCGGCTCCTGCGGGGTCTTCAGCACCGCTGCCGAGCTGGTCGTCGCCGTAGATGCCCACACCATCAACAACTTCCCTGGTGCCGGCTCCGACCCCCACCTGTACGTGTGCGACTTATACTTCCCCGAACGCCCCAGGCCTCTTTGCTTGTTGTGTCCCGCACCAGTGCCGGGGCTAATAAACCATGCGCGCAACAGGAACCCGATGTGCGGCCGCAAGCTGAAGGTGACCTACAAGACGAAGTCGGTCAATGTCAAGGTCGTCGAGACCTGCCCCGCTTCCAAGTGCAAGGTGGGCAGCGTTGAGCTCAGCCCCACGGCGTTCAAGCACCTCGCGCCACTCAGCGTCGGCACCTTGCATAACATTACGTGGACCCTCCTCTGAGCCTGCCGACTCACAGCTGACGCAAGGAATACATTGCACGGCGTCGCGTTAATGTCCCCGGAGGCAGGTTCCGTGGTGCACATCGTAGGTCGGTACGACGTCAGGACCTTTGTGGAATGTTTATGAAATATCATGTGTTAGCTGAAAATGCGGCCTGATGCCTGATGTTCATGTTAGTACCCCACTTATGGGGGCGTTCGAGCATCCAACAGTTATGGACACAATAAGTATACTTGGTTCGAGAGACTGCTGTTGATCACTGCGGTCAAGCCGCATCGCCATGTATCTACACATGCTATAGAATGCTTGGGGACCTCGCCCATCGACTGAAGAATACGATATGTAACCTGTACGCAGGCCACCCGATGCGGACGATACCGGCGCGCCCGCCAGGTGACCATCCAAATCCAAATGAAATCCGAGAGGGATAAAGCAGGGATAAAGGGATGAGAAACCAAGGAAGGTGAGCGCCCCGCCGTCTACGCAGCGTTCTCGTACGCCTCCCCGAGCGCGTTCAGGCTCCCGTCCGCGTCCACAAGCAGGTCCGCGGCGGCCATGAACCACGCGTAGTGCGTGACGGTGTCGAGCCCGTCGAGGAACGGCACGAGCGTGTCGATGAGCGCGCTCTGGTCCGCGACGCTCGTGCTCGTGTCGCTCACGCCGATCTCCGTCATGAGCAGCGGCTTGCCCGGGTAGCGGCTGCCGAGGCTCGTGATGTACGTCTTGTAGTAGTCCGCGTCGGACGCGGACCCGTAGATGTGGCCCGCGATCGCGTCGACCTGGCACCCGAGCTTGTCGCACTCGTCCATGAAGGTGTCGAGCCACGTCGTGCCCATGGGCGCGCCCCCGTTCGTGATCGCGGGCCCGACGAGCGTCGCTTGGCCTGCGAAGGGCTGCATGTACGTCATCCAGAGCTGCGCCGCGGCGGCGGGCTCGACGTTCGATTGCGAGGAGAGGTCGGGCTCGTTGATGCTGCGGACGCGCGGAAATGAGCGCGGAAGTTGGCGCGTTAATGTTACAGTATTATTAGTGAGGGGTGCGAGATGCGACACATCGGACGCGTGGGGGGCGCGGACTCACAAGAGAAGGTGGGTGCTGCCTGCGGCGATGGCAGCCTTGGCGTCCGCCATCCAGGTCGCGGTGTGCGAGGAGTCGCCGCCCCAGAGCATGGGGAAGTAGTTGATGCCGGAGGCCAGAGAGCCGCCGGACTGGGAGTACCAGTTGTAGGCCCAGGACACCTTGCTGAGAGCTCCCTTCAGCGCCCCTGGAATCCTGCCGATACCGCGATAGAAGCTCACCTGGTGCTGAAGCCCTTCGTGAGGGAGACATCATTGTAAGAGAGACCACGCTTGATGCCGGAGGACGTCGACGTCGACGTAGCCGCAGAAGAAGTGTGCCTGTCGCCACAGTCAGGTTGTGGATCATCATCATCAAGATCGAAGTTGACTTACGTTGAGCTGGTCGCGGCCTTGCTGCTGGTGGTCGACGCCTTGGTAGTCGTTGCGGCCTTGCTGCTGGACGAAGCCTTAGTGGTAGTCGCGGCCTTGCTGCTGCTCGTAGCCTTGGTCGTCGACGCGGCCTCGGTGGCGCTAACGGTGGTTGTAGGCTCGGCAACCTTGGTCGTCGAAGCCACCGCGGTAGTGGACTCCGCGAGAGCCGTGGTGCTCGTCGCGGCAACCGCGGAAGAGGACTTCGCGCGGCAGCGCTTCTTGACGTTCGTCGGCGCCGCGAGCGCGGAGGTAGCGAGAAGAGCGATAGACACGAGCGCCGCAGAGAACTTCATGATTTGCCTAGAGCGCGGATACTAGTAACGATCGAGAGGTTGAAGGAGTGTGTGTGACCCAGGAGCAGCTGAAATAATGAACGTAAAGAAACGACTGCGAGCTCAAGGCACAACGAGAGGGAGCGGTGGGGGCGGAGGGGGCGGAGGGGGCGGAGGGGAGGAAGGGAGCTGGCTGCCAGGGGCAGAGATAGAGAGGCGTTCAACAGCGGACAGCGAGCTCTTATGTATACCGAACGCGCGCTGGCGAAGTTCGGGGCCTGGCGGCAGCGGGGCGCTATTCATGTCACTCCGTGCAAGCAGCCGGCCTGCGATCTGCTTCCGCATTCTACGCAGCAAGGCTGTAAAACGGCGGCGATTGAATGAGATGTTTCATGTATTATCCAAGATTGAACTCGTCACTTACCAAGGCACAAGCACGTCCGTTGAAGTCTTTCTCCGCGCATGTCACATCATGATTCAGATTCATGTTGTTGTCTGCGTCACCATAGCAGCGCGAGTGACTGTGGACGCGCGGATTCCGCAAATACTTTCAGGGGTGGGAGTGGTCGAGTTCCAACTTGGCTGCTGCGGCGATTGGGCGACGTGCTTCGCCGCATCCTGAGGCCTGAGGACGCCCTCTTGAAATGGTAACTTTGACGCTCGTCCGCTTGTGTCGCGCCGCAGCAGAAGAGTTGAAGCGAATGTAGTCTTCTTTTCGAGCAGACCGCTAAGTTGCTGCTAAGGGCGACAATCGGATGCGCAGTCATCATTCAAGCTACATAGGCAACGAACAAATATGTCATTGACACGCAGCTGGAGCAGGACGAAGACTCCGCCAGAGGATGAAAAGAGAGGGTGGACGAGGGTGACAAGAGAAGACGTCGACTCCACCAGGCACGATGTGATAAGGAGTTGATATCACTGTGAATAACGAAAGACGTGCGTCGGTGATGTAGCTGATGTAGATGAGAAGGTTCAGGGATAAGCTAAAAATCTCATCTCCGGCTGGTATGACCGCCAGTCACATTGGAGGTCTCAACTTAACTCTGACTGTGAAGTGCGTTTTAGCGACTTATTCTTAGAGGTGTGTAGAAGAGACTTGTCATGTGCGAAATGCTCAGGCGGTGTCCCGAGCGCGGCGCCCTCTTTGCCTAGGCTGCAGCCTACTTTTCCACAGTGGCCATGACCGCGTCCGGTATCTCAAAAGGCAGTGAACGATCCCATGCCCGATCATGGAACGGCAAGCGCACAACGGTATTACCACACAACGCACACACTCGATGAATACTGTAAACCCAGCTTGATACCCATTACGCGGCGATCATGACAGTGGGCTCTATCAGGTCAACAACTGCCTCCTTCCCCATCTCCTGGCCCTCCACGGAGCGCGTGGTGCGCGTTCGATGCCCCGGCCAGCAGCCGTGTCGGCATGCCCACCTGACGCAGAGACCTCCAAGGTTGAATCGTAACCCGAACACCATGGGTTCTGGTTTGACCTCTCTGGTCCCCACAGTGGCGAACAAGAAGTAAAACCTAGAAAGCCATTCACGTCAGTCACATCCAACACATAATTCGCGCTGGCCAGAGTCCTCCTACCAGCGCTCGAACTCGGGGATAGCACGCACCGTAGAATGTTCCTGCATCTTGCCATCCGCATTTGAAAGATCGAATGGACTGCCGCCGCCGCGTGGGTTCGAACGTGGCTCCGAAGGTGGACCCGAGGTACCTGACGAGACGTCCCCAGGCTTCGCCAACCACCATACCTCCTCCCGACGTTCCTAGCATTGGGGCAGTTGCTGTTCTTGAGCTTATTCCCAGACAGTAGCACGACTCCAGCCCTGTGGGCGAAGAGAAACAGACAATCGAGCCGTCTGCCGGAAGACCTCCGTGGTCGCCGGACCCGGGGATCTGCCCCACCGTAAGTAGTGAGACCAGCATGAAGTCCCGTCCTGATTCCCGGCTTCTGTCATGCCGAGGATGACATTGCGACGCGTGTCGAGCTTCCCTGAGAACCGCGGAAGCGCCTTCTTCTCCAGCGCGCGACCGTCGAAGATGGCGGACGACCCACACGCATACAGGCAGCAATGGGCCATGGCCTGCGGCAGGCGGCGACATTGATATCTCTCTACGAGTACGACACGCGACCCCGCACGCATCGCCGGGGGGTATCCCTACACAGAGCGAACTCACTAATAGCTGAACGTATCTGCCCAAGTCGTCGTCAGCCATCCACTCACTCCGCTGGACAAGGGGCGAACGCACCATAAAATCACTTGACTGCGAATCGTGGCAATCCCGACAACCCGACGTTCCGAAACACAACTCTATCACAGCTCCGCCCGCGCGCTGCCCCACCCAGCGAGACTCGCGCCGTACTCGCCCGCGCTCGCGATGGACGCCAGCGAGACGTTCACCGCGCCGCGGAAGAGGTCGCCCGCGGCGACGACGCCGCTCGCCGCATCGCGCCCGAACAGGTAGTACGCCGTGCGGGCGCTCATGACCTCGACGTGGTGCGGGAGGTAGAGCGTCGTCGCCATGAGGAGCAGCCCGAGCGCGAGGTAGAGGACAACCACTGTTTGTGTGTGCGCACGCGCGTTGGAGCCCGCCGAAAGCGAGGGAAGATTGGGCGCGTAGGGCGAGGCGATGTGAATGTAGACGGAAGGGAAGAACACGACGGGTGCGGAGATAAGTTAGCGTGCTGATCCTCAACAAGAACGGGACAAACTGCGCGCGCGGCGCCCGCCCGGCATCCCAACGCCACGTAAACGCGAGAGATAACGCGCACGGACGGCAAAGCAGGAAGGAGGGGAAATGGGGGGAAAGAGGTACAGCCTGAAGAAGGGACGGCGGATACTCACAAACGAGGAACTTCTCCCAAGGCTCGAGCATGGACAACGCGAACGTCACCTCGACCCACACCCTCCGCCGCCAGAGGAACTTGCCGACGAGCGAGCGTGGCGGGCGGTAGGGCAGCCGCAGGCGGAAGAGGGTCTCGATAATCGTCGGCTCGCGCTTCCACTCCGCGTACGACATCTCCGCGGTGTAGTAGTTGGGGTCCGCGATCGGGGAGGGGGCGGCGGGGTATGAGCTGGCGGCCTGGACGGTCATCGGCGTCTGTTCACAGTTCTGTTGTCGTGTGTGTCGTGTCGTGTCGCGTCCACGCGTGTGGGGCCTTAGTGCGTCGTCGTCTGGCTGCGCGGTGCTGGCAGCCTTGTGGGTCACCGGTCGTGTGTGGGGGCGAGGAGCGCCGGAAAGAGCAGGGGACGAAGGAGTTTAGACGGCGTAGACGGCAGCGAGGAGTTAGTTAGACTGTAACGAGCTGCAGCGCAGAGACGTCGGGGGTCGTGGCGGGAGGAGAGGGCAGAGAGAGCGGGAGGGTGGGAGTGGGACGATGGTGGGGGAAGTTTATAGGATGGGAGTGCTCCTGAGTCTTCGAATCGAGGTTCGAGTTTCGCTTGGCAGGCGTACTCCGGCGCCTCACCACGCTCCACCCCAATTTCCCACCGCCAGCTTCTTGCAAACTTCAACTTGCAAGAAGTTGGAGAACCCTCCGAGTCTCACAACCAGGGCCGCAACACGGTCGTAAACATACATATTCAACCTCTGTGTGTGTCTCGCTGGACCTGTTCCCGAGCTCTTTGCTCAACATACGTATGTCTGAAGCGTGTTCGTTCCGCATATAGTACAAGCCGCACACCGATGCCTCGCTCCGGTCCCCGGATGCCTCACCATGAACAGTCCTGTACGGGTGCAGTACAGGTGCTTATCTCCGACACTGACACTGGGAGATTTGCCTCTGACCGAGTTTATGCAACGCGCATGCTGTCAGCTGCAGCTGGGACCCCCGATGCTCGGCCCGCGATCCACGTCAATCTGACATACGGCAAGTAACGTATACGTACGCCAACGCGCAGTGATTCTAACAGGGAGAGCCAGCCTCGGTCTCATCGGTTTCGGCATAGTATTTCATTTACATTACTGTCCCCCGATCGCAGAGGCTGTTGTGTCTTGCTCAGTATGGAGCAGCACGATCGGATCGACCATATGTCATCTGACATTCATGTGAGGAGGTTTGTAGGCTCAACCTCTGTGTGGATAAGTCCATACTGTACTGTGTAGGAGTAAAATGAGCCCGGTCGAGGCCACGGATAATTAAACCTTGCACTGCACTTAGGAATAAGAATGTCCCGCTCCTCCCCCGTGCGGGGGCGATAGTGCTGCATCCGATGATCATATCCGGCTCTCTTTCGTATCCGGCCCTCTTCCGATGAGCGTAAACGACGTGGTGAAATGTTTTCTCGCTGACTCCCTCAGCAACGCCACTCCATGAGGCGACGTGCCGTTGAACAGCACGTAAACTGACAAGTTACGCCGGCGAAGCATCTTGAAGAAACTGCATTGGTTTATTAGACTACCTTCCGTGAAGGTGTGCTCCGAGAGTACGCACAAACACGTGTGGACGGTGTCGGAAATCGCGGCGGAAAAATCATCCGGCGGGAATCGTCCACTGCAGAGACAGCTGATTGGCCTTGGCGAGACCCAGAAGTGACCCGGGTCGTGCGACTTGTTGCCGGGGCCGTCCCAGTCTCCTACGTCCTTGCTTGTAAACTCTAGAGGATTGCAAAAATCTGCATATTGAGCTATATGCGATGTAAGTAGAAAAGGCAATTGGCTTGACGGCACAGGGGAAGCAAGCAGAACGAAACCGACGGAAGGGCCGATCTTGACATGGGACGAGTTGCCAAGCCGATCATCGCCGTCGGAGTGCGAGAAGGAACGACCCCGCACGCGGCCAGGCTGCGGGAACAGAGATAGGCATCCGGGGCACAGGCCGACGAGGGTTTGGTTGTACGCCGAGGTGGCGTGAGTATGTGCACGCACCGGACGGCCGCATCCGCGAGGGCCTATATAGCCAAGAGCCTAAACGAGTATCAAGCTTCTTCCCCTTCCTGCTAACGCGACACGATACCTGCAGTCTGCTGGAGCTACACACCTCTTGCTGTTAACCACTCTCGCTCCTTTCCTCACCTCTCCTTCTGGTGTACCGTATCTCCGGGCCCCCAAGGACCACCGTCGCGGTCTTCCACGAGTACGGTGGCCGAACACGACTTGTCCCGAAGATTCCCGGCGGCTTGCCCACAAACACCGAACTCTCCCGGGCACGCTCGCCAGGCCGGGGCGTCGTGATCCACGCCCACGTCTGAATGTCCGCTGCGAGCACGAGTGGAGTTTAAGAATAGCTCAAGTATGTTTGTGTCCGACGAATTACGGCTAACATTAACCCAGAAATACCTGCACGCGCACCCCGTCAGCCTCCTCTACACACCGGCCCCGACTCGGGGCCCGCCAAAGACGAAGAAAGGGAGAACACACTCACAGTGCAGTCCGATAGCGCTAGCAGTGTCCCACCACATCCCATCCCATACAACATGTGCGCCCCCTCCTAATACCAGTCCCGACCTAGTCCGACACACAACAATATCAATCCCGGCGCGACGTCAGAGGTCCCCTATCGATGTATTGCGGCTGGCCCAGTTGGCAACGGACAGGGCGGAGTCGCTGCCCTCGCTGCCGAAGAGGTAGTAGAGCGTGCGGCGGTAGAGCAGCGGCGCCTGCTGCGGCACGACCTTGTACACGCCCGTGAAGACGAGCGTGAGCAGGAAGTACAGCAGCGCGACTGCCGTCCCGTCCCGTCCGTACGTGCGCGCGCGTTGCCGTGGTAAGGGGCGGGGCCAGTGGTAAAGGAGGTAAGGGGTCGGGTCAGGATCCGCAGGGCGTCGAACAGTAGATGGGGTACGCACGGGTGAGGATCTTCTCCCAGGGCTCGAGGACGGAGAGGCCCGAGGTGGTCTCGATCCAGAAGCGCTGCCGCCAGAGGAACGCGCCGACGGGGTTCTTGGGCGGCCGGTAGGGGAGGTCGATGTTGAAGAGGGCGCCGGCGGTGGTGGGTTCGCGCTTCCAGTCTTCGAGTGAGTTCCCCATCTTTGCGGTTGCTGCTCCTGTTGTTGTTATGCGAGCAAATCTGTGGGGGTGCGGGTAGGCGCAGGCGCGGATGCGATTGCGGAGGGGCGAGCGGTTTTGACCCGGGGTGGTGCGGTGCGGCGCAGTGGGTGGATGTAGGTTGTTTTGGCGGACACAGGTATGCACAGGGCGGAGCAAGAGAGGATTGCGCAGAGCAATGCAGAGCAGAGGAAAGGGGAACTGAAGGAGAGCAAGTGGTCGGAGGAAACGGAGAGGTAAGTAAATAGGCTGAGGCTCGGGTGGCAGGACCGGGTAGAAGGCGTCGGGGAGAGGCAAGAAGGCAGGAGAAGCGGATGTCGAAGGGAGGAGTGACGCTCGGGCTATTAGAGGAGCTTGATCGGTAAGCGCCTCCGTGTTCCTGCAGCGCTCAGCGCCCACAACTCTCCTTGTCCTTCCGATTTCGAATCCGACTGTGCTCATACAGTACGCTGCGTCTTGTCCACAGTCGTCGCTCTTAACCATTACCACGCATGGATCAGGCTTTCCGTGGGCAATAACAGGCTTCTTCATGTCCTCCGTGTGAGCGCTCCTCGCCGCAGGATCAATTGCAGGTTTTCCTGGGTGGCATACACAGGGAGCTCGTCCCAGCACGCATTGTCATCAATGGCGTAGCAGACCGTAGCACCGACGAGCGGCCTCTGGGCCCAGCATTTTTGTTTCCAGGAGCCTTCGTCGGCCGACCGTATCACATCCCGTCCCGCAGAAGGACCGCACATCAAAATGGACGACGTGGGCGTGCCGGGCGGCGACAGCTGCACTGCACATGGCCGGGCTTTCCATGAGGCGCTGCGACGGCTACCATGAATTTCAAGCTATTATAATTAAATTCAGGACGGTCAGTGTTCACGAGATGGAGGCGTGATTTGCGCTGGGCCTTCCAAGGCCCACTCTCTCGAAATAGCACAGCACTTAGACTATTCCGGAAGCTGCATAAAGAAAGCAGTGCTATCAGCTTGGCGCCCACCTTAACTTGAACACAAACCCCATCCTTGCCGAGACGACCAGCAACTTTCCTCCTTTCCTCCCCCGCGGTGAATTGTTTCGAATACACATACTCCAAGGTCTGAATAGGCCTTCTCATTACGGCACATATGCTTAACTCTAACTCCTCTGTCAATAGGCCTATTATCTCCGAAACTTTCGAAAGCTTGGCGCTCCTCTCCTCGGCGATTGGTATCCTATAATCCGACAACACCGACATGACAGAGCAGCCGGAACATCTCTAGGCAACTCCATCGCTGCTTCTCTGGATGCCTCGACCAACGTTAGGCACCGGCGGCCGTTCGATTCCTCGGAGGTCTGTAGCCTCTCCTCCTATCCCTGCTTTTCCCTCTCTCAATCGTCTGACGCCTGACTATATTCGTAGGTTTGTGCCCTATCGGCGTGTGAGGATTCGTCTCAAACGACGTCAACCAGACATCGGCTGGTGTAGCTCCGAGCTGAAGCACCCTGGACGCTCCAATGGTTCATCCTCGTCAGCTCCTGCGACTCCCGGGCCCGATTCTGCACCGATACCACCTGGAAGCCACTCGAGGTCCCCCGTAGGGATATTGTTTCACCAGGTCGCTCCGATGAGTCCGCCTCCATCCTCGAGCTCCTCTTCGTATCTGCGTTGGGCCTGGTTCTTTCGACGCCACGTATCGGCTCTCGTGCCTGGGATCGGCTTTTCGGGTCAACGCGCATGTTTCGACGCTCCGACGGATCCCTAACCGCACACGTCTATCATCACGTCCTGCGCTCGTATTCTGAGGCTAAGTATCAAGTAGTCAAAAACGTCATGAAGACCACAGAGCCTGACGACGACCGGAGGACTGGCGCCATTCAGTCCCCTCATACCAGCCTCCACCGCCACAAGCGCATATATCCACTACCTATACCGTCACAGGCGCGTATACCCACTCAAATCGCACTCTCGCCAGCCCGGAACGGGTGCTCGAGCATGTCCAAGTAGTGCGCCGCGACGAGCCTCATCCCCCCACCAGTACCGGTACCAGCACTCGCGGAATCGGAATGCTCAGCGGCCCCCGTCCTCGTGGCGCGGACGCCGCCCGTGAGGATCGCCTCGATCGCCTCGTCCCGCTTCCTGCAGGCGTCCGCCCCGCTGACGGCGAGCAGCTCGCCGTGCTGGCGCGCGCGCTTCACGAGCGCGGACGTCCGCGCGATGCGCAGCTGCTCGAACTCGGTGAAGACGGCGTCGAGGAGCGCGGGGGAGGGGGGCGCACCTGAGGGGTTGTGCGCGACGAGCAGGCGCGTGAGGTGGTAGCAGTCCTCGAGGGCCTGGTTCGCGCCCTGGCCCAGGTGCTATGCATGGCAGGGATTCGGAAAGGATGCGTTTAGAACGCTGGCCGCGGATTATAATTGAGGGGGAGAGGATGGGGGGAGGGCGATGCTCACCGGGCTGGTGGGGTGTGCGGCGTCGCCGACGAGGACCGCGCGGCCCTTGTGCCACGCTGGGAGTTCCGGCCGGTCGTACAGGCCAAACTGCAGAAACGTGCGCGTCCGCCGTCAGCGTGTATGTCGGGGCCACTGATGTAGATGGGCACCCCTGCTAGTGCTGCGACAGTAACTGACCTTTATGATGCGCCCCGCAGTGCGGACCAGTTCCCCGCCCCCGAAGGGGAGTTTGGAGCAAGGGCCCTCTCGGAACTCCTTCTGGCGTTCTTCGTCCATGGCGCGCCAGGTCTCCTTCGCCTCCGGTTCACGCTGCGTTATGCTTCGAACGGAGCGCGGTCGTCAGACGATCGCGCGTAAAGGCAGTGCCAGTCGGAGGACTTACCCCCATGAAATCTCGCGCTCGTTCACCGGGTACCCGATCATGTGCACGCCGTCACCGTAGATGTTGAACATCGGCGCAGACAAGCCGCTCTCTCTAAATGCCTCTGGGAACGGCGAGATGCCTCCCGTCTCCCCGCCCAAGCACGTAAGCAAACGCCCTCGCCCTCATCATTTATGGCTTGAGCAATCCACTCACCCGAGCAAGCCCGGTGAACGACACGGCCTCCTCGCCGAACAGCACCCGCCGCGTGTCGCTGTGCAGCCCGTCGCAGCCCGCGACGAAGCTCGCCGTGTCCGTCGCCCCGTTCGCGAACCGCACCGTCACCCCTCCCTCCTCCCCCGGCTGCGAGTCTGATTCTGGTTCTTCGAGCCCGACGAGCTGGTGTCCGAAGACGACCGGGACGCCGCGCGCCTGCGCCTCCTCGACGAGCGTGCGGATGAGCGCGGGGCGGCGGACGCCCTCGAAAGCGTGCCCCGTGCCCTCCTTGAGCACCGAGGGCGGGGCGAGCCGGAGGAGCTCGCGCTCGGACCCGGGGAGCGCGGTGTAGTTGACTGTCTCGGCGATCTCGCGCGCGGGGATCTTGGCGACGAGCCCGGGGATGAGGTCGAGCACTTTTAGGCCGTTCGCCTGGAGGCTGGCAGTGGCGGAGTGTGCAGGGGTGGTTATCGGTTAGCACTGCTTTGTCCGGGCAACGTTATTGAAGGGGTCGGCGGGGCGGGTGTGGTGTGGGACGCGGATGTATAGTGGACTATGCACTTACGTGAGGGCGAGGCCCGCGTCGGTGGGAGCATCGAGGCGTTCGTAGATGATGGGCTCGTACCCTTTGAGCTTCAGGAGCATGCCCAAGTAGTGCTGCCGTGGAGCGGAGTCAGACTCTGAGGCAGCGAGTCTTGGGGACCGATTTTGACATAATTCTTTCGGATAAGCGACTACACACACATGACAGAACGATGCAGGAACGATATCCCGGGTGCATATGTATATATGGTGGTTGAACTGATGATGTAGTGGTGAAGCATAAAGTGGGTGTATGGGCTCGAACAATATGAACGCGCGGAGCACGGCACGTTCGCACTGCCTGGTGCCCCTGGTATCTTGTCGGAACCAGGTATCATAGGCTAGTAGCCGTCGACATCGCACGACCGGGCCCCGCCACGGCTAGCTCACGACATCATTCATCCTGCATCATGTCGAGTCAGAGGCTGAGAGGGCCGCCCCTGCGACCGTCGGAAGCGCGACCAACACCGTACCTCTTCTCGTACAGGTCATACCGGAAACCTGAAGAACACGAAATCGCCGACCGGGCCCCGGCAGCTACAGGACGGTGCCAGTGATGGCTCGGCACCACTCGCACATATCTTTTCGCCCACTCTTGTCCACGTAGCCTGAGGCGTCCGGGCCCAAGCAGCGCATTCGGAACACAGCGTTGAGTCGTCCCTGTGTCGTCGGGCGTACGCTACGTCCCCGCTGGTACACCGACAGTAAGGGCAGTGCAGCTTCGTGCACGACAGATAGGTGTCGAGGACGTGCCGATGGAGGTTGAGCCGCTTCACTTGCTCGCGTCCTGCCCACACTCATCCTAGCCGCGCCGGACCGTGGTCGTGGTCTGTGTCCTGGGGTGGTGGATTTCAACGAGGTGTGTCAAGAGGCCGTCTGGAAACGTGATGAAGGTGCAGTGCGAGTGCCCAGAGGTGGTCGGGACCGACATCCGAACGAGATTACCACCTGAGTCCCAATGGGTGAGAAGCTTGTCAGTGGAGTCCACGTATATTGCACTGGGGGGAACCAAACGAGGGACTCCCAACACTGGTGGGTGGTAGCTGTTACTATGGCGTGTGCGACTCGGTGGTCGTGAATGTGCGGAGGCGCCGGCGGCGGAAGGGCCGAACCTGGGGGTTGACATCGTTAACGTTGTTGAGGCGATACTACACCCGGATAAGTATACCGGTCAGGCCGTCTGCATCACCATCCATTCTCGTGTAAACCAAGTCGTTACTAGAAGCTACAGATGCTTGCCCAACAACTAGAACAGCGTCAGAACAGGAAGCTAGGTCTACCACGAACTGGACCGACCTTCCACAAACCAAGCACGGCCTCAATCTTGAAAATACCCAGAAGAGGAGCGCTCCTGAAAGGGATATGCATGAGGGCAAGCAACTACTCGGAAAGAGGTAAAAGTACCTTTCAAGCTACCGCCGGAAAGGCAGACTTGGGAGCGGAAGCAGAAGCTCAGGCAGCAGCTTCAGCTGGTTCACCCCACAGAGGAATCTCAATTCCCAGAAGTTGTGGCAAGCGATGCCACAAGGCGCGGTTCTCCTTCTCGTCCCGCTCCCGAGCCATGGTTGCGCACGCGTGACATAAAGCGCAGGTCCCGTCCTCGGTGTCGTAATAACGCGAAGAGTTCAGGAACACATCGCCCAGCATCATCAGGCTGACATTTTCTTCCATCTTGTTGCTCCGAAATACATCTGTCAGCGCCTTGGCGCATTGGACAGACGACCTGCAAGTGGGCGCAACGGTAGGTGTCAAGACGCGAAAGTGGGCCATGACGCAAGCTTCTCGAAGCAAATCCTTGGCGTCCCAACAACGGCCCATATCATCGGCGGTCAAGTGCTCTCGGGAGCCATCCTCGCGGGCAAAACCATGGACAATATTTGCCTGGAGCTGGACGACGCACACCAAGAGCGCGGTGGGTAGGAGGGACAGTTCGCCAGTCGACCTCGCGAGGTTGGCGACACCAATCGCGTGCAAGTCGTCCCAGCCCGGGGGCGACCACGAGCCTACCTCGTCTAACCAAATATCTAAACTGTCTGTGTAATGGCGTTTTAGGAAGGATAGGGCTGCCTGATACATATCGTCGATTTTGTACTTCTGTCCTAGCCGGAGCGCGGCAGAGACGGCGTGGAAGGAAGGGGTGACGGAGGGGGAGCCCAAGAACGTGGCCAGGCTGCCCGTAATGTTAACATTCAGGTGAACTCCCTTACGAGTCGAGCGCACCTTCCTGCAGCGTGCCTAGGCATGCAACCTCGCAAAACATGTCGTAAATCCTGAACAGAGTCCGTGAGCCTGACAACGGGACATGTGAATTGCTGTCCAGCGATCGTGACGTTGCGAGTAGAATGGGATTCCGCAAACAGCTCCGTGAACACCGTGGAACGAGCTTCAAGAAGACCTCTATACACTCGGAGTTCGACATCCCCAGCGTGAAGGATCACCGTTCCATCGGAAAACCAAAACTCCTCGTCCTTCTTTCGAGTCGGTTGGGTCGATTGTCCATGGCTCAACGTGTCTCCGTCCGAGAGGTCTGGCTTTGCATCCTCAGGCTCTTCGTAGGTATCACTGCGAGGTCATTTTCTGGTAAAGCTAGTAGACATAGAGACAATAAGCGGACAGTAGATGGGTGTCGCAAGGGAGTGTCGCGTTCAACTTCGAGAGTGTCGACCACGTGGAGGAAATGTTGCGCAGCCGAGTCTTACCACGTGGAATGCTCCCGGGTTCGAACCTCACATTGTCCAATATGAATCCGTTTCTGCGTGGTGTTCAGCTCACCACTTCAAATGGGCAGAATTTAGGTCCAAAAACATTTTAGGAGCCTGTACGTACCAATCAGCCAACTTGAAATCTACACGTTATCTACGTGGAACCCGCTTGGGTGATCCACATTCTAAAACTGAACGGAAAACCTGTGCTAATACTCGCCTAAGAGCATCTCCGACTTCTCCGAAGAGGTATAAAGTATTTACAGTCAAATGGTAAAGGCCAGTGCTCGTTTTCGTCAGGTGTGCACACCGCATGTTGTCAAGTTGATGCGCAACATCACAGCCGGACTCGGAGCACTCGTGGCTGGGACTCTCGATCGAGAATTCTCTATTCCCCGGGTCCCTAGCCCTATGCCTGCAAATACAAGACACTCCCCGCAATACTTGGCAATAGATCACCGTGGCATATGTAGGACCCCACAAGCTGGAACAAATAAAGGAAGTGTCAGAGGGATATGCATCGACGCACTGAAAGGCTGACCAGTCATAAGCGTCAAGTTGGAACCTTGACGACGAGTTACGGTCTGACTCCGAGCTAACGATAACGTGAAGGACGTCCCTGAATAGACATGCATCAGTGTGATCAAGTCAAAATGAGAAAGACCGTGCTACTTACCTTCAAGCCGCGCCGGTAGCTTGGACTCGGACTGGGGCGGCGGGAGCACCCACAGCCTGAGGCTGTCCCCCCCATCCCGGAACTGCGATACCCAGAAGCTCTGGCAAACGATTCCACAAAGCCCTGTTTTCCTCCCGATCTCGTTCCTCTACCATGGCCACGCACGGCGGACATACAATGGTTAATCCGTCCTTGTTCCTGAGATAGCTGTCTACTGTGCGCAGGAGGACATCGGAGTGCATCAGAAAGTTGACTTGTGCTTCCATGTCGTTGCCTCGCCGGAGCACATTATTCAGCATATTAGGGCAAGAATGAGGTGCCAAGCAACCATGCGAGGGCGTGGGGGTAAGGGAGCGAAAAAGAGCAGCGACACTAGCTTCCCGAAGTCGCGTCTTCGCTCTGAAACAAAGACTGAGGTCGTGGAGCGTGAGATATTCCTGGGATCCGTCTTCGCGGGTGAAGCCGTAGACGACATCGCCATCCACACGGATCGCGCACACCATTAACGCCACTGGGAGGAGGGATAGCTCCCCCGTCAGTCGCGCAAGGTTTACGACGCCGATCGCTTGCTTCTCCGACCAGCCGCTAGGACACCATGCGTGTATGGAGCTTCTCCAGGTATCCAAACTGTCCGTGTAGTAGCCTTTCAAAACGTCCACCGCCTTCTGAGACAGATGGGTGATATTGTACTTTTGTCCCAGCCTGATCGCGGCAGAGATCATGTCGTAAGAAGGCATGGTATCTAAGTCGTATATGCTGTCAGATGCAATGTTAACACGAATAACGCTCTCGGTTCGGAATGTGTTCAAACGAACCTTCCAGATTGTTTAGGCATACAGTTCCGCAGAAGATGTCGTAGATCGTGTGGAGAATCCGAGAGTTTGACTACAGGACACGGAAAGTTGTCGCACCCGGCGATGGAGACAGCGCGCGTAGGGAGGGGTTGGGCGAACAGTTCCTTGAAAACTGTCGAGTAGCCTTCAAGAAGCCCGAAATACACGCGGAACTCGACGTCCTCGGCGTGAAGGATGACCGTGCCGTCTTCAAACCAAAATGCCTCGTCTTCCTCTATTTGGGTGGCTTGTCCTGACGAACTGGAACAATTCCACAGGTCTGGTTTTACGTCTTCCGTGTTTTCAACCTTGTCCATACGAGATCGTTTCCTAATGATGCCAGTGAACATAAGGATCAAGCAAGAAGTCGTGACACAAAAGTGGGAGAGCTAAGCAAGCAATAAGCAAGACGGGACCAGTGACGTGTTTGCGGTCGGCGTCACGCTGCGATGCCACACTGTCTCCACGTGGGCCAAAGCTGCCAGACATGGTCCGCTTTAACACGACGGGCATGGCGCTATTCCCCCGAGTGAAAAGTCGATGAAAATCCGATACACGTGTTTAACTTTTCTCTGGGTGGGACAAAGACGAGTAAAAGTGGGGAGAAAGGTTTCCTTTCCGGAGACTTTCGCTCAACTTTTACCCACTTTGTCACGTGCAGAGAAAAGTCTTTCACTGGTCACGACTTTTTATCGACTTTTGTCCAGAAGAAAATAGCGCCATGCCCGTCGTGTAAGTAGCAACTAGTTTGTTTCGACCCGTGGCTTTGCCACGATGCTTCGCCTCCGGCTCAATACATACTGTGTGCCATAGTGTTTTATTTTTCACCCGTGGCGTGGCTTCGCCTTCGGCTCAGCGGAATGAACTTCGCCACTCAGCCTCAAGCCTGATCAAGTTCACCACATTTTTAAGCAGGACGACCTAAGTAACCCGGCGATAAACAGCGTCTATCATAAGTTGACCATAAGACGTACTTGTCAGTGGGCTCAGTTGCCACGCACCTCAGCTTGCACCCAGGTATTGTTATACCTATTAGGCAGCCCCGAGTCTACTACTCAGGCTCATGCACCCGTGATGTACCATGACCGTACGCGTGATGTACCCTAGCACGTCTTGCCTCAACACCCCGGACTGTCCTTGATCCTCCTTGTACACCCGTGTATTCTCTTTCTCTGTATGGACCAATGTTGACTACTCCGAGTTCACAGCTGTCTTACGTAGTATTAGACAGTGGCAACTTCGGCCATACCGGCCTCCATGCCACTATAAACAAATGAATTTATCTATATCTATCTATCTATCTATCTATCTATCTATCTACCCGTGATGTACCCGTTCCAGGTATTTGTACTGATGCTCACCGACTGGCTCGTCAATAACACTATCGAGCCTGTTTACATGCTACCCGTAGCATTTGAACATGGGCCTACTTCAGGTAAAATTCTCACAGCACACCTGTTGAAGCTCCCAGTATGAGTAGGAAATTTCAATAATAAACCGACTATACGACCTACAAAGCCAAATTTTGTCTATTACCCTGTTACCCATTCGTGTTAAGTAGTACTGGTCCGAACGGGACCTTCCGAAGCATCCTGGCTCGCGCTGCGCGCGTCGCGCCTAAGTACTTACCTCTACTTACGAAAAAGCGCTTGCTGCTCGCGCTGCGCGCTTCACCTCAGCAGCCGGCCCACATGGCAAAACCACATGGCACCATGTGGCAAAGACGCCCCCACGTCCCATTCTTTTATGATTGCACTTCAGGGACCGAGCGAAGGGGGCTTTCTACATAACCTCTACAGTAATATACGAGTCCAAGAAGTAATCCAGTTAGTTGTAGCCCAAATCCGTTCCGCGAGTTCCTTCAAGAACTTAAAAGATTATTATGGATTAATAGCTTAATAACGAGAGAGCAAGCATTAACGAGAGCAAGCAATACGCCAATAACACCTATGCACCCATGTAGCATCTAGAAACGAGAGCGGCCTAATCGCTCTCGGTATGGTACTCGTCATCATCACCATCCTGTTCTAAGCTGGACCGGCTCTTCGCCCTCGACTTGACGTCTTCGTCCGCGATGAACTCAACAACGACCTGTCCACCACCCTTGAGCACCTCGACCTCCCCGATCTTCTTCTCGGCCTCCCAAGGGATTTCTCGCCGGGGGTAAGCGAGTACGAGTTTGAATCCCCACCACTTCTCTGATGAACGGCGGGAAGCCTGTATATCCAGCACGACGCCTTCTTCCCCTGCCTTCCCACCCTCCGGCGGCGAAACGGGATCCGCATCCTGGACGAACTCTGGCGGGATGAGGAGAGAGTCTACATACGCGTAGAGCGCAGTGAGGGGATCGTTCTCTCCAAAGAACCTCACCAAACGGCGCCCATCAGGAAGTCGGACCCCGACGCGCATTGTCTTTCCACGCCCGTTCTCTCCAGGACGCGGCTCGCGCAGAACGAGCCCCCGCCTGAGCCAGCGACGCCACTCCATCCGGCGCACGTCCCACAGTTTCCGTGCCTCAGCCGCCTTACGTTCCTCGTCGGCCGCGCGTGCCTCAGCCTCGGCGGCAAGACGCTTCTGTTCGGCGACGGCAGCGTCTGCAGCACGCTTCTGGAGGATACGATCTGTGTCTTTGCGACGTGCCGCCTCAAAGGCGAGGTCCTGCTCGGCGCGAAGGGCGCGCTCGCGTTCCCGCTCAGCTGCTTCTGCGCGGAGATTGTTGAGGAATGGCGTAACGCGGGGCAGGAGGCTCTCGTTGAGATGAGTGACGAGGGTCTGGGCGGCAGTAGGACCGGACGTCGAAGGAATCGAGGGGCCTTGGTGCCGTGACAAGATCGTCATGGTGGGAGCGGGGGCGGAAGAGGATCCCGGCGCACGCCGTGGCTGGAGGGCGATGAACGCGATGAATGGGTAGGTAGTGGCCTGCAACTTCTGCGAAGCTAAACAGAGAGTCGGTCAAGAACCCTCTAATAAAGCGACGTGACGAACATACCACTCCAGGCCTCCCTGTCCCGGATGTCGCCGCCCCAGACGACGATTTCGTTCTCCTGAATAACTCGGAGGAGGTTGGGGTCGGTGAGGGTGCTCCTGTCGCAGTGGTCAATTGGTGTTCCTACTTGCAGATAATACGCGTCAACTTACCGCTTGAACTCGGCGTCATTGTCGTGCTCGTCGCTGACGATGACGACACAACCAATCTTCAACTCCCGCTGGCACGTCCTCGCGAACTCTTCGTAAGCCCCAAGGAAGAAGTTAGGCAACAACTTGTCGCCGTCGACGTTACCGTTGAAACCTTCCTCCCATGCATTGCCACGCGCGGTTAGAGTGGACGGACCCGCCACGCCGGACGCGACGTCGTGCCCGTTGCCCAGCGAATTCTTGCGGCCAACACAGACGGCGCCCGTCTCTTCTTCGAGGGCACGGACCCAGCGTGCGGCGACGCTCTTGGGATCTCGTGCTTCCCTGCTTCCGCCGGGGCCAAGAGAACGGTATGAGAAGGTGAAAAGGCCGAAGTTGGGAAGGGGGATACGGAGCGCCCGGAAGATGAATCGTAAGAGCCCAAAGAGCGGGTAGAGCGGTATCGCGAGGATGTTGAATATGACTCGCAAAGGCCGGATAATTACTGTGGAAAACGAGCCGGTGTCTTGCTACTCGAAGAATCAGAAAGGAACGACGGCATGGTGGCGCCCATGGGGAACTCACCACGGGGCGGAACTCTCTGCGGCCACCGCGGCCACCTAAAAGACCATCCTGCTCGGAGTCGTCGATTTCAAACTGTTCTATACGAGTGGGCGGTTCTGGTGCAGCCAGAATGGGAGGGGGTACGCCGTCGAATACAATCTCTGCCGCACGCTACCAACCACCATTAGCTCACATGCATGTCTATGAAGAGACTCAGCATTCGGGACGACTGCAGCCGGATGCTCCGCATCTCGACGCTTGTGCGCATGGAATAAAAGCCGACATACCTGGACATCCCAATCAACGCTGGCCAGAACCCCGATCGAGACCTCTGCGTCACCGCCGTTCGTGAGAGCCTGGAGCTGCGCTAGCGCATCCTTCTGAGCTGGAGACAACGAGTCCGGGTCCATGACGAGCTGGCAGAGTGAGAAGGAGCGTCAAGAGCAGCGCAGACTGCTAGTTGGGAATATATTAGGGGAGGAGGGGTGGTGGACTGTGCAAAGGACGATTGAGCCTCGGGGCCTTGTAGGTTGTGGCTCGATAAGTGGGTTATGTCATTTAATTTCGATGACATAACCCCTTGCCGGCGCCTCTCGCCCGTGTGGCAGCAACCGTTAACATGTTAACAGCTTGATCTTGTTCCACAACACTCACCACATTCTGCTCTGCTCTGCGTCTGGGCTTGATTTGCTGCACGGTCGGCCGCCATGGGAGAAGTCGTCAATGTTCTGGTTGCGGTGGCGGTGATTGTCTTGGTGGTGCGGTGGGTTTCGTCTGGTGCGTCCGATCGTTACTTTTGGGAACGCGGTGGCTGGTCTGACGAGCGATATTCTTGCTGCATTCCTCTTCGAAACCCACGCCTCCTACCCCTGTGCATACATGGAACTGTCATAGGCTCCAAGGACGGCAATGGGGCACCCTCACCTTCCACGGTCCTGGGCTTCCGACCAAAGACTGTCACTCCGGAAATGGTACGACTCTTACTCTCGTTACTGGTCCTTCCTAACCACCACGTCAGATCGATACAATACATGCCATGTTCCCAGACATCCCAAGGTGAGCTCTTGTAATTTTTGGTTGCTGAATTCGTGGAACGCCGCCGCCCTCCGAAGAGTGACAAAACCAGAATGACTCGGGAGGACCGATCTTTCCGGACAATTGAAGGCC
Organism: Ganoderma sinense ZZ0214-1; assembly: GCA_002760635.1. NCBI lineage: Eukaryota > Fungi > Basidiomycota > Agaricomycetes > Polyporales > Polyporaceae > Ganoderma > Ganoderma sinense. Next base: position 890,500 of record AYKW01000034.1, read on the forward strand.
AAGGTTCCATAGGGTTATGCGCGGGCCATTCGATAGCGTTGGACTCCCGAAAAGGTCCGGGGTACGACTCTTACATGTAGCTTGGAGTTCGCTTGAGGACGGGGCCCTGGCTCGTTTCGCCGCAGCACGACTGCACCCAATACATACCGCTGCTCCACAACAGGCTAGCTGACCTCGAGTCGTGCAGTGACAATATTCGCTACGACCTACTACGAACAGGAAACGTTGAGCAGACATCCAACAAGATTCTCGAACGCGGGTTCCTCCCCGCGGTGCGTCCCTGTCCCCCTGAACACCTTGGCGGACCGGTACTGATGCTTGAACCTTGCTGCAGCCTCCACCCGCATACTACACCGTCTACCCACGAACACCACAGCCGAACGCACCAGCTCAACCAGCCGCCACAAATCCCAACGCGGCCGCTGGCCCATCGAAAGCGAAGAAGCAAGACAACCTCATCACGCGATACCACCTCGAGGCGCGCACGTCGGCGACGTCGGTCGGCGCGGAGCCCGAAGAGGCGGGCAGGAAGGCGGTCTGGGAGGACTCCGCGGAGAAACGAGAAGCGAGCCTCCGCGAGCGCAAGGCGCAGATGATCCTTGCTGCACGGCAGTGCGTACCCCGTTCCCGTTCCCGTTCTCTTCATCTTCTTCCCCTCCCCTGCTCGGCCTTGTGGTCGTGTGTTGTACTTGACACGAGACTGACTGCTGTTTGGCTGTGTAGGCGGCTGCTCGCACAACAGGCGAAAGAGGCGGAGGGCGCGGGTCCATGAGGCGCGGATGTCCGTGTCCGTGCCCGTATCCGACCACGACATCGACATCGTTGACTGGAGCATGATAATCTGTTGCCGTGTACACCCGGATCCGGACCTGGTATTTAGTGCATCGTCGGAAGGAAGCTGGTCTGTGACGTTTTGTCGTCGCTATTGTACGTGATATTATTTGCACGCCCCGTTCACCTGAATGTTTTCGCCCCTTCGCCCCTTCTCTCTGTCTCGCCGCAGCGCCCCGGTGCTAGCGTCACCCGTGTCCGCATTCCATCTCTCGTGTCTCGGCGGCACTTCGCGAAGCGCAGAGGGCGCGTGCATCACGTCGCACACGTCTTCCGCCGGACAGCACCCTCTCATGCCGTTTAGGTCTAAGGCTTAAGGTTTGGCCACTCCTTCACCGGGTATGTGCGTCCTGACGTTCGGGGCACCGTGCTCGACGTCGTGCGGCCTCGTACGGCACCCCGTGAAGGCACCCGGGGAGTGGCACGCATTCAGGGTGGTGAGTACGTGAGCAGTGAACGTGAACTTGGCACCCGCGCGTTCCTTGCGTGCAAATTCCATGTAAGCGGCCATGGCGGTATCTGCATGGTTGCATGCATGCTGTGGCCCGTGTCTGTTGTCGACCACATGCCTGTTCAAAATCACCAGGAGGGTTAGTGACTACAAGAGTGCACGTTGAGGGCGGTGCACTCGCTGTTCACATCATTGCACACGACGAAAAAGGCAGGCGCTGTGGATGATCGTACTGCACGCGGAATCTGTGCGGTGATTGGGATACTTGGTTGTCATTGGAGTCGCGGACGATTAGTTGCCTCAGGATCAGAAGGAGTTGCCTCAGGATCAGAAGGAATACTTTTCCTACCTAGCAACCCGTGAAGATCTGAGCAGAGGGCCGAGCATGAGGCGAGGAAAACAAGCTCGGGTCCAAGTATGTGTGGTGGGAATGGCGACGGTAACGTTAGCACGGCGATTCTCGTTCTCATCACCGAGCCACTGAATACAAGGAATCGCTCCCGCCTGGGCACGCCATCTTCTGCAGCTGAAGCCCAACATCGCGCCAGCAAGCACTAAGTTTGAACATCCATATCCTTCCATTCCAATCTTCTGCTCCGCATAGCAAGTCCCAGAAGAATATCTGAAAGTTCATCAAGATGCTTGTAGTTGAAACCAATCGTCGCGCCCGCGATGTGGTCCCGAACTTCCATCTGCGAAGTCGCGTCCAAGTTCATCATACGACTGGATCCTAGCACCCAAAGACAGAGGATTGTGAACTTCAACATTAATCTGCGTCGATAGCTGTCAAGAATGATTGATAGGGTATGAACAAGTGCGCGGGTATATGGAGCCACCGCGCTCTACATGCGAATGCTGAACTACATTACGTGCTGCCTTCCTATCCTAAAAGCGTAAATGTGTGGGGAGGGGCAAGGGAACAGAACCGGAACTATGCGTATGAGGGGGGACGGGAACCCAAGGCCAGCGCGACGCTTAGAACTTGAACAGGGAAATCAGGACGTGGACGTTCAGGTCGACGATGACGGGCACGACCGCCTTGATGAGGCCGACGACGGCGACGTCGAGGCCGACGAGGAGGCCAACGACCAGCTGGAAGACGAGTGCGACGACGGTGCCAACGGCGGCGCCGACGGTGGCCAAGAGCGTGAAGAGCGCGCCGTCGATCGCCGAGCCGGCGATGTGGACGACGGCACCGAGGGAGAAGAAGACGGACTGGAAGCAGCTGGTTAGACGTCTTACACCGTAAGCACATAAGAGAGTAATACTCACGACGATGACGTGCGCGAGGAGGCCAGCAAGGACGTCGACGGTGACCGCGACGGTGCCATCGACGCTAGCGAGGATGACGCTAGCGTCAAGACCGACGAGGGCCTTGAGGTCAACGACGGCACCACCGAGGATGCTAATGATCTCGTTCGCGGGGCCAGTCACGGCCTCAACGGTCGCGTTCGCAGTGGTGATGAAGGCTTCGTACAACAGATCAACGAATGTCCACAACTCGAAAACGAGTACAAAACTCACTGAGCGAGGCGGTGATGGGCTCGAGCTGGGCCTGGACACCCGTGAGGATGACGGCCACACTCTTCGGCGTATCGCGGCGGCCAATGCCACTGAGAACGTTGCCGACGGGGAGGCTGCCCACGACGCCAGTCAGGCTGCCGACGGGGAGGGAGCCGACGGCAGGGAGGGAGCCGACAACGGGGAGGTCGAGCGGGAGGGCGGAGGCGAGAGCGCCGAAGGCGACAGCGGCGATGACGGAGAGCTTGCTGAAGAACATTTTGTACTAAAGAATGTGGGGGTAAAGAGAGTGTGCGGTGGGTGCGTTGGCGTTGGGTGTGAGAGAGGGAGGAGAGGGAGGAGACAGGAGAACACTTGACCACAGGGAGTCAATGCCGTTCTCCGTCCGCTCCACCCAGAATTTATACGTCTGGCCTCGCCGGGGACAAACATGTTTGCGGGTGCGTGTCGCAGGTGTCCCGTGCGCGCCAAATGTGCATATCCATCACTGTGACCCAAGAACGCGAAGAGTGTTTCATTTGAGAAATGGCACGGATGCTAAGCGAGAGAAGCGACACTCACCCGAGACATGTTGCGTTAGGGTTGATCAGTCCGATCGTTCCGCTCCACCCTCGGAACGTTCCATACACGAACGGGCGAAGGACGATGGTCATCCTTCATCATTACCGGCGCCCCCGCAATAGTTCCAATCCGCGATATGTGGGCCACCTTCGGCCAGTCCATCACAAGACGTCTCGGGCGCAGACCTCTGGTGCTTCTGTGGTCAGACAGTGGATGGGAGCTCGGCCGGCAACGCGTTTCCCGCACCGGTCGTGTCCATGCCTCTCGAAAAGCGATGTCGTGGTGGGCGTGCTGCGCCCGCCGTACGCCCATCGGCACCCTAACGGCTAGCGCTTGCACAACAGCAGGCGACGGCTGAACGTAAGAAAGAGGCAACGGAGAGGCTATTAGCGGGAAAGGCCGCGGGCGACGAAACGGGGCAGAACCGACGCACTAAGTCCTCGGCTAGGCTGCTGGCGCTTCTATTCCGTTGAACAGGTGGCCTCGAGGCTCGTAAATTGGATCCAGCTCCAGCTGGACCAATCGGACTGTACGGCGGAACAGTGTTGCAAGCCAGGCTAATAAACACGCAATAACGGCCGAAGAATCGGTTGCGGCAGAAGATCTGGGGTCACCGGCGGGAGGGAGCTGACGATGTCATGGCGGTCTTGAGACCATGGATCGGAACACCGCTGGAAGATTTTGGGAAGACGCAAGACGAGAGGATTCGGGTGGCTATTCCAGAGGGAACGGCGGTACTATATACCCAAGATATACCCAAGATTGAAGTGCGGAGGTAAGACGGTGGTTCTAAAGGCAGGAAATGAATGCTCGACCAACGCGCGACCGCTACCGTTAACGTTCTTGGAGCTGGATTTGCATGAGATGGGGCAGGTGCTCCAATGCGCCTATCGTATCTGGATATTTAGAAATAAGCTCAAGGTCGTTGGAGAAGGAAGATCAGTGGTTGGAAGGTGGGTCTCTCGGTGTGGATGGGGCGGGAAGGAGGAAGTAGACGTCGTCGGACAACACGTACAAACAACCGCCGCCGACGTGCGCACTGGCGCCACAGGAGGTTCGCTAGCGGTCGTCGAATACCACCATGTCCAACCTCCTCCCTTCCATTGAAGCCTTTGCCAAAGTGAGTCGACTCAGCGGACGCTATTCGCCCTCAAGTATTAATTGCTCTCAGGGGACGGTAGCGACTGCGGCGGGCTTATCGACCGTCGGTGCGCCTAGGTTGTGTTCCATTACTCTGTTATATTGCATTGACGCATGCCACGGTCATCGTCCGGCTGTTCGTCGTTCTCAGGCTTTGGCCTTCTGTTCTTTGGCCAGAACTACCTCATCTATCCCTCCGCATATCCTCCTGGTTCACGCACAGGTCCGTCTCATCTTCCGCGGTCACGTTAGCGCCGAACATGCTAATGCACCGCGAGCAGAGGTTCCCGTGCCGACCGACTTCGACCTACCCTACCGCGACCTTCCATTAGAGACCCCAGATGGCGTCAAATTGCGATCTTATTTGCTTACCCAACGGAAGGAGTTACCGAACATTGGCGCAATGCCGATCGAAAGCCCAGATGAAGAGTCGAATGAAGAGGTGCGCTTCCCCTCACGCGATTTCCATTCATTTTGCCTCTATTTCTTGCCCACACGTTCCTACCCCATCTCGTGCACGTTTCCCTTGCGTTTTTGTACCCTTCACTGTCACGGCCTAGGTATTGTGAGCGCGCTATGGGTCACGTGCCGCGTCCCCAACTTAGACGCAATCCGAAGAAAGCATCCTAACTTGCATTGCTGCAGTTTGCTGCAAGACGACCGACGATTCTAATGTTTCATGGAAATGGCGGGAATGTGGGCCATCGTATACCATTAGCGAAAGTGTTCTATGTCCGAATGCGCTGCAACGTTCTGATGCTCTCATACCGCGGGTAAGTGAACGCTCTCCGCAATAAGTCGTTTCAATTCTCACCTACATCAATTAACGGTATATACTGTGGTAAAGGTACGGTCTCTCCGAGGGTAATCCGTCCGAAAAAGGTCCGTTCGCAGCGTTGCTCCACCCTCATGAATGCATCCTGAGAACGTTGCACAGGCATCCGTATAGACGCGCAATGCGCTCTTGACCATGTTCTGGCAGGACCCCTGACAATCCACCCAAATCCCTGATGCCTAATCCGGACAAAAATCGCGTTTTGGAGGGCCCCTGCCTGATTTTTGTCCTGACATTTGGCCAAACAGCCTGGTCCCAAAATCCGGTCATTATGGCCTGAGATGGGAAGATGTCTGATCCGGTTCCAGTTCCGGAGGCCAATCGGAGGCGGTCAGCACCGCCCAACTAGAACCGCCATCTGTCATTTTTATAGTCCAGCGTTTGGGAGACTAGATCCCAGCTAAAGTGTGCTTGAAGGGGGGGTAACAAACGGCGGTCGGCGTGGACCGACATAGGCGCTAGCAGCTGACCGGCGCTCGACAAGCTTTCAAGTGACACCCAAGTCTCCCATCGTGCCCGTCCCTCATATCCTGGTATCACTGAGCTATCTTAGCCAGTCAAATGCGGCCTACGGGCATGATTTTCGCCCCAGGTAACAAGGATGAGGCGAAAATGGGCCTGATTCCCTTGAATCCAGACAAAATGGAGGTCCTGGACGCCTCATCCCATCGTCCGGACGAACGGTGGCTCGAGACCGAAAGGCCTGATTTAATCCGGCCAAATTGGCCCCAAACTGGGGCCTGATCTGTCGGACAAATCGGAGACGATTTTCAGAAAAGGGATCAGGGATTTTGGTGAATTGTCAGGGGTCCTGTTCTGGCGGATCCCTTCCTGTCCCAAACACCGATCGTAAGTCGCATCAATTTCCCTGCACCATAGCCAAATGTAACAAATCCTTCCCCGGGCGCGCGGACGCCACGGACAGATCCTGTACGGCCAATCCATCGGTGGCGCCGTCGCAATCGACCTTGCGAGCCGCAACCAGCACGCAGTGCGTCATCTCTCCCCACACCCACCCCCCAGTACTGACGAATAGCGACGCTCTTGGCTTGCCGCAGATCCGCGCCTTGATCCTCGAGAACACCTTCCTCTCCCTCCCGCGGCTCGTCCCGACCGCGCTGCCCGTCCTCGGGCCGTTCGCGTTCCTCTGCCACCAGAAGTGGGACTCTGCGTCGAAGGTCCCGCTGCTCCCACAGGAGACCCCGATGCTCCTCCTCAGCGGCGTGCGCGACGAGGTCGTCCCGCGCGAGCACATGCAGAGCCTCTGGGAGCTCGTCCAGCAGCGCGTCGCGGGGGGCGGCGCGCGGCGCCCCCGCCGTACTTCGCGCCGTCGGAGGATGAGGTCAAGCCGAAGGACGAGCGCGTGCGGAGCCCTGGGGCGGGCTATTCGCGGTTCATTGAGTTCGAGAAGGGGACACACAGTGCGTCGCGTCTTCGTCATCCGTCTCTCGTTCGTGGTGCTGGGACTGGGAAGGAGGCTGACGCGATACTGCGATGTGTACTAGACGACACGTGCGTGCAGCAGGGATACTGGTCTGCGGTGGCGGACTTCGTGGCGACTGTCAAGGACGTGCCGCCAGTGCCCCCGGCAAAGGCTTGAGAGGTCATTAGGTGCTGACTGTACTGTACGCCGTACGGTATTGTGTGATGGCTATTGCGCTGTCAGGAGTTGACAGTATGGATGTTGGAGTGCGAACTGGGGGCGATCCGGCGTGGAGTACTCTGTTGAGTCTTCTTGGATATAGCCGCTCGTTAGTCCTGCCGTGTTGATATGGCGTTCAGTACATAAGAACTTTTGGTGTGTTTCGTCCGTGGCGAATCGCGATTCTCGATGTACAGTAGCTCTAATACGACTTTGTCCAAACCCGAGCTTGTCCAAATTTTCTAGACGCTGCAGTCGGCCTTCTATCAGTCGTGACGTTTTGACACTTCCGAGCACAGCAGATCCATCCACCATGGGATCAGCACCACAGGCTTAAGTGGTGGTTGCTTTAAACAGCTAAACAGCTTATTCTGGTCCCCTTTGGCCCCACCAATCCTCTGCCTTGTGTCGATCGCGGAATGTTCTTTCAGAAGTCTGAAGAACGATCGGCAAGTCCGTTCTTGTATTCTTGGGGATACGCATGACCCGAAAGCGGGGCCTAGCATCGTGACCCCAGCCTTCGGAGAGCACCAAATACTTGCCAACCTGCAAACAAACCGTCGTCGTTACACTTCGATCCTCCCTAAACTTTCACCGCTCATGGTCCTACTACTTAGTTATTGGCCCGTCCTACATATGGCAAGTCGAAGGAGAATGCTAGTCCCTTCTATTGAGGGGTCATACTGCGTGCACTGAGTGCTATAGCACTACCGACGCCGTGACCGTCAGCCTCGATCCCGGCCACCTTTTGAAACACCTGACTAGCAACTCCCGCCGCCGCATGATTGGAAATGCGTCTGAAACGTCGACGAGGTCTAGTTTACGGAGGCTAGCAACAGGCTTGGCATAACGCCTTCTTGGCACTTAGATTGTGACGTCAGGGACCGGGATCAAGCGTTGTCGAAACATTGAACGCTTTCTTTCGAAACCCGAGCGTGCAAGTTCCCTGCGTCTCTCTCGGGTCAGAGGGTGTTGGCTGAAGGACATCCCCAAGCTGTTGCGAAAACCTGATCAGCTGTAAGTTGCTAAGCACCCCCAATTCATGAGGAAGGTAAGAAAGGATGCCTCGATGGAGCCACCGCGGCATTACGGTACTTACTGCGAGTTCGTCCGAGTCGCCACAGAAACGCGCTGGGCAAAGCTCTAAATTTTTGAGGACAAGGCAGCAGCCATATATCACGATCGGCACCGAACGTCTGCGGCGGTTGAACGCCACTCTTACCCCATGGGTAAATATTGTACCAACCTACGTCCAATCTCACCCATTAATCTCGGAGTGTCACCGCTGTCTCACCACACACGTCATCCTTACGAACCCCCGCCCGCCAGGAAATACGAACTCGCCAGCACACCCCGACGTCACGTCAGATCTAGACTGGAGGGGCCCCGACGGCGGGGTCGGGAAGGAATCCCGACCTACGCCACGCCGCAACCCACGCCAGGCTCGTCTCCGCGTCGAGCGACGGGAGGCGCGCAAGCTCCGCCGAGGTGCGCTCCCCGACGTCCGTCACGAGCCGCACGACGCCCATCGGCTCCTTGCCCTCTGGCACGCGCCCCTCCGCCTCCGCCTCCGCCGTCTGCGCGCGGAAGAAGTCGAGGAGGCGCAGGGCGGGGTTCGCGCGCATCGCGTCGACCTCGTGCTCGGCGTCGGCCAGGCTGGCCTCGAGCGCGCGGAGCCACGCTGCGTAGGGCACGAGCGGGACCGTGAGCGCTGCGGCGATGGGCGCGACGAGCGTCCGGAAGGGGACGGGGCGTGGGTGCACGAGGTGGAGGTACGACGGCGAGAGCGGCCCATCGCCGGCGCCAGGGGCGTTGCGCATCTCGACGAAGGCGCGCGCGGCGGGGTAGCTCGGGATGAAGGAGACGACCTGCCGTTCGGGTGGTGCGCGCGTTAGCGTGCTGATAAACTACAGGTATTGAGGAAAGACACTCACACCGCTAGGGTCGGGGAGGCAGCGCGTGAAGAGCGCGGACTTGATGAGGGCGGGGAACCATTCCTTTTCGTTCCAGTGCCCGAGGCGGTCTCCGCAGACCTGTCCGAGGCGGACGACGACGCTCGGCACGCCTGCCCGCTCCGCGACATTTGACAGGATCTTCTCTGCGACCCATTTAGACTCTGAGTAGCCGGTGTCCAGGGCGTGCGCCGGGGGAATGGCGATCTCGGGTACGGGTGGTTGGAACGTGCATCCTGTTCGGCTTGTTTCTGAGTTGGAAGCGGGTAAAGTGTGGTTAAAACTTACGTCCAAAGATGCCTACGGAGCTGACGAAGTTGATCGTCGGCGGCGTGTCGTACGGAGAGCTCAACGCAAGCTCGACGAAATTGCGTACACCTTTGAGGTCGACCTCGAACGAGGGGAGGGCAAGGTTGAAGTCGACCCTCCATGCTGAAAGGCAAAGTAGAGTCAGCGAGAGCTCGAAGACATCCACCCCGACTACCCGCCATTTAGCATGATATGTGTAACGGAGTTCCGAATCTATTTGACGTTATTGGAACTGTAAGTATTGCGATAACTCTCTTGAGAGCGGCGTACCTCGTCTAGTAATGCCGGATCCACGCCGAGGCCTGGTACTTCCAATTCCGCCTCGACCATTTTGAACTTGGCCAAGTCGAGGAGGCTCTCATCCAATCCTCGTTCGCGGAAACGTGCACGCTGTCTGTCCATCGCGTTCGACCCTCTCCTATTAAACGCGTAGACCATCCCAATTTCGCCGTCGAGGAGCGAATGGTGGAGGATATCGCAGCCAAAACCACCTGTAGTCCCGGTGATAGCGACGACGTTCTTTCCGAGATTGCGAGGTCGCAGGTCAGAAGGTCGAAGAGGCAGGTTCGAGGAATATTTCTCGGCGAGGTGGACGAGGTCCTCTTCTGTGACCGTTGTGGTGCTGCGATCATTTGTACCGTGGACAGCACGGAGAACTGCATCGGCCAATGCGGTGATAGATGGAGCCTGGAAAATGAGGTTGGTGGGGAGCCGCTTGGCGGCGTCTGGGAAGTGCTCGCGGACAACGCGTAGAATGGTGTTGCGAATCCAAGTTGCTTGTAGACTGCCGTCGCTAGTCAGCAACGAAGCAGCTGCGATAGATCCTGGGATGGCGACGTACCTATCGCATCCGCTTCGGAACAAGTCAGCATCGTCCAAGACGGGGCGCTGCATCACCTTCTCGACCGCCGTTTTCACGAATTGGCGAACTTCTTTCGAATCCCACGTGGTCGGCGAGAGAACGTCGCTCTGAGCGCTGCGCTCCACTTCGGTGTAGATGGACTCGATCTCTCCGAGGTACCGTTTGAGGTTAGGAGCCCGTCGAGGGTAGCCCTTGGCGTTGAGCTCTAGAGGCTTAGACGGGGACGTGACGAGGATCATCTAGTCACCGTACAAAGTCAGACGCTGAGTACGACGAGTCGGAAGGATCACGTATACGCACCTCCTTGAATATGCGGGAGTGTTGGGGAGCGAACTCGTTGGCGCGTTCGACCGTCGGCCTTGACAAGGGTATAAGCATGGGATGGTAAGTAACTGAAGAACGCGTACCATATCGTGTTCCGGAACGCTCGGAGCAATTGCTTGTCTTCGGGGTCGAACTGGTACTCCGGTGGTGGCTGGACGAGGACTCCGTTTTGGAACTTGCCGTGACCGAACACAATGCAGGCAGAGACGTAGGGGTTCTCACTGATGATGTTTTCTGCTATAAAGGTAAGATAGGGCGAATAGACTTCACCAAAACCGACGTACCGATCGGCACTGGATTCGTCTACTCGGGCAGTGGTCAGCATTCAGGCAGTTGGTGGAGAAGTCCAAGTCTCACTTTCTCGCCGTTCGACAGGATGATTTGTTCGTCCTTTCTCCCATATATCCTCCACAGGTCTGGCTTGGTAGGGTGTGCTTCGACAAGATCGTTGGTCGCATAGGCATCGCGGCCGTCGACCTTGGTGTTGACGACGTTGAGAGGACACTCCGGGTTCGACTGCAAACGCGCTCAGCGGAGCGCGGAAAACTGGGGAAAATGGGGCGTACCAAAATGACGATTTCATGCTTGTTCTCCCCAGCGTGGACCTGGACGGAGTGGTTCCAGTCGGAGATCTTGAAGTACGCCCAGTCCATCCCGGGTTTTGCTGCAAAATGCATGAGTCGTGAGACAAAGGCCTTGACACGAAGGACGGACCTGGGACAAAGTTGGACATTGTGCCGACTTCCGTGCTAGTACACGGCGATCCTGAGTTCGGTTTAACCAAGACTCAGTAAGGGCGACGTACCAGCCGTAGAGCGTGATCAGGGAGATACCATGGGCAGCAAGGGTGTTGCCGACTTCTTGTGCCAAAGGCGCTCCACCGAACATCTGCGAGACGGTCGGTGCGACATCCAATCCGCACACAAAACTACTCACCAACCCCTTGATACGCTGCATCTTTGAGACTTTTTCGGGGTCGCGCGACCATTGCTAGAGCAAGGAGTCAGCAAGGGATCCAACAGATCGACTTGAGACGTCTATACCTCGATGAAGGCGGGCACTGTCAAGAGATAGTCGTTCCAAACCAAAGTGGTGGCCTCGAAGATGTTCTCGGGCGTGGGAAACGTCGGAGGGGAAGTTGGCTTAAAGACAGCCAGAATCGCGCCGGTGCAGAGCTATTACATCCGAATTAGTCAATGGCGGAAGGTCAAGGACGGGATGACGTACAGCCGTGCATATGATACACAAGCCCATTGCATGGAACATGGGGACGCCGTGTGCGCCAATGGTCAGGCCAGCGAGATCGACTTCTCCGTACCCTGTCAAGGAAGTGAGATGAGCGACCACTCTCCGACGAAACGACGATATAGAAGCCGCTCGCACATGGGACGGTGCCGTAACCTAGCACTCTTTTGTGGGTCCAGTAAACGGGTTTGGGATGGTTGGTGGATCCTGATATCCCGTCACGTCAACGAAGACAACTTCCATGTCCAGAGAAGAGTACAAATACCTGAAGAATGCAACAGAATCGCGGAGTCAAGCATGTCGGGTGCTACTATATCTCTTCCGCAGTCCATCCCCGACCCATCTTCCTCTTCTCCAGTCGAGAACAGTTCATCGAAGGTCTTCAAGGGATGTACTTCGATCCCCTGCATGTGTTGAAATGCCTCTCTGACAACCCCAGTGATATGTTCATCTTGTGAGATGAGAATGTGCTTGCAATCCGTGCGGCGCAAGAGATCCATGACAGCTGCAGACCCGTTCCGAGTGGATATGTGGAAGGCAAGGTGTCCGGCTTGTATGATTCCTGCGGATGTGCAGCAGTACGTGATCGTGTCTGAGCAAGAATATTGTGAGTTTAAGAAGCGATGTCACAGAGACGAGTTCGTACCCGTATTGGCAAGGATGCCAATTGTAGCCTTTCCCGTTGTCGTAACCTTGGTTCGGACGTAACCTGCACACCAGTTGACAGCTCGGAAGGCGTCGGCGTAAGTGATATCCCGAACATCATGACCGTCGTGGAAGCGGAAAAGGGGATAGTGCGGGTTGTGCTTCGCATGCCACGCGTACAGATCAGGAAGAGTGGTCTCTCCCATCTCCACCAGGGTTCTCGGAGATTTGAAAGCCATGGCTAGGATAGAGGGAGGACAGACGTAAGATCAATGGTGCGCCAGGTGACGTGGGGGCTTATGCTTACCTCCAGCACTTATAGCGTACGGTGCTCACACCACAGACAGGGGAACTCAGGAGCACTCCGATGGGGTGGGGTGGAAACCGGAGGCTTTCTCGTGCGATGCTACAGCACATGAGTTACACCGGGGAACTAGGATTCTATAAACCCGAGAAGTGCTGTACAGCTTCAGATAAAGTTCCAAGCGAATCATCTAACCTCGGACCAAAGTTCAGTTAGAAGCACGAGGGTAGTAGCCAGCAAGCTGCCAAAGAGAAGCATGAGGTCGACAGTAACGCTTGTCAGTCTAGCAGTCAGGTTTAACGAGTTTCGCACAGATAGAGGAGTAATGGAGCATAGACCATGGAGATTAACGAGTTGATAGGCTTAGGATGAGGCTGCATCTACATTGAACGAGATGGTGTTGTGTTGAGGGCCAGACCACGGGCCCAGCGCCTGCTACTCTAGCTTCGTCGGAGTGGTGGTTTATTCAAATCTCCGACCCAATACGTCAGTTAAACTGGTGTCTGAGTGCAATCAAGTTTCATCTCCGATAATGCTCCGACTCAATTGTCCATGCGCTGTCTCCCCAGACTGCTTCCTCGAGCTCTATACTTACCTCTACAACGGTATACCTTCGCCAATGACAACGCCCTCGACTATTTTTGCCTTCCTGGTGCCAGCAAGCGGCATAGTTGTCTCCGAGACACATTACATCCGTAACAGAGGCGCCATCTCGCCGTCAGTGTGGTGAACTCACGCTGTCGACGCTATGGTGGGCAACCGGTTTCCAAGTGGATATGTGGACGCCGAGACACTCCAGCGCGCCATGTTCAAGCTTCATACCGTACGTCTTCTCCCACAAGCGGCCGTAGTTCTCATCCCGACTTTGAATTGCGCTGCTTCTCTTTTTCACAGGACTGCCGCCAGCTGGCTGCAACTTCCCTCGTTCGCATTTCGATATCGTCGATGATCGCGTGTTTTGAAAAGGGTAAATGGAGCTTATGCTCGCTTGCAATACTGCCATCCCATCCACCGGTTTTGAATGTGCATCGCTAGTGTCCTATCGCTGTGTTGGATTCTACGCAGACAACGTTGGCAACAGAGCGGCTAGAAGCAGCTCTTCGCGCTCGGTGAGGCTTTGTGAGTTTTCTCAGCGTATCCTCAGGCAGTTCCTCACGAGATCTCTATTGGACACAGTGCGGAGTTTGGGAGGCCGTTTCTTTTCTCACCAGCATGGCTCTTACCCATCTCTTCGCTGATATGATTACCGGATCGGACGATTCATCTCTTCGCAACGTTTTCGAGACTACATTGTCAGTTCTCAATGTTGGAAAGACCAACCGTCCGCGGAGCAGCTTGAGCAAGGCATCACGGCTTGGGCTTCAGCAATCTGTGTGGGAGCAAAGGTACGTTCTCTCAATGTATGGAGTTTATGGGTCGGGCGCGAGAAGGTTGTCAATACGTACACCCTCGGGGAGTCGGAGCGCCCTTGTCTCTTATAGAGCGCGCCAGGCAGTCGTCGGGTAAATCTGAGCCCGTGGTGCCTCGATCCGTCTTTCGCTCTTCTAACATATGATCCATGTTCCATTTCAATGCGGTCGTTGTAGTAGAGAAGTGATTTTGTCGATGACATGTGGTTCCGGTCCACAGCTCACAAAGGAACAAAACCTTTTCGGAGCGACTGCGCGCCCGTGCAGGAATTCTCATCCAGCGACGCATCGAAAAGAAGGGTGTTCTTCAGATGCTGTAACGCCATGAACTCTATCAAGGTCGGCGACGCCGCTTTAAATGCATGGTCAAAGGCGTAACCGGGTTGACCCCGTCTTGACGACCATGTCAGACGGATCATCACCATCCCCAGTCCCTGAGGAGACCATCTTAGAGTACGTCGATGTTCATGTTCCACGACGCACGTTCATGCTAACCCGCTTTTGCCAAAGGATTGGTCCGATCGTGCGTACCATGAATCAAAGGCGAACGCTTCCGAAGGAGTCTGACCAATAGCGGCCTTTTCCAGCTAGTGGGCGCGCTTCTCTCCTGGATGCTCCTAGGGATCTCCACCGTCCAGCTTTGTACGTCTCTCGTCGCTCTTCATAGGAGCCGTCTCGTAACCACAGCTGCAGATATCTACCATGTCTCGTTCCCTAACGATCGCAGGCTCATCCAGGCCGCCGTCTACGTCATCTATTTGCTAGATATCTTCCAGAGCATAGTCGCTGCGTCCCAAGCGTGGCAATTCCTTGTGGCGGGATGGGGCCGGCACATCAACCTCGAGTTCCCGGGCTGGACCTTCACGGCACTGCCGATCGTATCGAGCCTTGGTGCGTAGTGCCCTTTTGGGGGCTCTCCTCGAGTCTGACGAGATAGGAACGCTCGCCGTCACAGTTTCACTTGGGGTACAGACCTTTTACGCATGGAGGGTATGGCAACTCGGGCGGTGGAGAGTCGTACCTTGCATTATAATTCTTGTGAGCCCCAGTCAATGTGGGCTTTGGGTAGGCACTCACAACGATCACTTAGACCGCACTCATTTCTGCTGGTGCTGCATGTGCAGTTGCCATTCGCGTGAGTTCTAATCCAACCGGCGTCACGCTGTAGCTGATGTTTCTCCAGTTTGCATTTACACGGAGTATCGCTAGCTTGCATGCGACGTCCGCATTCATTCCTGCCATTGTGAGCCATGCCAGCTCGAAAACCCTCGTGCGCACATCGTTAGCTGACTTGAAGCGTAGCTATGGCTAGGGGCAGCCGCGGTCGCTGACATCGTACGTGCTCCTCGTACTTATAACTCGCGCTAAGTTCAACACAACAACAATCCTTGGTAATCAGCTCATTATGTCCTCGATGCTATATTTGGTGCGTTTTTGCCCTTCGCACTCCTCTTTTGCGTTCCCCTGACCATCTGCTGCCACAATGCAGTTATACGCCGTGAAGCAACGCACGAGGCCCTTCGAACGCAGCGAGTTCGTTGTGAACCGGCTGATCAAGCTCACAGTCGAGACCGGCTCCGCATGTGCAGTCTCGGCTCTGGTGCAGCTGGGTCTCTTCTCCGGGATGCCGCGCACCAATGTCCATCTCGTTCTGTAAGACGCCCGTTTTCCAGAGCCCTCTAAATCCGGAACTGACTACCAGCCGCATAACGCCCGCAGCGCTCTGGTCCTGAGCAAAGGTCGGTGCTTTTTGCTTAACCCGGAACTGTCTTGTCCCCCGGAGTCGGTCGCTGACTAAGAGCATTATACAGTGTACTCAAACGCCCTCATGACGTCTCTGAACGCGCGATGTCCCAAGTCCTTCTCCCCGGAAACGACGTCCAGGACTCGGAGCGTCGGGTTCATGTCGAGACGGAGCCAGTCGATCTCCAGGCGTCAGCTGGCCAGCCCGAGCTTGCCGCCCGTCGCTATCCACATCACGCAGGAGGTGGCATCGGACCGGGACCAGACGGACGATAAGGACATGCAGGTGTGTCCCCTGCATTCGATCCGATGCAACGTCAATTTGTTGACGATGGTCTGGCGCTTCGTGGGATAGCATTGGGAGATTGAGATGGACGACGTGCCTTCGCCGATGGAGCAGACGACGAGAGGCAGGATGCAGAGCGCAAAGACCCCGGCTTTGTAAGGGGAGGTTGAAGGTAGGACGAACGCGAGGTTGTAGGCGAAGAGGTTAAGTGGAGGGTAGAGTGTTCAATATGCATTCCTTGATCATGCCTTAATGACTCCCTGACATACCCGAATACCAATACCATGAAGGTCGCGCACTGACCATAACCACTTCTGAATTAGGCTCTTTCGCCTCCGTTATCACGATGTCCTGCCCTGCGAGTCCACTCTTGAGGCGGAAACTTGAAGCGCTTGTCCTCTTTCCTACAGCAGAATCTGGCGCCAGTGGAACGAGTATAAGGGAGGTGATTGTACGACTTACTACTGGCGTAGCATTGATCAAAAACGGGATACAATCGCCCAGGTTAAAGCGGTTCAAGCTCTCATCATATCTCGTTTGGCAGTTGGCGCCATGCCAGATTTGTCTCGGCAAGATAAGATTAAAGCCCGAGATAGGATCCAACACTGGTGACGTTGCAATAGTGGCCAGTCTTGCGCATCTGCCGACACAACCTTGGACCTCAAGAGAGTCTTGTTGTTAAGGGTATCAATTTCCGCCGCCGTGAGTTGCTCAAGCTTGCCGATGGTGATCCCTTTGTTGCATTCCACCCACTTCCACTTGTAAGTGTCCACATAAACCTGTACGATGTAGTGCATTTGCAGGGGGTTTGCATTCCAGATCTTGTCGCCTGGGCGTTGCTGAAGGAGAACGTGAAGGTAGAGTTATAGGCCAGTAGTTTCAGAAGAAACGTAGACTGGGAACGCAGGACTTACGTGGCGGGATACGGCCTTCGAAAGGGTGACACCAGTGTGCCTACGCACCTCCATAGGAACGCCTTCTAATTCGATGATGATTGGTTCCTTGGTATACACCTGTCGGATGAAGTCAGGGTCGTGTACATGTTGAGCAGTTTGAACAAGCCTCACCACGGTGTCTGGGTCCATGGAATAGCGCTCTCGCGGGCATTGAATAGCAGTCGACGGAGCGTTCCGAGAGGGAAGGGTGGGCAAGAGCTTGGTGTGAGGTACAGAGGCCTGGGTCTCGACGACTTTCACCTGCCGAACCTTTACGCGCTTCATGACGCGGTACAAGGTGTCGTGATCGGTGTGGAACCACTCAGTGGACTGGCCAGGGTACTGCGGAGTAACACATATGTTGGATCAGCCCGTAAAAAGACATCAACTATGGAGAACAACATACATGAGTAGGGCTCACTGGGATCTGTTGAGCGGCGTAAATCTGAACAGAGCGGTTCATCCGTGCGAAAGACGACGTCTCGGGGCCCCAAAGCAGTCTGGCCCAAGGCCTCTGCGAAGGCTGGATGCAACACGCATAGCTGTCAGCATTATTAAGACGGACCGACGCTTGGAACGCACCTTGAAAGTCAGCCTGGCCTCTTCCTCCGGTGTCAGACCCGGAATCTGCGGAGGCAGAGGGGTGCGAAGTGGGCGAGATGTGCCCCTAGTAGGAGCAGTGCCACAGCCATGCATCATGATACCAAAGCAGAGTGAGTCGAGGAGTAGGGGCGCGGGGGCTCAGCAGGACTGAGACTGAAGGAACGTTGGCAGTTTCCCCGCTCGGATTATATACTACCTGTGGGATGCATGCACCTGTGGGCCATATTCTCGGCGACTAAATATACCAAAAACGTATACTAGTATCGAGTCAGTTTCGGGTCCCATTTTGGAATATGATTCATACTTATCGCCCGTTCGTGGTGGAATACGAAGGCGGGACCAGAGCCCTGCCTTATCACATCAACATCAATGGGATGGTGCCTGTTGGCAGAAACAGATTAACGGCAATTGCGGTCCATGGTCTCATGATCGGTCCGAACCTACCCAGCTAAGCATAGCGGATGGGGTCTTTCTTGTTGATTTTTTACTGAGTCTACTGGACGCACAGTGGCATGCTACAAGCTAGATACGGAGCGTGTGACGTACAAACCAAAGCACCTTCCACCCCAATGTCGTGGTTGCAAGCTTCAGCAGCATTTCCTTATACCATGGTCTGGGAGGAACTTGGTGGTCGCTCCAAAGCCTACGATCGTCGGGATTCAAGAGTGACCAGTACATGTCAGGTTGGCGCAAGGCTTCAAACCAAGGTCGCGACTCCACTGAGGAATCAAGCACTTGATCAGATAGCTGAACCAAATGCTCGTCGAAGAAAGACAAGGCTTCCCCCGCCGTGAAACGCTGGTCAACGACGTGCGTTGTCATTCTGGCGAAAAGTGGTGCTAGCTGGGGCACCACTCGAATGGCCTCCTGTCATGTCGTGAAGTTAGAATAGATTCCGCCGCTGTGAGGGAGAGAAATCTTACCGAAAAGAAGCATACGAACATCATACCCAAACAACCAACGTCGAATGCGAACGGATTATAGGTTGGTTCAGCTGAAGATAAATCCGAAGGGTGATACTCCGGGGATCCTCTATGGCCTTCCTGAGAAGGGCGACAACAGTGCTTTAACGAAGTGTCCTGAGGAAGTTGTATGGAATGATCGTAGTCGAAAAGGCAGAACGCTACGCCGTCGGAGGACCGTATGTGATCCTTCAATACATTTTTACATCGGGACTCGTCTAGCTCGGGGCAATACCCATTGACTAGAACATTGAACTCGCGGATGTCCTACAAGAAAATAAAAATCAATGGGACGCTTGATTTGTGGCATTGTTACGTACGCGATGAGCTATGCGGTGCTCATGTAAGAACGAGAGACCCTATACAATTGAGCGTAGAGCGTGAACGCGGCTGGATTATGACATACCGTTAAAAGGCACTTCATATACACCAAAATCTGCCGAACCGTATTAAGGTTCTCGGGTAGGAAGCCAGAGCTCCAACTATGATTGCAAATGAGATGGGTCAAGTTCGTTGCCGTGGTATTCAGCTCACCAAGGCATCACAATGAACGAGAACTCATAGGGTGAGTCGAGAACGGCCACAGGTCGGAGGGCGTATGGACATGGATCCGGCTTTGAATCGTTGGAGAGGCCGAGGAGATACTGATTGATACGGTGTTCAGCAGACCCTTTGTCCGTTAGTTTGATATAGACGTCGTGCCCCAAAGCGTCTTGACCTAGACCGAATTTCGACTACGGCATTGTGAATGTTACGCTGTCGTCTGCAGACAAATTGGAACACAATACCTCAACTCCTCGTCCTATCGACTTTGTTGATCCACTTTCTAAGCGCACCGCAAAGGGAAGCGGGGCAACGGAAGATAGAGGTGGACAAGCCCATCGTTCGGATGAAATATACGAACACGTCTGCTTCAGCTCCCAGAGGTAGATCCCGAAGCCATCGAGCCAAGGCCTATAGCATTGCCAGAAGGGTATCATGTCATCGAACCGAAAGGTATTCTCTTCAACCCGCTCTGCGGGAATCTGAAATCATGAATAAACACATGACTCTTCCCCATCAGGTATTGAAGAGAAAGACTCACGTTGGGTAGTACCTCTTCATCTTCCATGGAATCGTTGTATTCGGCTTGGGTATCGGTGTAAGACGCGAGCATAACAGCACGGTTGCCACCTGAGATTGAGTTGGCAATACGCGGGCAGA
The DNA here is from genome assembly GCA_002760635.1 of Ganoderma sinense ZZ0214-1. Taxonomy (NCBI): domain Eukaryota; kingdom Fungi; phylum Basidiomycota; class Agaricomycetes; order Polyporales; family Polyporaceae; genus Ganoderma; species Ganoderma sinense. The sequence goes on from AYKW01000034.1 coordinate 910,263, forward strand.
TTGAAGAGGAAAAAGATGAGAACGAGCCGAAGAGTCAATGATGTCCGAGAGGCAGGTCGCGCTCTCAGCCAAGGACTGGCAACTAGGCGCAGGCCCAGCTGGTTCGAATCCGAACCATCACAGGCTCGCTGCACGAGGTGTGGGAAAGGATTACACTCGCGCTCACTTGGGCCTCCGCAGCCACGTGGTCGTTGTAAGACCATTGTTCCAGGATAGGAAGGTCGGGTGAAATGAGATATGGTATTCTTTGATTGAGAATGTCATTAAATTTCAAGCTGAACGAGTCACTATGATGACTACGCACGCGTAAGTACTAAGTAGGCCCTCGGGTCTGCAGACCTCGTTGTAGTCCCTACCGACTTCTTACGTTTTTACACCACAGACGGCCTGGAGCGTTTGACCTACGCGGATGTGAACAAGGGTGTCCGTCGTGCCGCGAGACTGGTGTCGTCCTTCGTGGGCGAGGGCTCTCACGACCGTCACGTCGTTGCGATTCTAGCCAGTGCAGGGACATTAGCGCCAGAGCATTCGCCCAAGCCATACGTACTGAAAGACTCTTTGATAAATTCCATCACCTATGCGACGATCCTCCTGGGGATCCTTCTCGCAGGCCACGTGGTCTTCCCTATCTCTCCTCGAAACTCACCCGCCGCCGTCACGGACCCTCTGCGCAAGATGAAGTGTACTCACATTCTGCTTTCTCTAGATGCCCATATTACCGGCGTAGCGCAGGATGCCCTGGAAGGACTTGATGGTGTCTCGCGTCACTCCATGTCACGGTTCGAGGATTTGTATCCTGCGGATGTCGCATACGAGGACCCTGAAATCGACGATGTTCTGAAGACACCCATCTATGACCCTGAAAGCCCAGCAATAATAATGCACTCCTCTGGTACGCAGTGGCACTCTGTCTTCTAGGGTTTCTGTTGCTGGGTTAATCACTCCGACAATCTAGGTTCCACCAACCACCCCAAGCCAATCACTTGGTCGCACGCCGGTCTCGTCGCTTGGAGCACCTGCCAATGTATGCTTTTCCACGCCCATCGCTTCATCATACTGACCTAGTCGGGGTTGTCTTTCAGGGAAGAGTCCTGATGCGATCGGTTGCGGTCATTGGATACCACGGCGTCCCGATGTTCCATGCGATGGGGAGCTCCGGAATTATCATGGCGGTACGTGCATCCGCCGGAGGTCACTCAGAAGCCAGCTTCCGACTTGTAACCTGCGACATCTTCGTTTTCTAGCTGGGATCGGGGTAGATCGTGTGCGTCTTTCCGCCCGCATCCCCACCCACCGTGCCGAACCCCGAGAACGTGTTTGACGGGGCGATCAAGACTGGGGTGGAGTACATGTTAGCTGTCCCCGCGTTCATCGAGGTGGGCATCCGATTCTGTCAAATGTGCGCGAAATATGTGCTCATGTCTACTCCACAGTCGTGGGTGCGCGATCCCGAGAAGGTCGCCGCTATGAAGAGGATGAAGGGCCTGGTCAGTACGCTCGTATGATGCTCTCGCTCTCACTCTGGCCCTGAATTTTGAAATCACCGGCGTGTAGCTGTTCGGCGGCGCGCCTCTGAACAAGGGCGTTGGAAACACACTTGCGGCGCAAGGCATCTCCCTGCTCACGGCATATGGAAGGTACGTTATGTTATGACGTCTCTTGTCTCAACCGCACTCAGCATACATTGCAGCACTGAAGCCGGAGGCGTGTCGACCGGGATAACAGGTGCTTGCGCTGCATTCCACACTTTGCGAACTCCCAAGGCTGATGTACGTGGACGCGCTCGCCCTTTGCAGCGAATCCGGGTCTCGATTGGGAGTATTTTGGGGTAAATTACATGATCGACGCTCACATGCGCCCGGCGGGGGATGGGACGTACGAGCTCCTCATCTTGGTACGCTCATCTGCCTCCATGTGCATGTTGAGTCTCTGAGTCATCTCGCTGTGGTCACTCGCAGGCGACCTCAAGATGCCGGCCGAGAGTTATCAACGACAGCGTGGATGGTGTGGATGCGTATGCGACTAGCGACCTGTTGGAGCCACATCCGACGAGACCTGGCCTCTGGAAGGTCTATGGGAGGGTCGACGACCAGATCATGCTCTCGAACGGAGAGAAGGTGAGCCAATACGGATATATGTCAATTTAACAGGGCTGACATATTCGGGACGATGCGCGAACAGACGAACCCCGGCCCGCTGGAGTTCATAATCACCAAGGACCCGCACGTTCGCGGATGTTTGTTCTTTGGTCGGGGGAAGTTCCAGAACGGCGTCCTCATCGAACCAACGCCGGACGAGGGGTTCGATCCCCGGGACGAGAAGCAGTTGGAGGCATTTAGGAACAAGATATGGTGAGGGACTACCCTCCTCTACGTCACAGTTTAGCGAAGGATAAGCTGATTTGCCGTTTCAAGGCCGTCGATAGAGAGCGCCAACGCGATCGCCCCACAGCACTCGCGGATATCAAAGAGGTGCATCTGCCTACCCTACCTCAACCGTTTTCTGACTAGATGCACGATCTGAACGCCCGTTTAGATGATCATGGTTACCTCTGTCTCCAAGCCGTTCACGTACAACATGAAGGGGTTCCCTCGCCGTGCCCCCATTCTCCAGGACTATGAAGACGAAATCGAGGCGTTGTACGCTGTCGTCGGCCAGAGCGCACAGACAGACATTCCCCCGCCTTCGGTCTGGGAGAAAGAAAGTGTGAAGACGTTCGTGCAATTGGCCATCCAGCAAGTCCTTGGGCGATCTCTATCTGAGGATGCGGACCTATTCCGCAATGGGTGTGACAGTCTACAAGCGACTTACATTCGCAACACCATCTTGCGGGCACTGTGCGACCACTCGTCCGCTGCTGCGAAGAGGCTCCCTATGAATGTTGTGTTCCAGGCGCCATCTATTTCGGCTCTCACGGATGCGGTCTCCGTGCTCTATCCGAGAGTACCCACGTCGAGACAACAGCATCAGCTCCGGAAGAACTTGCCCGTCTGGTGGAGCGCTTCTGTGCCGACCTCAGGCCCCCTGCCCGCCCTACAAGCCTTCATCCTCGCGAGGCCACGAAGGATGTTGTGGTCGTCACAGGTACCACGGGAGGGTTCGGCTGTGACGTCCCTGGAACACTTGCTGAGTGACGACGAGATCGCGACGGTGTTCGCGTTCAATCGGAAAGGCACCGACGCTGAGAGGCAGCGCACTAGTTTCCGTGAGAGGGGCCGCGACGCGGAGTTGCTAGATTCGCCGAAGTTCAGCATGGTAGAGGCGGATCTGCAGGAGGGTGACTTTGGTCTCGAGCGTGAGCTGCTTGAAGAGATTCGGAGTTCAGTGACACATATCATGCATAACGGTGAGAGATGTCGCTACTGTTTGTCTTCAAGTTACTTATGGATTGTCACAGCGTGGCAGGTTAACTTCAACCTCAGGATCTCGTCGTTTGAGGGCAACCTTCAAGGCGTGCGACATCTCCTCGAGCTCGCCCTCTCGTCGCCATACGAGGTGCCTCCGAAGGTCATGTTCGTCAGCTCTATTGGTGTTCTTACCAGTGAGTACTTATACTTACTGTCCGGCGAAATCCGAACGTTTGCAACCTAACCTCTCTCCATCAGATCACAAGATAACCTCTCCTGAGCATTCGGTCTCCGAAGAACCGCGTCGAGTCAACTTCAGCGATAGGTAGAGGCTACTCGGAGTCGAAGTGGGTCGCAGAAGAGGTCCTCCACCAAGTCTCCGACAGAGCGAACCTCTCCACGACGGCTGTGCGTCTGGGACAGATGTGTGGTGATAGGCTGGGGCACTGGAATGAGAAGGAGTGGTTTCCTGCAGTCGTCAAATCTGCCCTTTTTACGCGTTGTCTGCCAGGGGACATGAACGAGGTGCGTATCTTATCTAAACTTTGCGTGGCTGTGCCTAAGTGACAACTGTAATGAGCAGGTCGCGTTCATCCTGAGCTACCCCGCCGCTCGCGCGTTCGTCGAGATGCGCAAGTCCACGCCGCGCACCTTACATCTCGTGCATCCGCGCCCGGTCGCTTGGAAGGCGATAATAGCGCCCATCGCAGAGGCGCTAGACGTCCCTCGCGTCCCGTACTCTCAGTGGCTCGCCGCGCTGGAGAAGGGCGCCGCCGAAGGGTCATCGGACGAGGTGGACGCGATGCGCGCGAACCCCGCGCTGCGTCTCCTGGACTTCTTCCGCACCCAGTCTAGGTCGAACGCCGGAGGCATGCGCTTGTCGACCGCGAAGGCGGAGCAGGCGTCGGAGGAGCTCGCGCGCATGCGAGAGTTGACCCCAGACGACGCGAGGCGGTGGGTCGCTGCTTGGCGCGCGTCTGGGTTCTTGCCAGGGGCGGAGTGAGAGGTGGGGCTCGTTCTGCGGGGAGGGTGTGGGTCCATAGATAAGTTAACCTGTCTTCCTTTGGGCGCTAAGTATGATATCTGGTCAGTATCTAGCCGCACGCTGCTACCGTGGTGAAGGAGCTGCAGACTCGGAGCCGAAGGAGGCGTATATAAGGAGAGCCATTGGAGTCGGTCGTCCCCCATCGCATCCGACTCCTCAACGCCTTTGTATCATGTCTCAACAGACTCAAGCAGAGTACCGCCAGCTTGGAAAGTCTGGTCTTCGTGTCTCCGTGCCCATTGTGAGTGCATTGGTGGTCTCAGTATTTGTCTGTCACTCAGCAATTTTCTTCCAGCTAGGAGCCATGGGTTTTGGAAGCCCCCAGTGGCATGTGAGTACACCGGGTTTGCCACTGGCAGTTGTTCGGCCGGGTACTCATTATCTCCTGTAGAACTGGATCCTTGATGAAGAGAAGGTCAGTAATAACCTCTTGCACTTTAATATGAACAGCTTGTAACACCACTCGTTCGGCAGTCCCTGCCCATCTTGAAGGCGGCGTGGGATCGCGGCATCAACACCATAGACACCGCGAACATGTACTCGAACGGCGACTCCGAGCGAGTTATCCGCAAGTTCATCGAGACGGTACGCTCACCCTGCCCCGCACATCATCGCCCGACCCTCACGTCGTTCGCAGTATAACATCCCCAGGGAGGAGATCATCATCATGACCAAGGCCTTCTTCGTCGTCTCGCAGGATCCGACCGTGTTGACCGGCGGCCCCGTTACCTTTGGCCTCATGAAGGCCAGGCAATACGTGAACCAGGGCGGGCTGTCGCGCGCCGCACTCTTCAACCAGGTCGAGGCATCCCTCGCTCGTCTCGGGACCTCGTACGTCGACGTGCTCCAGATCCACTTCTGGGACCCGTTCACTCCGCCCGAGGAGACGATGAAGGCTCTGCATGACCTCGTGCAGAGCGGGAAGGTGCGGTACATCGGGGCGTCGAACCTGAAGACATGGCAGCTCGCGGAGATGATGAACATCGCGGAGCGCAACGGCTGGACCAAGTTTGTCAGTATCCAGGTCGAACACTCGCTCCTGTACCGTAACGAGGTAAGGCTTACTTTACTGGCGAGAGTTCTTTAATTTACCGTGCTCGCAATCTGACTATGTCATTATCAGGAGATGGAGATGATCCCATACTGCAACTACAAGGGTATCGGAGTCATCACCTATGGCCCGCTCTCGGGTGGCGTCCTCGCGCGTCCTCTTGGCGCGGAGACGACGTCCAGGGGAGAGGCGACCAAGGGAACGCCCTTCGAGAGGAGGCTGCGGGACTCGGACAAGACCATCCTCGGGCGCGTGGAAGAGCTGGCGAACAAGAAGGGATGGACTATGAGCGAGGTTGCGCTCGCATGGTCCAGTGTGAAGGTCACCGGGCCGATCGTCGGCGCGAACAAGGTTAGTAGGTTTTATGTCCGTCTGTTTGGACGTCGGCATTGACGGTGGACACCGAAATGGACAGCTCGAGCGCGTCAACAGTATCGTTACGACTGGGAAGACGTTGTCCGAAGACGAGATCAAGTACTTGGAGGAGCCGTATGTTTTCCCCTTTCTTTGCGCATAAAATAGCGTGCTAAAACACAAACGCAGGTACGAGGTGCAGCCCTCCAGACGATGAACCACCTGACACTGGCCGCTGTAATGTATCAGCACCTAGTCTCGTTTTGTAGTCTCAAGCTCACAGAAATTGATAACGAAATGTTCGACTCGGCTTTGAGATCATGCCAGCTAGTTTGTCCTGTTAGATTAAGTGGAGCCAATTGGTTTCCTCACCAACCTGTTCTGCGTCGGGTACTGTCTGCCACAAATAATCCGCAGGGTCAGCGGATGAGGTGGACACGATACACGCGAACCCCGCCTCCTGGACTTCTCAGGCCGCCGTCATGGACTCATGGTTCGGTGCAAGTCTGCGATGCGCGGCTTGTCTATAGCGGAGGAGAAACATGTCTCGTGGAAGCGGATGATAATGCTAGATCCGACTCTAGATGGTCCTTTTTGCTAGCGACGGAGTGAGACGGTCGGGGTGGACAGGAGACAAGTGGCCGAAAGCTCCAGAGAAGGCATGTAGGTATCTAGTTTTAAGCACTGCACATATCCTAGCCATAGAATAATAAGATCCATTGTTGTTACACTCTACGAAGCAGCCAGAGGAAGTTCACTCACTGCTGCTTAGCCGATGGGAGGACGGGTCGTGTCAGGAGAGTCTCAGACAAAAGGACAGCCACAGCGCGACCCGAACCCTCGACTCCGGACTTTACCGAACACGGTGCACAGCCATCGATAAGTAGCCACGGCGAATTTCAAAGGCGCCTCTATCCACCGATCGGACTCTGTCACTCTGGTTCAACAACTTCCTTTTCGCCGACCATCTGCGAATCCATTGCGGCATCGGCTCCACCTAACTCGTGACCATGTTTTGGGCCAGCAGCGGTGAACAACTTACCAAGGTAGGTTTAGCAATTGGCGCGATGCTGTCTCGTCGGTTTCCAGCGGTGACAGGGCTGCCGCCCATCGCGCGAAGTCGAGAGGTTATAAGGACCACCAAAGGTCATCAGTAGCCCTCATCGCATTCAGCACCTCTACAACTCTACAGCATGTCTCAACAAAGCCAAGCCGAGTACCGCCAGCTGGGCAAGTCTGGCCTTCGCGTCTCCGTACCCATTGTGAGTGCGACAGAACTTGTCATGCCTTCTTATCACTAACATATTATTCATAGCTCGGAGCCATGTCCTTTGGCAACTCTCAGTGGAGCGTGAGTGGCGTCCGCATAGCCGCGACGATACATCTGGGTTCTCATTGTTCTACGCCAACCGTGACAGCCCTGGATCCTCGACGAAGAGAAGGTTTGTGGCTGTCGCTCTTTCGCTCGCCTGCATGTCGGTCATAACACATGTTGATCTATAGGCGCTCCCTATCTTGAAGGCCGCATGGGACCGCGGTATCAACACCATCGACACCGCGAACATGTACTCGAACGGGGACTCGGAAAAGATCATCCGCAAGTTCATTGAGAAGGTGTGTTTGCATGCAGGACTCATAAAATCGCACAACACTTACACAATACATAGTACAACATCCCGAGAGAGGAAATCGTCATCATGACGAAGGCTTTTTTCGTCGTATCGGGCGACCCTACCCTCATCACCGGGGGTCCCACCACGTTCCGTCTCATGAACTCCCGGGAGTACGTGAACCAAGGCGGACTCTCGCGCGCCGCGCTCTTCAACCAGGTTGAGGCGTCCCTCACGCGCCTCGGCACCTCGTACGTCGACGTCCTGCAGATCCACTTCTGGGACCCGTTCACTCCGCCCGAGGAGACGATGAAGGCGCTGCACGACGGGAAGGTGCGGTACATCGGGGCGTCGAACCTGAAGACGTGGCAGCTCGCCGAGATGACCGCCATCGCCGAACGCAACGGGTGGACTACATTCGTGAGCATCCAGGTCGAGCACTCGCTCCTTTACCGGACCGAGGTGCGTTCCAACCTGCCGGCGCCCTGCATCTTCGTGCGCTCGGAAGCTGACTAGCGACTGCCGTGCCGTTCGCAGGAGGCGGAGATGATCCCGTACTGCAACTACAAGGGCATCGGGGTCATCGCGTACGGGCCCCTCGCTTTCGGCTTCTTGGCGCGCCCGGTCGGCGAGGAGACGACGCGGTCGGAGGCGTCCAAGGGCACGCCCGTCGAGCGGAAGCTGCGGGACTCGGACAAGACGATCGTCGCGCGCGTGGAAGAACTCGCGAAGAAGAAGGGCTGGAGTATGAGCGCGGTCGCGCTTGCGTGGCTCGGCGCGAAGATCACCGGGCCGATCGTGGGCATGAACAAGGCGAGTGTTTCCTCGTCGCGTCGGTTTGGGAGACGTTAATGGTGGGTGCGGACAGATCGAGCGCGTCGACGGCGTCATTACCGCTGGGAAGAAACTGTCTGAGGACGAGATCAAGTACTTGGAGGAGCCGTGCGTTCTTCTATTCTTTCTGAGCCTAACCCGTCATGCTGATATTCGGATATAGCTACGAGATACAGCGCTCCAGATGGTGAAACGTGTGCATCCTTAACTGTGCACCAAATTGTACAACCTGACAGAATCATGAAGAATGCAATGTTTTAAGTTAGCTCTGCCAGCCATGACGTCACCTGGTCCTTCAGCTTGTCCTGCTAACGCTTGCGAGAACCTTACGTCTTGTATCTCGGCTATGTATCTAGCATCTGTAACAACGTCATCCCCATTCAGAGTTGAGGTCTTTATCCAGTGAAAACAGTGACCGAAGTTCCTAGTAACCGGACGACAGCTGAAAGGACTTTGGATAGCGAGTGTTTGCCTCTTTGTAACAACGGAGAAAGGAGTACCCTGCAGTGAAATTTACAACAGAAGTCACAACATGCCGCTCAATCATGGATCCCAGCCAATAAGTATAACGTGCAATGTAGGCCCAGCGAACATGAACAAAGCGGGATTGGGGTTGGAAGCCGAGTTTCTTTTCGTCTCACAATCGTCTCATAAAAGCGATGTGCTAACCTCTCTCTCGAAGCATCCCAGGGACACCCAGCGCGAGAATGGAACAAAACAAACATGGATTCCGGATTGACAACGCCGGTCAAGAGAAAAGAAGGACTTTGAACCACTGCCGTTGCCCTGAAACGCTCCTTGAAGCGTTTGGCCACTCCGTTTGTACTTTAGTGAACCAGTGCCACTGCAGCAGACAACGGACTCGGATAGTCTCTGCTTTTCAGAACTATATAAGCCACACCTGTATGCAGCCGTCGTCATCTCATTTTCCCCGTCCCACCCGTACTTGTCCTACATCCTCTGTTCCCCATGTCCGACCCGCCACTCGGGTCGTCTTCTCGACCGGTGCCGTCCTCCCCACCGCTGAAGCCCTATGGTCCATCTCCCTGCTTCCGGCCCAATGGAATGGGCAACTCCTTGTTCGATGGTGAGTTTTCCTTCGCCGCCCGACGCCGGTCGACATGGGCTGATCGTATATCCAGATTCGAGGCACAGAGCTCGCGCCTGGTGGACAGACCAAGACACGACGCTGGCTCAGAGCGTGCGCCCTCGCCCACCTTCCCTGAAGGCAGCGGGGTATCGCACCAGAAGAAGGCATAGTATGTTATCTGAAGTACGTCGTCCGGCGGACTCTCAGCGTGCGCGACACCTGAATCGTGATGCTAACATTCTTCTCACCAGGTTAGACAACACGTCCTTCGATTCCAGGCCGTCATGCCGGCACTCCTCAACAGAACAGAGCATACCATGACCACGCAGAGGCGGTCGTGGTGCTCGTAGACCACCACCTCCCGCTGAAGGACCTCGCAAACGGTTGTCCTTGACCCCAACTCCTCGTCGCGGGTGGGTGTTCAGCCTCACACGACCCCATCGCCAAAAGCATAGGCCTCACCGGGTGGCGCGGCTCATCACCCTGTCGGCGCGGCCCCGATGACCGCCGCGGCACTGCACGCGATCGGCAGCTGGGTCGTTTGCGCACGACAGCACGACGGCGATCCTCGAACGTCGTAGCAAGGCTGGAGTGTAGAGAGCGACAGAAGGGCATCACCTGGTCGCGACGCCGACGGAAAAAACACTCACTGAAGTATGATATCGACCGAAGACTTGGCTCGGCGACTTTCTCCCGCATTCAGAAGCTGTATATCCTCCGTACGTTTCTGTTGTTGTGTCGCCCTCGCTCCGTTTCCTGATCGTGTGCAACTAGCATCTGCATTCGCCACTGGCAGTGCCACACGCCACTTCAAGCTTCGAGCGGCGCTGGTTCCGTGCGACTTTGGAGGGGGCTGCGCTCTCCTGTGAGTTTGAAGGGGAATATACGAGCTTAGGGCGCAATGGGGCGCAGAAGTGAGTCGTCTCTTGCCAGTTCCTGTCTAGTCTCACCCTTGTTGATGTACGCGCCGTGACAGTAGCCAGTTTACTCCGGCCTGCGACCTCACGCACTCTCCTGGCGGCCGTTGCCATCCCTCAACTCGGTAGCCACACCGCCGCCACCTGAGGTCTACACAACCATCAGACTGCTCGATTGAATGAGAATCCCGCTGGCCCCCCACCATTGCGCCAAATGCCGTTCCCAACTCCAGGCAAACGCCCGTATCGACACAACTGGTCCTACGGTCAAGGTTTGCCTGACGTGGGATGCAACACAATTCAGTGCCGGTTCAGCGAGGAAGATTCCGCCTCCATTATCGGCTTCCTCTGTGCGTCCTTAGCCACCTCATTGTATGCGACACGTACTTATTCCGTTCACAGGGACCGCGCGATAACCATCGATCCTCACATCCCAACCTCCAAGAGCCTTATCCCACTTTTCGCGACCAGCACAGTACGCTCCTCCGAGCCAGGAGTTTGTACAGGGCTCGTCTTCGGGCGCGTATTTATCCGGATGGCTCCCCCGTCCACCCAGGTCTTCGACGTTCGGCAAACGAGGAGCAAAATCGGCGAACCTCCGCCATTCCGGGGCCAAATGGGCCGAGGCCTAGGCCTCCGCCGTCTCAGCAAGCAACCCCCCGAGCTACCACTACCGCCCTCGCCGCGGCGGCTCCGTGTTCAAGCCAGAGTGGAAGTCTGGAAACATACCCACAAGGTCGACTGGACGAAGCCGCAGAAGCGGGTCACCCGCGCACCGCGCTGGGTCTACAGCACCCAGGCTTCCCCTCCCTCGCGGGCCGACTTCAGCGATCGCTTCCCATCCGAGTCCGGACCTGGCGGCGTACCCTTCAAGCCTTACAGAACACTCGAAGAGGGACTGAGAGGCTTTCTGAGTCGCCCTGTGGTTACTCCCAGGCTCGACAAACGGACTAACGGAGCCTCAGGGCGCGGACGAGGTGTGGGAATGCGGGCGCGGCATACGAGGCTGCCGTCATCGCGCAATAGTGCAACTGACAGCAGTCCATCCATATCTGGGACGTCCATTGGATGATGAAGTCCTGAGCGCCGCAAGTTCTGGGATCTCGGCGCAACGCTCGACGTCGGCCCCTCCACGATCCAGACGTCTGGCACCTCGTAACCCACGACGAGGCGACGACGACGATGAACGGCGCCGAATTACCCGTTTCTCCTTTCTGTGACGTGTTTGACAAGAAGGAGAACATGCCCACGGACACTGATGACGATCTACACATGCCAGGGAGTGCACTAAGCCGTATGTGTCCCCGTCAAGCTCATGTACCCCCATCCGCATCCAAGAAGGATACGGGCAGGGACATAGCCATCGCACCTCCAGTCCTGTCTCCCACTGAACATGCCAGGCACCCATCTCCGTCGATCCACCGTGCGGCATGATGCCTTTCCTGGCGTCGATGCGGTCGAGCGGAAGATGGTTATATCTCGCCGACGGGCAGCCGGACCCTCAGATTCGGAACCTTAAAGCGAACAGTGGTACCTATAAAACATGGACGGTACTACTCACTTTATATGTAATAATTAAACCTCCTGTATGGGCAGGATTTCCGAACGGAACATTAACAGTTTCTAAACCGTCGAACGGCACCCGCCCAGGTACCGTTCCGGAACCGCGATAGTTCATCCACTCTGAAGCGTACGGGCTGCAGGTAGGATCCGATCCGCGAGGTGTTGAGCACGTAGTGGACAGTCTTGCGCACATCGAGCCGGGAATTTAATTATTGGTGGATATATGCGCAGGAGGGGGAACCCGCACGCCTTGAAAATGCGCCGGAGACCGCAATCGAGGAATGGCTGGCGCGGCTGGACGCTCAAAGCATTTGGACTGCTGGGTGTGGAGTCGGTGGGGGTACGAGGGAAGAGCCAAAGCCGGGGAGAAGACGACCGGATGACGGATGCTTCCAAAAAGGCAGCTGGATATGAAGCGATAGGACGAAGAGAGCGAGGGATGGAGGATAAGAACAAGTTATGCAAGGGGCAGAAAAGACCGGTGGCGGTGATTCCTGAACACACCTGGTGGGCGCTCGGGTTTCGCCGATGTGGCCACCGAGAAGCGTGCGCGTTCCATACCCTTCCCACTCATCTTCTCATAGAGAACCCTCCTTCCCCAAGCATTCCGCAAATGGTTAACATCCTCATAGCTACGATAAGTTGAAGATCGCAGTCTACTAATCCATGTGACTGGAATTGTGACGCGAGATAGGCGAGTCGATTCGTTACAAACTTCCCAGTGCCAGCGAACCGCTCCGCTCGGGCTCGCCCGGGGTGTTTGACAGGACAGTCCATTGCTGCGAATGTGAGTGCACCATTATTATGTGGCCATAATACTAGGGCCGCTAACGTAGCGTCGAAGATGTGATAGAGGAATCGACCGTAGTCCAACGATGATTACAACAGCCTCCATTGCGACAGATTCCCAAGCTCCAGGTCTCGTGTGAGATGTACACATGCTGTCCCTCGATTAACGTCTCTCGGTGCGGCGATATCTTCCACCCGCTGGTTCCCGTCATCAGGCCCAGTATCGCTGACATCAAGTGCAAGAATTAGCCGCACGGTTCTCAACACATGTGCCTCTGCGCAAGAGCATGCTGAGGTCTTCCTGTCCTCGACTGCCGCCCAGCGCTGGCGTTCAATTTCGTGATGGTCGCGCACCATCCTTCGCCGCCGCATTTAGTCACTTAGTCCACCGTATGTGTAATGGGCCATGATGGAGGGCTTTGGGCTGTCCAGCCTTAGCGAGCCTCCCTCGGTGTGTGCTTGTCCACATGGGTGTACAGTGTGCTGAGAAAACTATCTTCATTGACACAGCACGCTCTACAGGTATAAAAGCTTGTGCAGGAAGGTTGAATCTGCGTTCTCAACTCACCTTCTCTCGCACACACATTTGCATCTTAACTTCACCTTCTCTCTAACTTTATCTTTATTCGCTTTCACTTAAGCAATATGCGCTTCGCCGCCATCTTCCACGTCGCTCTCTCCGCTGCCACCTCCGGCTTCGCTCTGTCCAAGAAGGGTGGTGATGGTATGCACTCCTTCGCCTCCCTCGTCCTCTTCCTTATCGTCGACGCTCACCTCATCATCCATCCAGCCACCTACTACAATCCCGGCCTCGGCTCCTGCGGCATCTCCAGCAGTGACAGCCAGCTCGTCGTCGCCGTCGACGCCCAGACCATCCAGGCCTTCCCCGGCGCCGGCTCGAACCCCAACCTGTACGCCTCCTTTCCATCCTATAGCCTTAGATTTCGTTAACGCGATGCACCCGGTAGGAACCCGATGTGCGGCCGCAAGCTCAAGGTGACCTACCAGAAGAAGTCCGTCACTGTCACCGTCGTCGACACCTGCCCCGCCACGAGCTGCACAGTGGGTAGCCTCGCCCTGTCGCGTTCGAGAAGCTCGCGCCGCTCAGCGTCTATCATGCGCCGAAAGGGGGCGCAGCTACGGCGCTCTGGAGGGCCCGGGGGCGAGTCACACGAGCAAACACTCAGGCTGCCCATCGTCCATCTTCCTCCAGCGTACCATGTCGACAAAACCTGCGAAAGACAAGGAAGTGTATGTAGCTCTGCGAGGTGACCTGGGCTTTCTCTAACCGATGTCCTTGTCTTTCTAGGGGGTTCTTCGTCCTTCCTGAGCTCGTCGAGGGCAAAGAGCTCCAGCTCGTTCTACAACCTACGGGCTCGTCGTTGTCCGCGGCAGCCGTTCCACACTCCTCCAGGGATTTGAGCTTGGAGTCTCCAGTCACGGAGACACCCTCATCCTCGTCTCCATCCCCGGAGACCATCTCGTCCTCATTCGCGGGAGCCAGCTTCTTACCCAAAGAGACCAACTCGTCTTCATCCACGAAGATCGATTCGTCCTCACCCACTACAAGCGAGATAAGCTTCTCTTCGTCTGTGGAAGCTACTCTCCCGTCCTCGTTCTCGAAGATCAACCTGTCGTTACTGTTGGAGCTTGTATTATGTAAGCGAGCTCACGTCGTGCTCGTGCCCACGTCTCACTCATCTTATTCGGTCTTGTACTGTACATTATGACTTAGAGTCTTGTTCGTTCATGTATTTAGCGTAGCCCGCGATGCGCTGTCCCTCACGCGTTTGCATCAGCGTCCAAACGCGACCTCGTTCTTACCCCGTTCGCTCCGCTCCCGCGCGCCCCGTTTCCTCCCATACAAACGCGTCACCTCCGCCGAAGGTTAATTCGTGCTCGACCGGTGGCAGCGAAGCCATCACGACGACGACAACGACGATCCGGTAGCGTTCGAGGCTACCCCGCGACGACGACCCAGCAGCGTTCGAGGCTGCTCCGCGACGACAACGACGACAGGTGGCGCACTGCGAGGCCATCCCGCGACGAACCCGAGCCGGTAGTGTACGAGGTTACCGCACGACGAACCCGGACCCAGTGGCGCACGAGGCCACTACGACGACTCGACTCGGACGATCCGACCCCGCGTAACCGACGAACCCCGTACCCCGCGTTCCCCCACGATCCGTACCCGCGATGTCCCCGCAGAGCATCTCGAAGCTCACCGACGACAACTACTCCGAATGGTCCGTGGCCATGGAGGCTCTCCTCGTCAAGAGAGGCCTCTGGGAGGTCACCTGCGACCCCGCGACCAAGACCCGTCCCGCTGGCTCCGATAACACGAAGGCCGTTCGCTCCTGGCGCGCGAAGATCACCGAGGCCCGCGCCGAGATCATCTTGAACCTCGATCCCTCGCAGTACGCGCACATCCAGTCTCCCGACGCCCACGAAGTCTGGACCGAGCTCCGTCGCGTTCACCTCGCCCGCGGCTTTGGTACTCGCATGGCTCACCGTCGCGCTCTCTGGCGCATGGCGAAGCGCGCCGACCAGCCAATGACCGCCTGGATCGCCGATGTCCGTCGCGCCGCTTTCCGTCTCGAGGAGATAGGCGCCCCCGTGTCCGAAGAAGACCGCATCCTCGTCGTAACCAACGGCTTACCCGACTCATACTCACAGCTCATCGTTACCCTCGACTCTACCCCGCCCGACGACCTCACGCTCGAGAACGTCATCACCCGGCTCCTCAACGAGGAGGCTCGCCAGACCGTGTCCAAGCCTGCCGCTTCCCGGGCCGCCCCGTCCAATACTCTCGACGTCGCATTCACCGCCGCTACGAAGGCCCGCACGCCTATCGACCGCATCACCTGCTTCAAGTGTTCCAAGAAGGGACACTACCAGCGCGACTGCCCCGGCTCCAAGGACGAGAGCGCCAACGTCGCTTACCACGCCAACTTGCTCGACTCCCCCACGCTCAACCCCGCTCGCCGCTCAGACGAAGAAGATGAGATTGTTGCTTGGTAGATTGCACGATTCAGGGGGCGCATAGAGCGCACCCACGGCCACTTGCTTCGTATGTTCCCGATTACATTTCTTTCGTTGATTCCGTCCCCGTCTTCGTTCCCTCCCTGTCCTTCCGCTCGCACTCTGTATCGCTCGAGGGGGTGTGTTGGAGCTTGTATTATGTAAGCGAGCTCACGTCGTGCTCGTGCCCACGTCTCACTCATCTTATTCGGTCTTGTACTGTACATTATGACTTAGAGTCTTGTTCGTTCATGTATTTAGCGTAGCCCGCGATGCGCTGTCCCTCACGCGTTTGCATCAGCGTCCAAACGCGACCTCGTTCTTACCCCGTTCGCTCCGCTCCCGCGCGCCCCGTTTCCTCCCATAGTTACCCCCTCCGGTCGTCTCATCCTCACCCGCGGAGCTCACAACGCCGCTCACTTGCACCATACTGAAGGCCATCCGTCCATTTACCCTATCTCCTGTCCTCCTTGTGTCACTTGTTCAACCACCGAGTGACCCGCCCCCCGACCAGGGCCCCCTCCCCTCCATCGCGATTCTCAAACTATACGACCGGCGCTGTCTCGTGAATATGCGCAATAATTTTGACGACGGAAATCAATGGTCCCTTGACAAAGAGCGCAAGTACCGGCGGTACCTCAACGACGTTGCCACCAGCGCTGTCCCGTACGGCGACTTCGATTGCCAACTGTTCTTTTGTGAGGGTGAGGACGGCGAATTCGAGGAGTGGCTGCGGCATTCCGTGGAGAAGGTGTATAGATCGGAACGCGATACTTATGAACGACTGCCCCTCCTCCAAGGGAAGATAATCCCGAGGCTACGCGGCGTCGTCAAATACGAGGTTACCGTCCCCGATGCCTGCGACGATGGATCTACCGTCACCGAGACTATTCCGGGACTCTTACTCGAATACGTCTCGGGATCGACGCTTCGCCAGCTGGTAATGACGTGGACGGCGCGCGACCCACCGCTACCGAACACAGTCCTCGCGACGCTGTGCGAGGAGGTTGTCAAAGCTGTAGATCGCTTGTCTGACTTTGACCTCCTGAATAGGGATGTCCGAATCGACAACATCATGATACGCGAGCCCTTCGTCACCTCATCGTCATCCGTGGGAGAGCTCACCATCGTAGACAATCCGGTGGTGGTCATCGACTTCGGACTGTGCCGCTTCCGTGGGGAGAATGAGGATGAAGCTTCGTGGGTCAAATCCAAGGCCGTGGCAGATGAGACCGGAGCGGCTGGGGTTGTGCTCCAACGGCTTGTTGAAGATTTTGTTGGTCGAGGTGTCTGGGTCTATTCCCGTGTCTATAGTGAACGGTATGTATTGGTATTGGACGACGACTAGCTAAACGGTAGTTTTTAGCTACACCAATCCC
The DNA here is from genome assembly GCA_002760635.1 of Ganoderma sinense ZZ0214-1. Classification (NCBI taxonomy): domain Eukaryota; kingdom Fungi; phylum Basidiomycota; class Agaricomycetes; order Polyporales; family Polyporaceae; genus Ganoderma; species Ganoderma sinense. The sequence continues at coordinate 927,263 of AYKW01000034.1, forward strand.
ATCGTATGTCTTCCCCCTCTTCTTTGCTCCTTCGCCTCAGGTCCTCCCACTGACAATATCTTGTCTGTGCCAGTCGTTTCGACGTTCACCTCGTCCCAGCCCTCAGCCATCCTTCGTCCACTGGCTACTCTATCTTTGGTTCCACCCCTTCTTCCCAAGTCCTCGCACACCATGGTCCCGCTGGTCTCCCTTCGTTCCTCATTTCTCCGCCTCCCCCTCTTGGCCCGGTCCCAGCCTCCTTACACCTGTTGGAACTCGTGGTTTGGCAAGTGAGCGCTTGCTCGCCAGAAGTCCCCGACGTACGATACCGCGCACGATTGTAAATTTTTGTACCCATCCGTTTGCCTCTGTACCACGACGACCCGTACAGGACAACCGGAATACACTCGCTTTTCGTGCTCTGCCGACCCGCTTTCGCTTGTTTCAACAACACCCCACGCTCATCACACTTGTCTCAGTCGCTGACAGGCATCATGAACCTCTCGATGAGCAGGAGGCCTCGCGCAAGTCAGCCGCTCGAGCGCGATGCGTATGGAGCGCCACGACGCGCCCACGTGACCGCGTGAGTGCCACCGCCCGCGCCCCCGCTGCTGGTCCCTCCTTCAAGTTTCTGTCTGCCGCGCTGACCTCGCTCCGCTACAGGCTCTCTCATCGTCAATTTAGACGGTATAGTTAGTCCCGACGTTGGCCGACGTTGACGTGCCACTAGGCAAATAGGACACGAGTTCCGTGGCTTCACTGTAATTGAATCTCCTAGACCAAAAGTTCAAGTTCTTTGACCGCATCCCCGAAAGAGCCCTAGCATAGATAGATAGATGTCTTGGTCACACCGTGTATATAGATTTTTCCTAGATAGTCTTTGAGAACAATATTCGAATAGCCTGCTCTCTCCCTCTCCCTTGACTTCTACCCGCCCGCTACATAAGACCTTTGGCCGGCGCGCTCTCAGCTCCTTCCGAGTCGGACTCAAACTCGGACTCAGACTCGGACTGGGGAGCACAAAGAGCGGTGGTGGCCTGCCCGCGCTCGACACGCTCAACCCTGAGTAGGCGGATGCGATGTCCTACTGGGAGGTGAGAGTTACCAAGTGGGAGAAAAATAACTTCATTACTACGAAATTCTGGTCCAGCTAACCCCGTGGCAGAATGTATTTTGGTTTGCCATCCTCATCTATAGCCTCCAAATACCGCTCCTCTCCACCGACCCTCCAGACGTCGCGCATCTCGTACGCGCACAGTCCAGGCTTGCCTATCTCAAACTTGACCAGCAGCTCGTACTCGGTCCCGCTCCGCTTGGTCGCACGCCGAGGCTTTCGAAGAAACCTGCGAACCTCGGATTTTGACCGTTTAACACTGAGAAGGTCGAGCAAGCTTTGCATGACAACACGACGGATAGGATGCCCTGCTTTCATCCTGGTGGCGGGCATCTTCGGGAGCTCTCGATAGCTTTTAAACCTGTGAGGCCACGTCGCGCCATGCCACTCAATCGTGAGTGTATGGAGGACGGGACAGATGACAGGTCGTTCCTGCGCGAGGACGCGAGATAACACAGTGGTCGGTGGGTAGAAGCCCTCGGCCGGACTCTCACTCGAAGGTCCTAGTAAGACCTTTAAAATGAGTGACTCGGGCATATGGCAGACCAGAAGGCGATGAGCTCATCACTGTGGAACTTGTCAATGTTGATGTGCAGATCCGTGACATATGACAGCACAAGGGTTCCTGGCAGCGTCCCAAGCCAGGAAACCCAACTTGCGTGGTTTCCAACTGGATGGCGGCAATCGTGACCGCCATCAAGCCACAGTCCAGAGGTTGCGCTGTCAGCAACCATGAGTATCTCCAAGTCGGGGAATCCCATGGCGATATCAAGCGACGTAACGGGATGGAGGGTGAGATGCGGCAAAGGGACGGTGTCATAAATACCGCAGTTGGCGATATTCTGGAGGCGGATGAAGATATTTTCAGGAAGAGAGAGATGTGCAATGACGGTATTCGTAATACTGTACAAGCATGATGTGAATACCAGGGAGCGGAGGTGAGGGAGAGGGATGGGAATGGAAGGAGGGTTCAAAACACGACCATAGCCCACAGAGTTGAGGAGATAGCTAACATGGATATATTTGAGGGCAGGCGCGTTGGATAGGAGGTGAAGGACATCGAATGGGTGACAGAGCGTATTCCCTCCGTTGAAGGAGAGATAGAGTTCTGTCAGGGAGGGCAATGGGCTTGATGGCATCCAGTTGACGACAGGCTCGATGGCAAGGACTCGCAATGACGAGGCTTCACCGCTGAGCAGTGAGGTCCAGGAAATCTTCGATTTTCTGGAAAAGCGGTCTGTTTCGGATATGATAATTAGGACCTCGAGCTGTGGGGCTGAAAGAGACGTGAGCACAGGGTCAACGTGCTCCTTAGTGGGAACCATGGCTAGAAAGAGCCCCCATAGTTGCTGTCCATGAATCCTGATGGCGGATATCATACGCTCGTGCAGGGGTCCATCCGCATCTCCACCGAAGTCTTCCACGTCCACCAAGAGAGCGGCAGACAGAGGCTGCGAGCGTTCCAGGAAAGTTTCAATCTGATCGATGCACCCGCCCCCATAAATGGGTGTCCACAACGCGGGGGAACCGAGAGCAACGTCTCGCTAGTAATAGCACATATGAGAGATTGTGATAGAGGGGTGAGTACCCTTGGAGCCGGTTGGGTTATCTTCTTCCGGTGAGAGGTCTTTTAACATGAGCCTATCATGAACGTAACTTCCTGGAAGATCATGGCCAGTAGTTCCGGAGGAAGGACCTGCCAAACGGAACTACATGAGCTTTACGAGCATACCTAGTACAATTTCAAGTCAACGTGTACATTTACATGTGCAAGGCTGCCGGAAAAAGATTACTCCATGAAGTCCGGGGAGAAAGATCAGAGCAGTAGCCCGACTCAATTCTAATAGTTTAGTTGGCCTCCAACTTCCTGCACACCCAAATCCGTCGACACGCACCAAATGGGGAGCTCCGTAGCTGACGAGAGCTGATGGCGGTGATCGAGGTTCCAAGCCGCTAGATTTGCGCTGAGGGCAGGATACCTCGCCTGTTAGGCTATCCCCCACCCTATAACGAAGTGAGGTCATTAAGAGGCGGTATATCCACCTGCATTCCAAGTTTGAAGCGAAAAGGTGGGGAACTCATGGTAATATGCGTACTCCGCGTCGCCCGAGAGTGCGCAGAGCAGGCTTTCGGCATCAGCGGCAGTGGTAGCGCTTTGATGTACTCGGACGGATTGGGACGTGCAAGAAATCGTGCCCGAACTAAACTATTAGAATTGAGTTGGGCTAGTATACTCACGATTTGCGGACCTCCGGAGAACGGCCTGATGCTGTCGACGCCATTCGCCTTAGCACCCACGTTAACGCTGATCTGCTTCTGGCGAACATCGACGAGGAGCGACTCAAGCCGAGTGAAAGGTGGTTCCCTGCACAAGCGAAGAGTATAGAGGGAGGGAACAAATTTCGAGCCTGAGGTCGCCACCGTATTCTGTGGCAGATACTTAAAGGGAGGCGATGAGTCGCAGTCGTACTGTAAGCCCCGCGAGTGTCTGGAAATCAAAGTTAGATCGGAGTTTTAAGTGAACCATACTCTGTGCGCAATCGGCCGAGTGGATCTGCAACGCCTCTCAAACGCCGCTCCACTCCGCCTAGCGCTCTATCTCATATTTGAACTCCTCCCTCATCGCACGAGCTGGCCCGACAAAGACCGACGTTTGCACAATTTCCGGCCCCAGAATTGCAGAAGCCTGAGAAAATCGCATACTGAGGGCCTGGAAAGGCTGCATTACCCGACTGCAAGTGGAAGGCTCGTCGGACTTGAAAATTCCGGCGGCGCGTGCCTGAGAACACCATGAGTCAAAGAAGGGACCCATTCGGAAGCGCAACGCCAATGAATCAGATCCTTGCGCACAATCTCACCCCGAACGAAAGCTTACTGGATGCTGTAAGGTACGACAGAGTTCTACGGCGACCAACCACCGGTTCCGCCTTGCAGGTACTCAGGCTGTGGGAGAAGTAGGTGGTTGGACAATACTATGATATAATCATAGTGACAACCCCTTGCAGCGAAGAGCAACACAGCAACAAAAGGGATCTAAGTAGAGTACAGCGTAGAGTACAGTACAGTACATGTGGCAGGTGTGAGGTAGCAGCTACAGCGAGAGCAGCGTCCGATACAATAGGAACGAAAGCAACGAGCGACAGCAATAATAGTACTAATAGCAACCTTAGCGATGAAATATCCCAAGCCCTTCGTGTCCTCTCCCACTCATCGATATCCCCCTCCGCACGCCTACTCCCCACTCCACCCAGGCTCGACCGACCCGTCTCCCCGCGCACGCATCTCGACCGTGACGTGCGACCCACCCAGCTGCGCCTTCGACTCGCTCCGCGCCCGCCCACCCGCCACCTTCCCCTCCCTCCCCTCCTTCAAGTTCCCCTCCGGAGGCGTCCTCTCCCTGTCCGACCCCAGCCCACTCGGAACAGACTGAACCGGGCTCCCCAAACCCCCGACCCCGACCCCGACCCCCACACCCACCATCCCGCGCTCCTTGTCTCTCTCCCTGTCCTTGTCCTTGTCCACGCCCCCGCCGAGCGCCGCCGCGCGAAGGTTCGCCATGGACGCCCTGCCGATCCCGAACACCTGGCTCGCCTTCTTCCGGAGCGACGTCCTGCTCGGTATCGGCTTCACCCGCGTCTCTCTGTCCCGCTCCTTCTCCCTCTCTCTGTCCCTCTCCCTTTCTCTATCCCGCTCGCGCTCGCGCTCGCGGTCCCGGTGCCCCCCAACCCCAACCTCGAGCGCAGGCAGGAGCGGGGGGACGGGTGGCACGTCCTCGTTGTGGCCACCACCCCGCGAGCGCGGGGAGCGCGAGCTCGAGTGGCTGCCGCCGGGGAGCGGGATCGACTGGTCGTCGCGGAACTTGACCGCGCTCGAGCCGGGGTCGTGCAGCGTGAGGTTGACGACGCTCTTGCTCGCCTGCGAGAGGATGCGCACGACGGAGCCCGTGCGCGTGTGCTGCGGCTTCGCGCTCCGGTCCTGCATCGAGGTCGACGACGACGACGAGGGGGACGTCAGCATCGAGAGCCGTGGTTTCCTGCTGTGCGCCTTTGGTGGCTTGCCCCCGGTGCTGACCGCGTCGGGCAGGTTTTCGGGCGTGACTTGCTGAGAGCTACTAGTGGGCTTGGGTTCTGGCGCGGGCTTGTTCTTCAACCATGGAAGCAGCGATCTCCTGACCTTCCTTGCCCGCGCCGGTTTCCGGATCGCCTCCTCGGTCGGCAAGGCTGTATGCGTCCCGAACGTGTTGTTCATCCGCACGCTATCCGGCACGCTCTTCGTCGACGCAGACCGCGCCCGGTTCCCTGCCGTCGCCTGCGCCGCTTCGGTCGGAGGCGACTCGAGCAACTTCAGCGACGCCTCGGGGATGTCGGTGGGTACGGCCGTTATGTGCCCGAACAAGGAGTCCTCCCCGTGCACGACGTCCACGATCTTCCACCCCGCGCTCGACAAAAGGCCAGCCATCTCGCGAAGCGTACGCTCCTGGGCATTGAACGCCACCCGCATCTGAACAGCACGCATACACACGCATCAACTACACGTCGCGACAGGCTGGCAGGACGCATACCGTCAAGTCAAGCCAATACGCATTGGCATTCGCCTTGCCGAGGTTCGGGAGGAGGGGCGAGCCTTCGGGTGCAAATGAGCGCACCATTCCCGGGAGTTTGAGGGATTCCCCATTCACATCCAGATCCTCATGGTCGTCGACACACGCGTGCGGTAGTATGTGGTCCGCGATGAGGAGCTTTGTATGTGGGCCGGCTGCGCGCCGCAGATTCAGAAGAATCCTATTTCGGCGTCGGTCAGATGGAGCGCATATAACGATAACAACTTGACAATGACATACTTTGTGGCGAAAGAATCCGGCCAATCGTGCGTGACGACCCGCAGAATATAGACAGCAGGCGTCACCGGATCAGCGGCTGTCGTCGTCGACCCAGGGCCGGGAAGGACAAGTGGCGGTTGGGAGAGGAAGAAGTCGTGGCCCAGGAACATCGCCCGTCCGGAGTCGAGCATCTCCGGACATCGCTCTCTCCATGCCTGCCGGTCACATGTGCCTTAGTACGCCCCACGGAACCGACGCGAGTTCTGATATACGCACGGCGACGCCCTGCTCGACCACCTGCGGCCTATCCTGGATGACGAATTTGAGGTGTTGGAACGCATGCGCGAGGAGCATCGACGTCGACCCGATTCCGCCCCCGACATCTACCACAAGCGAGCCGTCTGGAAGGTCGTGCCACGGGAATGCTGTCGTGAATCGGGTAACGTGTAACGGTGGCCTCAGAAGAGAGCAACAGGACCACAAAGGAGTGGCACGCACCAACGAGTACAGCACCCGGGATCTCCCATGCAGCAGTCCCCGTCATCGCAGGCCCAAACCGTTTCAGGCGCATTTCGTTGCCCGGCCGCTCTAGCCATTCGAAGTAAGGGATTTTGGTGTCAAACGCAAGGTTGAATGGTGCATGCATCGGCGGAACATCATCGGCTGCCTTCCCGGTGCGCGATGGAAGATAGCAGTCGGCCAGGAATGCCGAGGACTTGAACAGCTCGTCGGTGCTAGCGAGGCCATAATCAGTCACAGAGCGCATATAGCGGGCCGAATGATGGGTACATGCCATAGGTTGATGAAGGCAGCGATGCCGTTCGTCGCCTCGTACTTCTCTTGCGGTCTGCGACGACATTGATTAGTGCTCGATGGCGAAGAGTGAAACGAATATACAACGGACGTGTGCTGCAGCTCCTCCCATGGTTTTCCAGAATCCATAATTGCCGATATGCGGTTGTTCGCGAACACGTTCGGGCGCACCTCGCGAGTAATGTGATGGGTGGCGAGCAAACGCAGTATATGGCCTGAGGATAACACATCACCTATCATGCATGCACCGAGAGGAGTGCGGACTTACTGAGCTTGCCCTCGTCGACATTCACATGCCGGCTCAGCTCGCGGACGTGCATGCCACGCGGACCCGCAGAGCGAAGAATCTCGACCGTGTGGCTCTCCTCCAAAAAGCGCAAGCACGCAGGCAAATGGTACTGTTTGATCAGTCAGATGACAGCTTCTCGCACTGAAGTTCGAGGAAGCACGCACGCCCATGCCAGCGTCGCAAAGGGTAAGGAACGGCCTATGGACCGTCGCGCTGATCTGGCCACAGGCAGCCACAATCCGGTTCGTGGCCGAGATCACGTCCGGATGGGAGGCGAGAGACTCGGCGGCGTCTGCATCGGGATCGTGGCTCTCTGTGGGGTAGTAGGCTGTATCGAGTCCGGGGAAGTCGAGCTGGTGGGTGCCTTCGCGAGATCCGGCGCCCGTGTTGGAAGGGGGAAATGGGATGCCTCCGGAGCCTTCGCGATTTCTGCGGTGAAGAGGGGTCTTGGGAGTGCGCGCCACCGAGGTGGACAAGTCTTCGTCGGGCAAGAGGCCTGCTAAGGCGTCCTCATCCCGAGAGCCACGGCGGACGAAGGGCGTGGAGGGAGATATGCCTGCGAGGACGGTGTAGGGGGTGGTAGGTGTCGGGGAGTCGTGAGAGGCGTCGCGGTAGATGCGTTCGATGTCGTCAAGAGCATCGCCGATGATTGAGTGGAGTGCACGGAGAGCGGCGAAGGTCATGACGCGGGGGAGGGCGCGTATAGAGTGCCTGTCGCTGAGGAGGATGTGTGCCCTGCTGTGGAGGACGGCGAGGAGCAAAGACAAGGAGGACAAGCCTGAGGCGGAGGGCGAGAGCTCGGGGCCGAGCGCAAATGGGGAAGTATATAGGCTGACATGGGTTTATGTTGCGGACTGATATTTATAAAAGGGGGCTAGAAAGAACACGGTCAGTGGTGGGCCTGGGGCCAAGACGTCAGTCAGGCTGGGATGAAGACTGCAAGAGAGCAAGACCTGTCACGATCCTCTCCTTCCGCGCCTTTCCTGCCACAGCCGAGACGCTGATCATTTCTTTTCACCGTCACCGGCCCGGTCTTTCTCTGCCCTTCTCATCCTCCCTCCGGACCCCTCGGCTGCCTCGTTATATCGCTTGATATACTGCTTTTTCAGAAACATAAATCATCCGGTCTTCTACCTCCCGGCGTTCTTGCCGCGTCCCCACCACTCTGGCTTTGCAACTCCTCTGCGACTCGCCCCAGCCATTTCTCGACTGCGGATGGCAGCGAAACAAAGCATGCGACGGCTGTTCTCCGTGCATGCAGTCGTGAAAAATTCATCTTCCCCGTTGGGCATCCATTCGGACATCCGCCGCATGCAGGGTGGTTTGACTCCGGCAGCTCAGATTCTACGCGAAGCGTATACTTCGGCGTGGCTGAACCTTCCGTTGTTCCAGAAAGTCCGGAGCAGATGGTCTTCGACGCCTCGGAAGTTCTCAGCTTTCCTAAGTTTCTGTTTGGAACTTGGAACTAGTGCGCTTGAAGTATGTTTAATGAATCATTGCAAAGGGAGCAATACCGTCCATATTTTATTCCTAGTCGGTACATCCTTTGTATATAAATTCCTAAGCCGAGAATCCCGGCAGCACATTGCTCCCCGGAATCGCCCTTCCGCGCCTTGCTCTCCCATCCCCATCCCCGATGTCTCCACAACCCTGCGCCAGAACTGCCAACGGAGTGTGCCACCACGCGATGGCCACAGCGAGCTCGTAATCGGTCCGTCCTGCGCGCAACTTGCTTAGCCTGCGCTTGGTCGACCGAGTCTTGCATGGTAGCACGACAGGCACCCTGAACAGGACGCCGTACCATGTCCCTGGCCGACCCGAACAACTCCCCGGACCACCTCGATGGCGAGCACATCCATACGACTCCTCCGGCGGAGGCATCGACCGCAAAGTTCCTCCGCGAGACAGCTCACCCGGCGCCGTGGCCTAGGGACCCAACAGCCCGCTCAACAAGCCACCTATCGCACCACCAGTGCGTCTCTCTCCCCAGGTGCGACAGAGACGCATCTTGCTGGCGTCCTACGCTCTATTGCAGCACCGGAAAATCGTGGTCGAGGCTGCCGCGAATGAATATTGAGGGGCTGAGAGATGTGAATGGCTGGAAAAGACGAGGCTCCAAGGTGTGTTATCGCCCGTCTTTCCGGATCGAGCGGACGAACACAAACTTCGCGCAGGTCGAAGGTAGCGGCGCCGGGGAGAGGATGTGCGGGCTCTAACATGGAGTCGGGACGAACGCCCTTGCCAGTCCTGAGACTGAGAAGTCGCGTTGAGGGACTTTGAGGGGAGATGAGGCATCATTCGGCCGCGCCACTGGCCAGCGGTCGAGGGCCCCGTGGTCTATCCAGAGTCGGGCGTTGGTAGAAGGGCCTGGGTGTGGAGAAGACCTTCGGCACTTCTAGACGAGGGGACTGCGAGAGGGCCTCGACGAGATCCTGCAGAGCAGAGGGCGAGAATAGGTTGAACGTCATGAGAGGGAGCACTGGCGACGCACACCTGCTCGACGCTTCGGGGGACTTGGAAGGTGCGCCGGAGCTGTGGCAGCACGAACACCGGAGAGAGTAATGGTTGCTAGACATAGGTGAGCCATGGGGGTGACAATGGCAGCCGTGCAGGGGTCGCCAGTGTCGTCCTAGAGGCAGCCCGGGACGGATCGGACCTAGTCGAGCAGTACCGGGCAGTCCTCGTACGCATCAAAGGCGGTGCTGTGGATGGGTGGCATGGAAGATACTGGAGAGCGGCGGTCACTGAACATGGATGAACCCACAGCGACAGGGAAACGGTCAGCCCGCGACCCTAACGTCGTCTGACAGGGAGACGAGGTTCGAGAGGACAGTCCCGGGCAAGCGAGCACCGGCGGTTCTGGTGACTAGGCTCGTTGCGACGCTAAGCGGTCGCTCGCGAAGGCTCCCACATTTTTGTTCACCTGTCGACGGGGACTCTGGGGTCGGGAGTATGATGAAATCTTGATAGGGAATGTATCGGGATGTTTACCGATATGGAGGGGCGATAATATCTGCTCGTCTTGGTTAATCGACATGTTCGAGGACGAGGACGAACGAGAGCTGGGAGCTTACCGGTTCATTTTGACCGTGAGGCCTAAGGCGAGAGACTTTAGGTCATTTGCTGGGAGGTGACCATCTATAGACTCTCAGGGTTCGGCCGGAAGATCGTGGTATTGGACGCCTTGCGGAAGGGCGGAACGCGGTGGTTGACGGCGTTGTTGCATCAGTACGGAACTCGAACACCTCCCGGAATGTGACGTGCTTGAGCGGACATCGGAGTGCGAGTGCAATCGGTGTCGAGATGGGGCTGGCTTTCAGAGGCCCGCGCTTGCGGCGCGCTGTGTTGAGGCACAGACGAGACATGCAGCTCCACACCGCAGAACCTAAGAGAGCCTAAGGAGCTGTCGGACGAGATAGAAGGGCAAAGGCTGATATACAGTGCGTCAGTCTACAGGCCATCTCGCATCGATGAAACGAAGACGCACCGAGCCCCCGAGCGGGAGAGAATCCGAAGAGAGCGAGTCTAAGAGATTCGACCGGCTGGCCGCATACACGGCCTCTAGTTCGTCGGCGTCGGCTAGGGTCCTCACGGGCAGGAGGGCGTTGCATCCGGGCTGGTAGAATTATGGACTCGAGTTGATACTTGTCGACGGGATCTTCGTCGTCGTTGATGAACTCGTCGAACGCGTCGCGAGTGCTGCTAGAGATGCAACGGGAAGCCGAGTTCCCTCAGGACCTGACGGAGAACGGGCCCCGGTTCGTTGGCCCACACAGCCAACGTTACATTCTTCCTCTGAGCCGGAGGTCAGAAGTGCGCCGACAATAAGGTAGGGAAAACGGAGTGTATTCACCATGAAGGCGGCGTTGTGGTACTGCATGAGATTGACGATGACCAACAAGTTCTCGACGATGAACAAGTTGCTGCTGGTATGAAGGGTTGCAGATCCCCGTCGGGACAGCCCTCAAGGGGGAGGACTAGCATATGGTGGAAGTTTGCAATGCACCACGGGCGACATCTGTGGTGACCGACGGAGCCATATGGAAGGTGGTTACTATAGTCCAGCAAGACGGGATCGTGGGCGACATACCGACTTAGAGGAACCCGAACCAGAGATCGAGGAACAACAGTGTGGTTCAAGTACAAATGACCACATTCATGAGTTGCCTGGCGTCGTCGTGGCCTTAGATGTGGCATCGGCGAACGGCTCCTGCAAAATCAGATCTGCAGTCAGAAAAATATTTATGTAATACATATCGGAAATAACCTCACCTATTACCGAAGCCAGCGGACAAGAGAGATGGACCATAGGGCTTCAGCGGACCGGAGGGCGAACGAATGGAATATAACCCAGGTGACGGGTCAAGCATGACGGATAAGAGGTGAAGCGGGGTACGCACTGAGTACGGACTGCATCCCAACCCGCTGATCCTGTTATATAGACCTGAGGAGTAAAATCCATTCAGTGGAGTGGCACAGATCCCCCTACAAATGGAGTGGCCAATCGCTTCAATGAGTGTTTCAAGATTTCTAAAAAGGTGGTTCAAGTAACCCATGTCCCCTTGGTGTTCACAAAACCTTATGACGATTGCCTTGTTTCTTTCCTCGTTAATCTTTGACGCATCCGACCACGTTCAGAGTACTGGTTGCGATATCGTCCAACTTAGTGAAAGGAGTTGAAGCGCATAGGCATATCGTGTGCTAACACGTCACCAAGGATCTTTCCATCGAAGGAGATGTTCAAAAATCTGGTACAAAATATAGAAGTGGACGCATTGGACATCTACGTTGATTCTACAATAAATGGGTTTGTCAAATCCTCTTTCTTCCATATGTGACATCACAACTACGCATGCACTCACCATTCAGAAACCTTTCCGCAGTCGGATTAGGGTCGTATGCCTGCTACATGTGCACGAGAACCATTGCGTTAGACACAAATCCATTGACCATGACGCTTTAACTGCATGGCCAGCTCATCCAGCCCAAGAGGCCGTGGTTCGAGAAGTCGCGGCTGCCATCGCAGCAGCCGAAGTGCCTGTATTTCGCACAAAAGTCGTCCAAACCATATGCCCCAATCCCGTGCAGGAAAATTCCTTTGTGCGATCAAAAGACATGTTCGAAAGAGGTGTCGCAGGGAACAGAGAGAAAGGTCATTCAAGTTGCTCAACATGAGTGTCGTCACCGTCGGGCGTCTGAATATGTTTCAGGACATCTCGGCCCGTTCTCCCCGGGACCCGGACCGCCCTTGAAGTTGGCCGCATGGCGCACGCTCAACTTGGTCTTCAACTAATTCCTAACCACTCAAGCATTCCCTGAACCTTGTAACTCGGAGGAAATTTGAGTGGATAGGATGACAGCATATAGATTGTGATGGACGGTCCAGGTAGTAAAACATGAATGTGCAGCATAAGGTGCATAGAACATAGAGCATAATGTGGTACTGGTAGTACATCTAGTAAAGGAGAGGGGCGAGGGATCACTTGCGTGGATGCGCGTACAGGATGTCGGACGTCGAATAAGATACTTGCGGTGTCCAAATCACGGACTTGCGCAGGGACTCAGTCATAGTTGTCGGGGTCGAAGTTCATTTCGTCCTCGATGAAGTCGCCCTGGGGCCACTCGTCGTCATACTCAGAGTCTTCCAACCGAAACATCTCCTCGTCTTCATCTTGGGCGAGCATATCGACGTCATCCTTGCTGGTCCTGAACATAGAGGGCCCCGCTCCGGATGGCGCGCTCGCAGAGCTCTGTTACGACTTTTACGGACTAGCACGCGCCTTACCGTAGCACGACCTGTAACGTTACGTATGACCTGCCCTGAAGTCTGGTCCGTGCGGCTGGTCCGTGCGCAGGCCTTCAGAGAATATATAAACCCCTCAGTAGCTGGGGTAGCTCCCCAGCTTCGAGTTGGTCTTTAGCCCTCCCAGTCTCTTGCTTATTGCTAGCTTGTGATCTGGCCTTATCATAACTCGAAGCTACCCTCCCCCTCGACCTACGGCACACCGTCTACGTTGTCAACCGTGGCGTCCTCACCTTCCTCTACCTCTTTCCCTGTCTCCAACACCCCGCTTGTCGTGTGCCTCGCCGACGGCACCCTCCATCACCTTGTCCCTACCGACACCCTTACCAACTCGTCGCCGCCGTCTCCGTCGTCAATACCACCCATTCCAATTCCACCCCCGCACCTTCGTTACCGTTCCCCGGCTCCCAGTTCCGACTCCGACCTCGACTCCCCTAGACCAGCCTCGACCACGGCTGTCGACTCTGACTCCGACTACGACTCCGATCCCAACGACCTTCACGCTACCGGTACTATCGCCGTATCCCGGGTCATCAACCCCGCGCACGTCTTCTTCCTCCAAACAACGATAAACACTCCGCTGTTCTGCGGATCAGAACGCACAGCGTACGTCGCCCGCTCCCAGTACCCAATTGTCCCCGGACACGTCATCTTCCATTTCCCCGCCGCGAGAGCAACCACCACCACTCCGGCATACCCCGCATACACTTTGTACGGTATCCTAGCACTCGTTGAACCTACCTACTTTGTATTCCACGTGTCACTCATTCCTTACGTTACCAACTACATTACCACTCTACACATTACCCCTTCCACCGAGTAGTCAGTGACCACGTGTCACAACTCGGCGCAGGAGACCCCGGTTAGCCATACCGCGGTAAAACTGCTACCATAGTCACCTACCACATCTTGCTTCACACGTACGCGTACTGTGCGCTTACATACACCTTTCTTTGTCTAGTCTATGGACCCTTGGGAACAGCTGCTCGCCTCGTACGTCGCCCCACATCAATATCCATCTCCGACTCCATCTCCTCCACCGGTCCTCCGCGCTATCTACGCGTGGGAAGCTAGGGAAGCACGGAGTGCGCAGGACAACCGCATTGTCAATTCGAAGAATCCCCAGACGTCCGGTTCGACGCATTCTCTTGACAACAATCTCTACCGCTGTCCACAACAATCCTGCCCTCACCGGTACAACAGCCGAAATCCCCTCAGCTTCCGCATACCAAACCCCGGGTTCTACCCAATCCCGCGCGAGCCACCAGCAGAACAAACACCAGGACCAACAACTTCGGTACCTGGAGCGTCTTCTACACGAACTCGTGCACGTCAGCCGACCCCTGAGCCCATCGAACGCGCCGGAAGCCCATACCCACGCACCCGTCCAGAATGACACCGAGAGCCGTCCCCTCCTCCCACACGTATCCCCACTCCCGTCCAAGCCGCAAAATCTGCAGAAGCGCCCCCAGTCGCCGGAAGCAGCCGATTGGACTACCGAGAGCCAGCCGAAGATCCCCCGTCTCCAGATCTCACATCAATCCCGACCCTATCGACAATCAGGAACCGTCCGGTCGTAATAGATCTGACTCGAACGGACTCACCCAAGCCCTCGGTAACCTCGGCCTCCACGCTACCCCTGCACCCACTGCCCAAGACCCTGTCCAACCCGCACGCATCCGCCAATCACCCCGTCCTAATCGAGCGATGTCGCAAGAGTTTTCTCTCGACCAGGCGACGCGGGAATGGATCCAACACGAGATCGCGGACGTCATCACAAGGCTCCGCCCACCGACCACTGGCCGGAAACACGCCGCGCCGAGACTCGCCCCACCCGAGTACTTCGATGGCATCAGCCCAGACTTCGAACAATGGAAGTCTGACGTCCAGGTCTACGTGGCCGGCTTGGACAAAGATGCAGCAATATCTGCAGTCTTAGGGCTGATCCGTGGGACAAATGTAAATAGGTGGAAGCGAAATCTTACACAGGACAAGTTCGTGGCAAATGGAAATAGTTGGAACTATACGGACATAGCTGCGTTCTGGGCTGAATTGACGACGAAGTTTAGACCAATAAACTACGTCAACGATGCGATCATCGCGCTCGATCAAATCCACATAGGTAGTCGCCGAGCAGAGGACTTCTTTGACGAATGGGAAGACCTTGCGAGCCGTGCCGGTGAAAACAAGGACACACCTAACAACATCTATCGGCTCAAAAACGCTCTACCATCGGGCTATCTAGTCGCAATCAGCACGATGCCGACAAAGCCTGCCACTTATGCGGAATGGAAGAACACGATCATCAACATGGACAATGATCGAATCATCTTCAACCGACAGATCCATGACTTCACCCGTCGTCCACCTCCACAGCGACCGCTCCCCGTCCACCGCCCCGGTACTCCCAACCCCAATATGCCCCTCCACGATACCCACCTCCACGTCCACAATACGTCCCACGAGCACCACAATATGCACCACGACTGGCCCCGCAGTACTACCAGCCACAGTATCCACCACCACGCCCGTACTACCCACATCGCCCACAGATGCCCATGATGCCTGGAGATAGACGCACAGGCACGGGAGTTACGTATGGTGGAGCCGGTCAGCCAATGGACATCGATCGACTCAACGCTCGACCATGCCGAAAGTGTGGTGCAAAGAAGACCGAGAAAGGCACGTGTGGGGACATGTGGCACATCCCCAATCGCACCGGTGCGGCAGCACTCCAAAAGCGCCGGTGGGAAGAACGCGACAGCCGCGAGGAGTTCCTCGAAGAAATCAGACGCTTCCATCAGGAAGATCCTGAGGACTTCCTTGCGCAGACTACCGGGATGGAGATCCCAAGCTACTGTGGAGAGCCGGGGCCACCAATGGAGCACCCGACAGAAGGATATGTCGACAGCTATGATGAGATACGAGACCAGATGGATGACTACGAGCAGCATTTTCCCTACGGTCCCACGTGAGCAAACACACGAGGCGACCATCACTGTACAATAGTTTTGTGAATCGGTTTTCTGTTTTGGATTCGGATGTACCCGTTGATGGGCCTATGCCCTGTTCCAAGCTCGGATTCGCACCAGCGCGATTTCGCGCTTCGCGGGTCGCGCGCCGAGGCGCGCTCCCCTACTTCGCCCGTCGTTCGGCTTTCGCCCCCTCCCTGGCTCGCTCAGGCCCGGTTCGCGCTCGTTCGCCGCGTGCGGGCCTTCATTTGGTTCTTCATTTACCACCGCGTTCGCTCTAGGCCTCTCCCTCGATTGCCTTTATCGAGTCGCGATTGGTCGCTTCACTCGCCGACCGTTCGCGGCCCGTTCGTAGCGCACGTGCGCCCGACCTCGCGCCCTTTTCTGTCTGAGAGCGTACCCCGTATGCTTGTGGCTGTGGCTGTTCGCTCGATGGGGTTCGCGTCGGTACGACAGTCCCCGACAGCTTCGCTCCACTTCTCCTCTGTATTCGCGTATCCCTTCTGCTCATTGGCCGCTGGTCGCGGCTTCGCCTTTCCTGTGTATTTCATTTCTTGCTTTTAGGGTTTCATCCTTGTATTATATAGTTGTTGTTCCGGGTTCGGGCAATACAGATTTCGGCTCCCCGCTTGACTTCTCATTTTCGCCCGCTTCGCTCGCTCGCTCATCGTCGTATTCGTCGCCGGCTCGCCGTGAGTCTTACTCGTCGCCTTTCGCTCGTCTTTCGCCGGGCCCGTCGCGCCCTGTTCGTTCGCATCGTTCGCTCGCCGAGAGCTTCCCCGATCCATTATCCTCCCCATCGCCTTTCGTCTCGGCTTCGCCTTTCGATCGCCGTCGCACCTCTCCTTCTCTTGGTGTGTTTATCAGTCCCTCTTTGGTGGTGTAGTGGTTTTCGAGCACCCGACGACTCCCTCCTTCACCGTGGTCAGCTGGTTCTATTGATTTTCGATAGTTCCCCGGACCGTATACATCATTTGGAGCCCACCGCGAGGGTTTCTGTCGGTTTCCGTCGAAGCCGCTCGGTCGCTAGCCGACGATCCACATTTCCTAGCTGATATTAACCACCTCGCCGGTCTCATCGAAGAGTCTCGTCGCTTCCACACCCCATCGCCGACTTCGCTTTCTACCCCGTCTTCGCCGACTCCGCGATCGCACACCGATCGCCTCGTTTCGCCGTTCGAATTCCTACCGCCAGCCTTTCGCCAGCGGTCTTATTCCGATTCTTTCTTCGCTGTGTCGTCCGCTCGCTGGCGTCGCGAGCTCCGAGCTCTCGGAGTAGCCGAAGAAAATTTCCCGACCGAATTGGATTCGCAAGAGGTCGCACCTGAAGACGATACCTTTGGTTCTGCGCTCTCCCCCGATTCCGAAACCGAACTCGCCCTTCCCGGTTCGCTTCCTTCGCCCCCTGTTCGCGTTTCGAATCTTGCTTCCGCGGTTCAGTCGTTACCGACTACCACCGCACCTTCCGCTTCGCGTCTCCCGACTCCAGACCCGACCGCGCGACCAGTCAAGGTCGAGCAGGAAGAGCCTACGCCCCTAACCGGTCCAGTAGCTCGCGCCCCTTCCATCGCTTCCGTTTCCGTCGCTCCTGCCCCCGTTATTCCGCCTTCGTTCTCAACTACTACCGCTACCCCACAAGTCGCTCCCGCTTCTATCTCTAAGATGGCTCAAGCCGCGAAACAAACCATGCCCGTTCGGGGCGAGAAAACGTGTCCGAAGTTCGACGAAGCCGACCCGACGTCGCTTCATCGTTACTTCGATGATCTTGAAGCGCTCTTCGTTCGTCATAGCATGCCCGACGCCGATCAGGACGATTGGAAGGTGCGAAAGGAATTGGCTGGTCGCTACCCGCCGGCCGCAGTCGAGTACGGCTGGAAGTCGTTCCCGGAGTTCACGGAGGTGACGAAGAACTATACCGACTTTCAGGACGCGGTCTACGCGCTCTATCCGGGCGTAACCAAGGATCGCGAGTTTACGACGACCGACGTTCATCGAGCGATTGACGAGCAGCTTCGCGTCAAGTATATCAACGACGTAAACGATTATTCGCGCTACTACGTCAAGTTGCGACCGATGCTCGCTAACCTGCTCAAGAAAAGTCGCATTACGAACCTCGAAGCGAACCAATTTCTCGCCGACGCCCTCGACCCGAGTCTTAAGCCGCTCATTACGACTCGGCTTCTCCATGCGTATTCGAACCGCACCGCCGATACACCGTACACGGTCGAGCAATTCCACCAGTCCACGGTGTACATTTTCCTCCATCGTAACGACGACGCCGAAGCGATTTTTCGCTCCCCGGGATCGAGTTCGCGAATCGTAAGCACCCCAGTCGCTCCCGCTCCCGTTCCTGTGCCCGCGACCGCCCCCGCTCCCCCGATCCCACAAGCGCTTCCCCCGATTAAGCAGGAAGACGTGAAGTCACTCGCTTTACTTCTCCAGCAGCAGATCGCCGAAAATTGGCATAACCAGGGCCCTCCTCGCGATCACCCGCCGCACATGCGCGGTGGTTTCGGTGGCTATGGTGGAGGCCCTAACTATGGTCGTCGCCCGATGCGCTGCTACTACTGCGGAAAGGAGAATTGCGACACGAAGACCTGTCCCGAAGTCATGGACGACATTCGCGCTCACAAAATTCGCCACGAGCGGAACCAGATCGTACTTTACGACGGGTCGCCCCTTCACGTCGGGTTTAACGGCCAAACGATGCGTGAACAAGTAAACACGTACTGCGATCGTAACGCGCACACCGCTCCGCGCCCTGTCGACCACATGCTCCTCGAGATCGTCCCGAATGCGCCCGAGTGCGAAAGTCAGTCGCTCGACTACGAGTCGGCCGTCCAGTTTCATTTAGCAGAGGCGGAGCGGTTGCGCAACGAACGTAGCCGCAACCTCAAATTCGACGGGGTCGTGATCCCCCAACGCATGAACCGCGGTCCTCCTCGTCGCGTCGCGCCGACTTCCGCTCGCGCGGTGGACCAAGCACGCGGCACTAGTCCGAGTGCTCCAGCCGCCCCGCCGCCCGCGCAACCTGTCGCTCCGCTCGACGCTTCGCCTGTCGTCCCGCCTCCGGCGCCGTCTGCGCCACAGCCTGCTGCTCCGGTTCACCCTTACGCCAACGTTCGCCCCGTTAACGATGCCCCGCTCGCCACCCGTCCGATCGCCCCCTTTCGCGCCGTTGCCCCAGGGCACATCGACCCCGCCACCGTTATTCGCGCTCCTGTCGCGGTCGCAACCGCCGACGATCGGGTGTATAACCGCGCCGTAGAATCCATGCCTTTCGTTACACTTACGTTGGACGAGCTTATTGGTGTCGCACCTGGCGTTCGCCGACGTCTGCACGAAGCGACCAGTGGAAGGAAGGTCGTGAAACCTCCGGAGCAGCGCCCGACCGCGCCCGACGTCCCTGCGAAACCCACATCCGCGCAAGTCGCGACCGAGGTTCCCGCCGATACGCGGCCAGCCGATCCGAAACCCGCAGCTGCTCAGCGTCAAGTGCCTGGTATACTGAACGTTTTGCCGCCCCAGCAAGGCGTCATCGGTCCCGCCGTTCGCCAGGCGTTCGTTGAAACCGTCCCGGACGAAGACGACCCCGTGTCTATGAACGCGATGGAAGAAGCGCAGATCGCTGCCGCTACCGCGGAGTCGCTCGAGCACACCGGGAGTTCCGCCGCCGAATCTACCGTACCAGCCGTCGACGTCTTTCTCGCCGATGTCGCGAGCGGCGGTGCCTTGCCCATAGCGGGAGAGGACAGCCACCCCATTCGCATCCTTTGGTGCATAATAAATGAAGCCGACGTCGCGGAGTGCATTCTCGACGGCGGTTCGCAAATCGCGTCCATTAGCGAAGAGTGCTGTTCGCGCCTAAAGCTACCCATCGACCCATTGGTGACGATGAACGTTCGTTCCGCGAATGGTTCGCTCGACGGTGCGATCGGTCTTGCGCGCGACGTCCCCGTGCGACTCACCCCGAAAATCGTTGTCTTTTTGCAACTGTTCGTAATTCGCAACGCCGCGTACGACGTCCTTCTAGGCCGACCGTTTGAAGTTCTTTTGAAGGCCCATACCGAGAACTTTAGCCCCGACTTGCAATTCCTTACCGTGACTTGCCCGAATACGAAGGAGGCCGCGCGGCTTGTGACTTACGAGCGTGGCGAACATAGTCCGCCCACGATGGCTCAAATCGGGGGTTTTCGGATCTAGAGGACCTGCTTGAGGACGGGGATGCGACCGCATTCGTGTTCGAATACGACGCGCGCGAGGACAAGGCGTCAGCGGTCGCCTACTCGAAGCTCCCCGACTTAGACAGCTCCTCGGTAACCTTGGCTTATTTATTGTCTTGCGACGGCTTCGGTCTCGATACTTCCACTCAAGAAAAACTTACTCAATCTCATTCGGTCGACGTCTTTCTCTCTTCTCTCGAATCGCCTGCCCCCGAATTCTCTTCGCCCGATCGGTCGTCTTCGTCGAAAACGTCTAAACCTACAAAACAGTCGCCTCCGTCTTCTCCTTCCCGTTCGTCAATCGCCGTTCCTGAACCCGATCGCGCCGCCCTCGTCGATTCGTTCCTTGCGACGAAGAAAAAGTACAAGCCCGTGGCTCTTAAGACACGGCCGCTCCTCGCAGACCTCCCCGAGAAGTTTCGCATCGAGCGCAAAATAATCGGCGATCCACTCGCGGACATGCCGCCGTTGAATCCCAACCCCCCGTCTGAGTTCGCTCCCGGTTCACGATACACCGCCGAACGTCGCGCCGAACTTCGTGCACGACACGCGCATTTTCTATGGCCGGCTGAGCTCGACCTTATAGACGATACAAGTACTTCGCTCACGCCCGCTGCGCGACGACGTCTTGGGTGGAGGGCCACGCCTTGCTATCCGAAACCGCTCGCACGCTCGGCGAATGGCTCTTCCAAGACATCATCTGCCGATGGAATGCACTCTCCGAAATTGTTACCGACAACGGTGCGCCTTGGGTCGCAGCGTGCACCTACCTCGCCGACAAGTATCACCTACACCACATTCGCGTTTCGGGTTATAACTCCCAAGCGAACGGCATAGTTGAGCGACCGCACTTCAACGTTCGCGACGCGCTGTTCAAAGCGACCGAAGGCGACGGCGCGCACTGGCACTCGAGCGTTCACACCGTCCTCTGGGCGGATCGCACATCGGTTCGCCGACGACTTGGTTGTTCGCCTTTCTTCGCGGTCACGGGCAGCCACCCTATCCTGCCCCTCGACTTCAAGGAGGCTACTTACCTCGTCGGGCCGCCTGAAGGAATTCTCACCACCGAGGAGCTAATCGCTCTTCGCGCGATCGCCCTCCAAAAGCGAGCCGACGATGTCGATCGCCTTCGCTCCGCCGTTTACGCCCAGCGTCTTCAGGAAGCCGAGGACTTCGAGTCTCGCAATCGCGCTACAACCCGCGACTTCGACGCTCAGCCGGGATCGCTGGTCCTCATACGCAATACCGCGATCGAAAAGTCGCTGAATCGCAAAATGCGTGC
>AYKW01000034.1:949174-1159984 GCA_002760635.1 Ganoderma sinense ZZ0214-1
CTTGCCTCAATCCCCCGCCGGCGCAGGGCGTGTGGAGCGCCCGACGGTCTCTCCCCAGCCCCCGAGCTCCACTGGTATTCCTAACGAGAAAAGGGTCAGAAGTATTATGCCAAATGCCTACCTGGTTTTGACGTGCGTTCATTTCCGACAGCACCGCTGGATGACATTTATGGGTTGATTTTCATACACCTGGCCTAAGGGATTGCCCTGCAAAACGTCCTAACAAGATTTGAATCCACCAAATTGCAAAGGCCAAGGTGACAAGAAACCTTGGAGGCGGGTCGATTTGTATAACCGTTTTCTGTCTTGAAAATCAAGACCCCGCCGTCACACGGAACATCCGGTCTCTGGAACCTTCGGACGAACACCCGCATCCTCCATGCCTATTGCACAACAGCTGTACCCCGTTACCATCAAGATTAGGCCGCCGTGGATCATGCGCAAGGGGCCATTCCGAAGGGACATTTGACGGAAAGCCGGAACCCTACTCCGGACGACGGTAGTAGCGGAGTTGTCATGGAGGGCCATTTGGAAGCAATTCGGGGTTGGAAAGGGCGTAAAGTCATTTACAATACATTTACTCGACAGAAATCGGGGGACGCAGTTTCCCTTCGCATGGCATGCGATCCGCTGACCGTCAATAACGGCACCCGAGCTATAGATTCGTCGAGTAGTACAAGTGCGACCAGCCAACATTTCTGCCAATTTGCGGGTCATCTTCAGATTCGCACGATCACGTGGTCAGATCGTGGCGATGCGGGTCAACCTTCCCCAGCCTCAGAGTTCTTGAAGACCGGAGGCCCACTACCTAGGATTAGGCAGTTATGCGAGGGCATAGGACGGGAATGTGGTAACATCCAGTAGGCCTTGCCCACCAAGGCTGCCAGGCTGACTAGCCCGGCGCCTGCCGTAGGCCGCAATGCTACTGCATAAGCGTATACGTCTACGAGAGCGAGGCGAATTCGAGTCCTTGTGATGGACTTGAAAACATTGTGACTACCTCTTGAGGCGAACTAGTAGGTGTATGCGCCGGGTGCCACGAAGTGAACATGTTAATTGCATGTCAAGCACAACGTCAGCGAAAGAAACAACGACTTACCGGGTCCTACGTCACAGCGACGCCACTACGTACGCGTTGAAGCTGTATGTCTTCGGATTCTTCTCCACCAGAAAGCTATGTCGTTCGGGCGCGCATTCAGCGACGGCGATTCCGTTGCGGATCATCGTCGCATTCATGCTCCCACCAGCAGCCATCGAATGCCACAGCTTCGCCACTTCCTTCTCGACCGTCCACGCTCGGGCCTGAGCATCATCTGGACCTGTCGACAAATACACCTCCACAGGACCCATCGAGAGGATGATGACCCAGAACCTGTCGTCCGTCTGCCCCAAACCAGCCGAACCCCGCGCATCAGCTTCTGCAGGCGTGAATCCCCCTCCAAGAAGCGCGCATACACTCACCAACTGCCACCAATCCGGGCGCGGCACCACATCGTCCGTTGTCTCTGCGTCCCTGAGGTGCGGATGCGCCCACATGAATATCCTGTCCCTATTGATTGGGGGATACACACCCTCCTTGAACATGCGCGCGAAGTACGCGGAGAGCTCGAGCCACGCCGTGTGCGGGAAGTCGTCAACCCACGCTTGGGAGTTCGGCTGTGTGCCCTTGATGGACCCGACGTAGTGCGACTCGCCGTAGTCTGTGCGAGGGAGTCAGTATCCGAGTTGTGGGACGGGCTGGGGTGGGAGCTGTGAGAACGGAGGGGGAAGAAGGGGGGCGCACCGTTGTAGGATATGAGCTCGTTGTCATCGTCGTGGGTGTAAATGACGCATATACTCACCAATGGTCCTCGCCACCCGTGGATGATCCAACTCGAAGCGGATATATCGCGGCGACGACTGGCTCCTCGTCCGCCACTGGGAGTAGCTCGTCGCCGCAGGTGACGAGATCGACATCGTGCAGATCACGTTCTTGTTCCACAAATCCGGACCGTAATGCTATGGGATGGAGAAGGACATGAATCGCGAGCGGGTTGTAGAGATGGCGACTCTTCGCTTACTGTGAAGAACTAGGGGGAGACGGCCGCCGAGATGGTGGATGTGGTGCTGGTCGGTGTCGAGTTTGGCACACTCTATCTCTTCCCGCGGCGAATCAATGATGAGGAGGATGGGCCAGCCACTGTTCCACTGCGCACATAGCCCGTTCTCTCATTAATGGAGGCACGCGAACGAAAGAGGCTCAAGTCGACGAGAGGACTCACACTTTATCCTGTCGTTCTTCATCGACCCATGGCGGTACCCCGCATATACCCGTCGTGGACGGTTACTTCAACGTATCTGCGAGGAGAAAGGTTGGTGTTTGCTGAGATCGTGTTCAATAGACGAGCAGAATGCGCTCACCGGTGCTAATTCTTGCAACGAGTCCTTGATGAAGGCACACACTTCACGCAGGTCTGAGAACCCAAACAGGCGGTCCTGCCCTGCGGACGTCGAGACGAGGGCCTTCCCTTGTACAGGAGCTGATGTGGATGCCTAGATGTTTCGGCGAGATAGTCGCGCAGGAGACCGATGTCCTCTGCGCGTTCCCGGGTAGCACACTGGAAGGAGCTTTAGGACCGAGACCGGCTCACAGGTAGGTCTCATGCAATCGCGAATGAGAGAAGAACCAAAAAGCACTCGACGTACGTTATATCGAAGCTAAGGAACAGCTTGAAGGGTAAGCCCAGCTCGAGTGCCGCAGCATAGCACAGTGACATGGATCGCCTCTGCCAGTCTTCCGGCCCGACGTTGATGGGCCTATGCCCTGTTCCGAGCTCGGATTCGCACCAGCGCGATTTCGCGCTTCGCGGGTCGCGCGCCGAGGCGCGCTCCCCTACTTCGCCCGTCGTTCGGCTTTCGCCCCCTCCCTGGCTCGCTCAGGCCCGGTTCGTGCTCGTTCGCCGCGTGCGGGCCTTCATTTGGTTCTTCATTTACCACCGCGTTCGCTCTAGGCCTCTCCCTCGATCGCCTTTATCGAGTCGCGATTGGTCGTTTCGCTCGCCGACCGTTCGCGGCCCGTTCGTAGCGCACGTGCGCCCGACCTCGCGCCCTTTTCTGTCTGAGAGCGCACCCCGTATGCTTGTGGCTGTGGCTGTTCGCTCGATGGGGTTCGCGTCGGTACGACAGTCCCCGACAGCTTCGCTCCACTTCTCCTCTGTATTCGCGTATCCCTTCTGCTCATTGGCCGCTGGTCGCGGCTTCGCCTTTCCTGTGTATTTCATTTCTTGCTTTTAGGGTTTCATCCTTGTATTATATAGTTGTTGTTCCAGGTTCGGGCAATACAGATTTCGGCTCCCCGCTTGACTTCTCATTTTCGCCCGCTTCGCCCGCTTCGCTCGCTCGCTCATCGTCGTATTCGTCGCCGACTCGCCGTGAGTCCTACTCGTCGCCTTTCGCTCATCTTTCGCCGGGCCCGTCGCGCCCTGTTCGTTCGCATCGTTCGCTCGCCGAGAGCTCCCCCGATCCATTATCCTCCCCATCGCCTTTCGCTCGGCTTCGCCTTTCGATCGCCGTCGCACCTCTCCTTCTCTTGGTGTGTTTATCAGTCCCTCTTTGGTGGTGTAGTGGTTTTCGAGCACCCGACGACTCCCTCCTTCACCGTGGTCAGCTGGTTCTATTGATTTTCGATAGTTCCCCGGACCGTTTACATCACCGTACCGGGTTGTACTATACCTATGCCTACTTATTCACCGGATAGCACCACTACTCCTCACCCTACCCAGTCACCCACTGTATCTATTAAAAACAACGAGACGTCTGATCGTCGGGGCCAACATACAGGCAACGATCAGCGTGGCGGGTTAGAACCCGTGCTTAATTTCTCGTCAAAAAATAACAAAAAAATTGAAAAAACTCCTAGTGTGCCGGAAACCAAACCCAAAATCAGTAACGCCATCCGGGTAATGTCCTACGGCCCAACGTACTTCAAAGTCACACGAGGTACAGGCAGTAA
The DNA here is from genome assembly GCA_002760635.1 of Ganoderma sinense ZZ0214-1. Taxonomy (NCBI): domain Eukaryota; kingdom Fungi; phylum Basidiomycota; class Agaricomycetes; order Polyporales; family Polyporaceae; genus Ganoderma; species Ganoderma sinense. The sequence goes on from AYKW01000034.1 coordinate 953,166, forward strand.
GCAACTGGACATACCGGTTATGATCAAAAACCTGGAAACCCTTCAGGTTTACGACACTAAAGCCCTCTGCGATACCGGTTGCACCGGTTCGTGTATCAATAGAAACTTCGTTCAGCGTGCAGGCCTGTCACCTAAACCATTCCCGCATCCGATTGACGTGTTTAATGCCGATGGATCTCCCAACACGGGTGGCAAAATCACGCATTACGTTGATGTACAACTACAGATCGGAGATCATGCAGAAAACATCCCGCTCTTGGTCACCGATCTCGGCAAAATGGACATCTATCTCGGGCACGACTGGATTGAGCACCACAATCTGTCGATACATTGGAAGAACAAGACCATTGAGTTCAACCGATGCCCGGGCACCTGCCATCACATCGTCAGCGCTGGTGAACGAGTTTTCGCCCTTAACATCCGATCATGGCTAGAGGCCCGATCAGTCCACATATGTGCAAAAACATCGGTAGCAATGGAGATCGCGATCGAACAAAATAAGGCTAAGAAAGAACAAACGTTCGAAGAGATGGTTCCTGAACAGTATCGAGATTTCCGTGACGTCTTTGATGAAGCGACGTTCTCCACTCTTCCTGAACGACGGCCTTACGATCATGCGATTGAATTGACTGAAGATGCCAAGCCATATTGCGGCAAACTATACCCTATGACCCGAGACGAACAGCAAGCGTTGGATGCATTTCTAGAGGAAAACCTATCCACGGGTCGAATTCGACAGTCGAAATCTCCGTGGGGTGCCCCGTTCTTCTTTGTCAAGAAAAAAGATGGGAAGCTGCGTCCTGTCCAGGACTATCGTCAGCTAAACACCATGACTAAGGAAAACGTGTACCCGCTTCCTTTAATGCAGGAAATCTTAGATCGGCTGAAAGGAGCCCAGTACTACACGAAACTTGACATACGTTGGGGATACAACAACATTCAAATAGTCGAAGGCGATGAGGAAAAAGCAGCGTTTATCACGAATCGCGGCTTGTACGAACCCCTCGTCATGTTCTTTGGCTTAACGAATTCCCCAGCGACTTTCCAGACAATGATGAATTCGGTCTTCCAAGATCTAATTCTCCATGGAAAAGTCATCGTGTACTTGGACGATATCATTATCTGCACCTCCGATCTAGATGAGCATAGACGCATTGTTCGACAAGTTCTACAGATCCTCCGAGACAACCACCTTACGTGTAAACCCCAGAAGTGCGAGTTCGAAACTCAGGAAACCGAGTACTTAGGTCATATCATCTCCCCCGGAAAAATCCGTATGGATCCGGGCAAGATCAAAGGCGTCACTGATTGGCCAATTCCCACGTGCAAGCGTGACGTACAGAGTTTCCTCGGATTTGCAAACTTCTATAGACGGTTTATCAAGGACTTCTCGAAGATTGCCGGGCCGTTGAACCGCCTCACGGGTCTTAGCGAATGGACATGGACTTCCGAGCATCAACTCGCTTTCGAAGGAATCAAGCACACAATCACATCTGCCCCCGTCGTTAGCCATACCCAATGACACAGATCCCTTCGAAGTCGAATGTGATGCCTCGAACTTCGCGATTGGAGCTGAGCTCTCGCAGTGTCAAAACGGACTATGGAAACCTATTGCCTTCCTATCACACTCCTTATCCCCCGCACAAAAAGGTTACGAGATCTGGGATCGAGAGATGCTATCGGTTATCACAGCATTACAGGAGTGGCGTCACTTCCTCCAGAATGCTCGTGAATTCGAGATTCATAATGATCACAAAAATCTCGAATATTTCCGAAAACCACAATGGCTAAATGCTCGGCAAGCGCGTTGGTCAACACTTCTCTCGAACTACCATTTCAAGTTACATCATAAACCAGGTCACAACATGGGCAAAGTAGACGCTCTGTCTAGACGCGTAGATTACGAGACCGGTCCTGTGGTTAAAGACGTCACACTGCTCAAGGCACACTGGTTTGCGGCCTCTCATACGGTAGACGGAGCAGACAATCTAAAGGACATGTGTTTGAAACACGTTAAACTTTATGACCGTTCTGTCGTTGAGAAATTAGGAAAGGACAATGATTGGGAATTAGCCGAGGACGGCTTAATCTACAGGAGAGGGAAGATGGTCATTCCAAATCATCCGGAACTTCGCGGACGTGTTATCGCATCGCATCACGACTCAATTGCAGCTGGACATCCGGGCGCAGCCAAGACACAAGATCTAATCATGAGATCTTATTGGTGGCCGACCATTCGCAAAGACGTCATCAAATACGTCACCGGATGCATCACGTGCCAGTGTGTCAAAATCGATCGTCAACCACGTGCCGCACCACTCAATCCCAATCCTATTCCCGATCAGAATTGGCAATTTGTTACCATGGACTACATGACCGGACTACCCGAATGCAACGGACATGACGCCATCTTGGTCTTTGTTGACATGAAGTCGAAGGATTACATCGCCATTCCCTGTTCGAAGACGTTAGACTCGGAAGGACAAGCAAGACTCTTCATCAAACACGTAGTTGTACCCCATAGCCTGCCTAAGCGCATATGGTCAGACCGAGGTCCTACCCTCGTGTCTTCCTTCACTAAGGAAGTCTATCGTCAAATGGGAATTGAAGGCAACCCCAGTACAGCCTACCATCCCCAGACCGACGGCCAGACTGAGCGCATGAATCAAGAGATCCAGACCTATCTACGGATCTTCATCAACTATAAGCAGGATGACTGGGTCGAATGGCTACCGCTGGCAGAGTTCGCTTACCGATGTCGCGTGCATGCGTCCACGGGAATGTCTCCCTTCTTCATGACTCACGGTCACGAACCCAACACCGGAGTCGAGACCTTGAAAGATGGTATCAACGAGTCCGCTAAGTAGTTCGCCGAGCGAATGCAGCGCATCGGGAAACAGGCAGCGCAAGCACTGGAGATAGCACGAGAAGCAATGAAACGGCACTACGATAAACACCGTCGACCGGCACGAGAGTACAAGACAGGCGATTATGTGTACATAGATGCACAGAACTTCCCCACCGACCGTCCAAACAAGAAACTCGAGGACAAGCGCTACGGGCCATTCCGAGTTGAAGAAAAGATCGGTGCTAGCGCTTATCGCCTGAAGCTCCCACCCAAGTGGAAGCTACGTTATCCTGTATTCAACGAAGTACTCTTAACCCTTATCGCCTGAAGCTCCCACCCAAGTGGAAGCTACGTTATCCTGTATTCAACGAAGTACTCTTAACCCCGCACACGATCCGAATTCCCAAATCAAGGGAAGACCAGTCGAGAAGTACCTACTCTTCTGGAACCCGAACGAGAGGTTGAAGCGATCTTAGATTCCAAGATCGTAGAAGGATCAGGTCGATCTCGGAAAGTTCATTACCTTGTCCAATGGTGTGGACTCACTCGAGCTGACCGCGAATGGGTACCGTCGGATACAGACGAACTTCGAACGGACGACGGCAAGAAGCTTATCGTTGCATTTTATGCAGCTAACAAGTTTGCACCGCGAATACACACTCGTTTCCTGCTCTCAGCTACGAACAAACACGGACAAATAATCACGTATGACACGGACTGTTATGACTTCTGGACTCGTAGATACAAGGACTGGAAAAGATGAAATCCGAGCAGTAACGACACACAACAAGATTATATACGATGCTTTGCTTACGACTAATTACTTTCTGTAAAGTAGTAACGACTAGATATTACTTACATGGCTTCCTGGGGACATGAAGCTAAAGAGGGGGGTAATGTTACGACTTTTACGGACTAGCGCGCGCCTTACCGTAGCACGACCTGTAACGTTACGTATGACCTGCCCTGAAGTCTGGTCCGTGCGGCTGGTCCGTGCGCAGGCCTTCAGAGAATATATAAACCCCTCAGTAGCTGGGGTAGCTCCCCAGCTTCGAGTTGGTCTTTAGCCCTCCCAGTCTCTTGCTTATTGCTAGCTTGTGATCTGGCCTTATCAAGCTCGGACTGCGGTTTTGGCTGTGGTTGCCGTCCCTCGCGACCTCCTTGCCCTTCCGCGATGACGACGAAATGAGCGCGACGCTCGCCTTGTCGCGCGCTGCCGACGTCTTTTTCGGCGACCCCATCGCGCGCTGGGTCTGCGCCTTAGTCGGCGAGGTGCCCCCGCGCGCCTTCTTCCTCGGCGACCACTCCTCGTCGTCCGTCCTCGCGCGCTTGCCCGTGCGCTCCCTCCCGTCATATGCGACCTTATGCTTGGCCTCGACATGGCGGAGGAGCGCGTCCGCGCGGCTGAGGACCGCGTCGCACCCGGGGAACGTGCAGGGGTGCGTGCGGCCCGTGGGGAAGTGCATCTGCTTGACGTGGCGCTTGTACGTCGCCCAGATGCCGAGGGTGAGCTTGGGCTGCGTGCGCGGGGAGGACGCGGCTGCGGCTTGGGCCTCGCGGCAGGCGGGGTGCGTGCAGAGCGAGTCTGGGACCCAGGTCGCTTCGGAGATTTTGTGCGCCGTGGCGTAGTGCGTCTCCCAGGAGGATGGGGTTAGGTTGACCGTACAGTTGTCGAGGCCGCACGGCGTCTTCTCCTCGGGGGCGCGGCGGTGTGCAGGTGAAGTAGGATCGGCAGGAGTAGTTGAAGAAGCGGGACTAGATGTTAAGGGAGCACGAACGGTAGAAGTTGAAGGAGCCGGGGCAGAGGTTGAAGCAGAAGTTGACGAAGTCGGGGCACAGGCCAGGGAAGACGGAGCAGAGGTAGAAGTAGGAGAGAAAGTTGAAGACGTTGGAACAGAGGTTGAAGGAGTCGGCGCAGAGGCTGAAGGAGTCAAAGGACAGGCTGAAAGAGTAGGAGCAGAGGCTGAAGGAGTCGGAGCAGAGGCTGAAGAGATCGGAGGTGAGGGTTTGGCGGAACGGCGCGTGGAATTGGAAGAAGGGCCGGGAACGGGGTCGCTGCGTCGTGCCCTCTTCTCCGAGACAGACACACTGGGCGCCGCACCCCGGGATGATGGACGGACATCGGTGAAGGTAGGCGGTGCGCGTGGTTGGAACACAGAGAGCGACGGTGTGGGCCGTGGTGCAGCCTGGGGAAGCGGCAACGCTTGAGCATGCTGCCGAGTCGAGACCGCAGGAGCCTGAGTTTGCGAGTTGGTTGGACCCCGTACGTACCCCCTCTGGATTGACAGCTGCGCGAAAGGTGGCATACCAGGCACCGGGCGAAGTGAAGAGGAAGGGAGCGTAGGGGCCTGATTTTGATGGGCATGCGAGTAGCTTACGCAGAGCATAGGTTGGAATTGTGGCTGGGGTACAGGATATGCATGTGAGGCCGACAGAGGGGGCGGATGGTAGCGGCTTTGGTAAGCTAGTGCGTACTGCTGGAGAGATGTCGAGCCCGGCGGAGAAATGGAGGAAGAAGGGATTGGGGGGTTGACAAAGTTGAAAGAGCTGATCGGCGGGAGCGCCTGAACTTGTTTCGGAGCCTGGACGAAGAGGTCGCCGTGGATGCAACTCCACAGCAGGAGCATGGGCGTATCCTTGACGTCCTGGCGGGATACAGAGCGAGCGGTCGTGTGGAAATTCCCACTCTTGGGGTTCGGTTTGGGGTGGTGAAGAACATGGAGATGCACCGGAGGTAACCCAGTGACGACGAACGGCTTCATGTTCGGCAGCCGAGGATATGCGGTACACTCACCGTTCCTATACAGGATATCGACGTCGCTGCAGCTCCACATAGCGGATAGATCGTCTTGCATGTTGCCCGCAGCTCGAGTCTGGATAGCGTATAGCTCACGCGGAGCGCTGATGAGGTCGGTGCCGCTGGCGGTACTAGGTCCAGACGGATTTGCCGTGTACCACAATGAAGAGGGGCCTGTGAGCGGATGCGGGATGAAGATCGGCCGGCCAGCGCGAGGAACAAAGAAGCGAGATGCCAGCCAATGTATAGACCGCGAAGTCCTCTCCCAGGGCCGAGTCGGAATATCGACCTTCGTGGCATTTAAGAGTTTAGCAGCCGCAAGGCCGATCCGAAGGGCCTCTTGGAACGCCTCGAGAGGCGTAAGACCTCGCACCCCCTTCGCGTATGAGTAACGTGTCTGGCGGTCCTTCGCCATGCTATCATATTCGAGATCAGACCGAGGACGTCTAGAAGAGAAGTGCAACGCACTGTCCATGCAGAATTAAGGCGCGGATACAGGCCGTCTCGCTCCCCAATATGTCCACAATCCCACTGATGTCGGGGATGGAACTGCCGTATTGGTCTACAAAGTCCTGGCACTTGTCGATATACACCCATCTGGCGAAGGTGTACTCGACAAGCTGCATGTCGACGGTCGTGTGTGTAGAGCTTGGCGAGGAAGACGTGGCCATAGAGTGGATACCGTTGCGGGAGTCTTGGGGATGAGTATGCGGTTGGTTCTGGGTGAGTGTTTGCCAGACGAGGCGAGATTGGGAGTAAGTAGGTGGTTTTATAGGGTGGTTGAGCGCATGGTTCAAAGCGTTCATGAGATGACATGAGACCGTGTGGTCAACAGCAAAGCGGGGGTCTTGGGCTATGAAATAATGTACCCACAAAAAAGACAAAGGTTTAGCGTGGGATTTGGTGGCATCACATTCTTTCGGAGCACGGGTTGTGTTGTGCGACGGTTTGGCTTAAGCGAGGCGCGGGGTGAATCACCAAGCTGGGGCTATGATAGGGGTTACAGCGCTTATACGAGTCCAGGACAATAGCGGATCGTACAACATACGTTCTATGGTGGTGAACCGTGGTCTTGAAGCGTCAAGACTAGAGGACTGTGGCGTCGCTACGCCATGTCTGGAGGAGTGGAATAGCAATACTGGGAAAGCAACACGTCAACGACAGGGTCCGTGAGGTATCCGGGTCAACATACCGTTGATATGAGAGGTTGCAACCATTTGTGTCTCTTCTTCCCTATATTCCATGGCTCGGCCGCTGGCTCTCTCCAGATAAAATCCGTCCTCGTCGCCGAGGTTCGAGTCGCTGCGAAATCTAATACGCTGCCAGCAAGTTAACGGAGTTCAACGCAGAGGTATTAGTAAGATCATCTATCCCAGGAATCACGCTTGGTGCTCTCCATGAAGCCTGAGAGTCACCAAAACCAGTAAACCAGCAGATGTATAGCTGCAAGCTGGTTGCAAGTCGAGGGTAAGTAGAAGTAGTGTTGCATCGGGATCATCCGGGTGGGGTCACACAAGGCGCTTCCGGCTTCTTTCTCCACTTTCGGCATCCGCCGCCATCAGACCATCGCCACAGTGGAAAAGCGAGCGCCACAACTCTTTCGCCTCGACCACCACAGTCCTGCGCCAAACTACCTGCCGCGACTCATATATGCGCAATAAAATGAAGGATGTGTTCCGAGGTAAGAGTTTCAAATGCCTTTTTCATAGGGCGTGGCTTGTGTGTGGAAGGAGCACTTCGAATTGAAGCGTTTTGTTCGCGTGGTATCGGTCCTAACACGTACCTGTCATCCACAGGCAGTCAACGTCGACTGACCCACTCCATCACACGGCGAAGAGAAGAGGTATTTGACTACGGAGCATCGTCCGATATTCGAGGGCTGACGTATGCATTCAAGAATCCGTCCCCGACGGCGGTTACGCCGTCGGTTTGTCACCCGCTCTTTTTCTAGAATCTATAAGCTTTAATCAAAAGCTCCGAGAAAGCATGGCATCCCCGACGTTTTCGGCCTGTTGGACCGTGATCGCAAGCCACCGGACATCGTGTTATGACTGACTTCGTCTAACGTCGAAACCCTCTACTAGTGAGCCGGTGAGTACCTCCCAAACGGACCTGTGGTACCATGCTGATTCTCGGACGGGAACCCGCCTCTGCATCCCAGACTTGAAACTCGTTGGCTGCAACAAGCGGACGGTTAGTGGGTTCGACTCCTGGACGGCATCCTTCATAATGACCGCCCAATCTGGTTACCTGCATCGGAGGTTCTCAGGTCCTATGAGCGAGTTGCAAATCTCGCATGGGGCATCGCGGGTATCGAAATAGGAGGACGAATACCGGGACGAAGCCGCTGGTCAGAATTTTTCTACCCCGTGATCCCTTAATCGTATTGCTTCCCTGGAACTGAATTGGGATTATAGACTTGCGACCACCGTCGAATGGGGCTAAATATTGTCTCACTCAAATGTGGTCCTCTGTTGCCCACGCCTACCCTGGAACGATTGGACACTGCGCGCACCTCTATCCATAATGAGTAGATTTCGGTGGTTGCTCCTCGCACATGCCTTCTAGCGTCGGTAGGTATACTCATGTCGCGCATTGCCTAGGGCGGAGCGCGTGTCAACAAGCTCATAGATGATGACGTCAGGCTCAGCTACACGATACGCTGTCCAATCCGTCATCGCCGTTCGCCACGCAGTGCGTAACGTTTCCGGTGAATGCCGAGATCGTCTTCAATACGGCTTCGAAGGTGGTTCCTCGGGCCATGTACCGCCGTAGGTTTGTGGCATTACTTGAGGTGAGTCGTTTTCAGTAATCGTAGCGATACGATGCGATAGGGCCTGAGCTATTCTTGCTTCAGCATCCGCTGCATAATAGCAAGGTTAGCGCACAAATGCGCTTCTATCCAACCAGAACGTTTCTCCCCGGTTCCCGCCGTTGGCCATAAGGGTGCGATCCTCGCCACGTCCTCTTTCGGTCTCACCAAGACCGCTCAGGGTCAGATTCTTGCGGTAACCGACGGGAAGCTGGTTTACCACAATGAATGGAATGTGGAAGGATACGTCATTTGAGGTATCACGCAGGCAGGCACGATCCCAACACGCTCGTGTCTGCGGCCCGCTCAGTGGCCTACTATACACACGAGTTGGAGATGTCTTCCTGAGCATACCCCGAGGGATGGCGCGGACTTGCACACAGTCGTGCGACGGCATATGATCCCATTCCTCTCCTGTGGGTCCATGTCAACTTTTTTGCTTGCGGAATCCCCCGCTCACCATTGGAGTGCAGAAATACACGGGCTTGTAGCACTGAATTGTCGAGAAGGGCGAACATCAAATCAGGCATTGATTGACTCGCGGTCCGGTGCGTACCCGCGCTTCGCTCGCCAAGTCTTCTATCCCGGGCTTCATTTCGTCTCGAGCATTCAATCGCGCTGGTGATGTTCACAGCGCTGTCGCCGGGAGACCTCGAACAGGTCCCTCGCCCACAATGTTGGGCCACAGAGGCAACTCCTTCTCTTCTCCCGTCTTGTTAATAACTCGCATTGCCGCGGGGGAGGAGGAGCTGCCTTATTCGGCCAAAAGTGTACCACGGCTTTGTGGCACTTACGGTCGTCCTGCCCCCGGACATTGACGCGCGAGGGTTTTACGTCCGGTGCAAGGCGATAAATTGGAAGGTTAGTTGGAGATCTATCCCAGATGGAGGATCGCAGTTGCGCGCGGCTTTTTCCAGGGTCCTGTCGGTGCCTCCGTGCACGTAAAGGTATCCGTCTTGCAGGGAGTGCCCATCCATCCACACGCGTGTGCGCGGTGAGGATCTGGGATTCCCTGCAACTCAGAGACTGCGCGCCGGTATGTCGCACCCGCACAGGCGAATACCGTTTGGTGGTGATTGGCTCTGCAACCTCCGTCGACTGCCCGCAGCGGTCCCGTGACGTTGCAGCCGTTTTGTGGACCCTGATCCGCTTGGGACCACATTCCCCGCAGTTCTCTCGAATTCCCTTTCCTGCGGCGTTAGGCCCACAAGGGCGTTGTGGCGTTCGCTCAACGCCGATCAGGCAACCCCGTCTCGGAAGGCGGATTGCTTGAAGGTTCCAGCTGCTGTGGACAATGACGGTGTGGTTGACGTACCCGCAGGGCAGTCCTCTATTGACTCCACGCGAACTTCGAGATCCGGGGCTGCTGAGGGTGCTGTCGCGGAAGGCTCGCTCTGTCTGCTCGCGACGCGCGCACTTACAAAGACGGAGGTTATCTGACGTGAGAGATGCGGCGGAGCGCGCGGAGCTGGGGGCCTCCTGATCAGCCTGTGCGATGCGATTAGGTTGGTGTGTGTCATCTCATCGCGAGCCTCGCGGGTCCTGAGGCGCAGTTTAGCCTGGGGGCCTGACGAGTACCCGGTTTGCGTATACTGCTTCCCCTCGTCATTCATTTTATCGCGCTGTCGGGTTTCACGGTCGCGCTTATTGCCGTCCACGTTTGCAGGAGCAGGCAACCTCCTTCTGCTTCGGTGGTTTGGGCCCAGCGCGTTCCCTGGCAACAGGAACATGCCCCGTACACGGCTCGCAGTGCGCAAGCAGCGCCTCGTCCGATACGGAAGTCTCCAGGTCAAAGCAAGATGGGGCGGCCCTCCTACGCCTGCCCACAAGACCAGGGCCGCGCTGCATAGTCTGCAGTTGGCCAGTTCCAGGAAGTGTGCGCCTGCTTCCTGTTCGGCTGCAAGGAGATGCTTCGCGGGGCGCCACGCGCTTTCGTGCCAGATTCACTTTTGTGGAGGTGCGTGGCGTTAATGAGTACTTACATACGTATGTCTCATGTATTGCGTCCATCTCCGTAGGCCGCAGGGTTCTGGCGAACGGCCCCGAAGGTCTTCTTCGTACAGGGAATAGGGAGCGGGGATGCTGCGGTTTGGGTTGGATGGAGGCTATATGACTGTTAGTGACCGGAATTATGGGACCCCGGTGAGTTGCAAGCAATTTCGTGCTTCTTCACTGAGTTATTACGTGCCTGCGGAGGCTTAGTTACGGTACGACGAATACAGGTCTGGTTTATGCATAGCCCGAGAGGCATCGCGGCATCGATGATCATTCTAGTTGCCTCGGCGCGGGCCGCAGCGCACTTCTTACGTTCGCTCGGCAGATGTCCGAAGGGCTGTGACGTTCAGACACCTGGACGCTGCGGTGGACAGACAGTTGGGGTGATGCATGGGCGTGTGCGTATTCATGTGACACTTCAAATGCTTCCAGTTCTGGGAAACGGGTAAGCACGGATTCCGTGGGTCGCAATTCATCGAAAGCTGACGCTCTTGGTTCAGCTCGGTAGCTGTGCTGCAGTTGTTCGACCTTCCGTGGTCCTGGCTGCGCCATGGTATTCATTTAGGTCCTTTCAGAGCTCGGCGTATACGATCTCGCTAACATGCGGGCTTCGCCAGCTTCGTGGAGACCGGGCTCTGAATGTGGCCTATCGAACTTCCAGAACCGCGCGGCGGAGAACCCCCTCGACTCGAGGCTCGAGGCCCGAAGCCCGAACAGCGACGCGCACAGCCCGCCGGGCCAGCGGGAGATCGTGTTTCGCGGCCCTTCACGTACGACGTCGACGACGGACCTCCCCGGCATCTGCTCTCTTCTCCCGGGAAGGCTCACCGCCTGACGATGCGATCCCGCTTTTGTCCACTGCCCAACCATCCTCGGGATCCGTTTCAGGCTGGAAGCCGGAACCCCGCATCGCTTCTCGCTCCCGTCGCAGATGGATACCCACCCATGACTGCCATGCTTCACGCGGCACGGATTCCGGAAGTCCACCGGCCGCTGAGCGACTCGACCGTGTGGGCCCGCGGCGTACGTCAAGCAGACGTACCCGGTGCCCCTGTTCCACCCAGGGCCCAGGATGCAAATCGGAATTCCCTGTCGGTGGGCCGTTGGTTGTTCCTCTCTGCACCAATCTGTCGGCGTCCCGTTCTGATATTGTGTATCCACAGACCCTGGTGCAGGGTCCATGGCAGTCGCGCTGCATGGCTACGAAACACAGCCTGGGAGCAACGAAGCGTTGGCACGTTCGCGAAGAGAAGCCTCGGATGTATGGGAACTCCACAGGTATCCCAAGATTCCAACTTTACTTGCCATTAACGCATGCGTGAGTCGCGATATTGGTTTTCCGCGTCGAGAGATTATTATGTCATTGATGGCTCCAGGCTGAATCGTGCCGGAATCCTAGGTCTGCCAGCGGAGAGGTCCGCGGATTATCCTGCTCTCGGGCCTCGATACAACAGGTGCCCGACCCAGAGCCGCCTGGGGCTGAGTTGCCGACGATGCGTTCCCATCATCCCGTCCGATGTCCCCGCCGCCGGGCGCGTAAACCAGGCAAGGGACGGGCACTCTCGTAATGAGGCAACGCGCCCGGCGCGCACGCGACGCGAGCAATTATCTGGCTGCCAGACGATGGCCGCGTGCAGGGGCACTCGCAGGACGTCGAGGCCGGGCGCGCGAACGCGTGGGGGTCGGGCGGCCTAGCCCTACTCGTGCGTCGTGAACGAATGTTTCGTTCGCGACGTATGGGACGGTGAAACGGGGGCTTGGCGCACGGCCTATGAGGTGGATCTATGTCTGATCGCCGGAGGGGCCTCGCATGCGTGCGAGGACACATGCTATGTACTATAACGTATTCGTATTGTGTGCGTAAGGTGAGCAAGCTGCGTTACATTCATTAGTTTTGCGTTTAGGTATCGGCAACTAACTCGCCCTCTTGGAGGGTCCTCACAGGATGCTGCGGACGGGCGAGCCGCTGATGCCGGCAGCTGTTTGCAGTTTTGGCTTCGTGGACACGCGACAGTAAAAATTGAGGCGGGGCCCGGCATGACGCGGGGCGGTCAGGGTCGCGCGCTGCAGTGACACGGAAAAAGAAAGAGCGCAACAGAAGAGAAGGAATTCGCCGAAGTGATTTATGTGAAGGCGTCGATGGGAGCACCCCTCGCCTAGACCGGTGGACGTGATGGTACTGGACGCGAACCAATCCCCACGAGGACGGTATATGACTGTGGGAGCAGCCGCAAGGGGGATGACGGTGGGCCGGTCTCGTTTTGGCGAGGATGGATAAGGGAGGGACTTGTGGGGAAGAAGAACCTGAACATCTGAAGCGATTCTGTCTTCTGGGGACTTGGAAGCAGAGCTTTGCGGGCGGGGCATACGGTGTCCATGTCGGAAGAAGAGCCCCGGGCTAAGAGGCCGAGGAATCAGGACGCAGGGGCGGCGGCATTTGAGAAGATCAAGCTGCGTTGTGCGTCATTCACAGACTCGGTGGCAGACTGGCGGCAGTTGTCCTCGATGGATGTCAATCAGGTCGCCGACCTGTCCAAGACATGCCGATGGAAGCGCAAGGTGAGTGCCAGTTGTGTCTCAGGTGCGGGATGGGGTCATCATGGGGAAGGGGATGCCTCGAAGGAGGCAAGACAAGTCTCATTCAGTGCGGGGTGAGAGCAGGGATCGACTTGCCGGATCGATCGAGTGAGCGTTGTGGCGCCGGCGGGAGGCGATTCGAGGGCGATCTCTCTCTGCGCGCCTGTTTTCTTTGCTTCCTCTGTTGCCGTTACCGTCAAGCGCGTTCGTGAGGCCAAGTCTCCCGCTCTTGCTCCGTCGCACGCCCCTCTCGTAAACCCTCGCCAACCGAGCACATCTCCCACTGCGGAGGCCCACCAGCACACGCCGACCCTTCCCGTCCAGAGCGGCCACAGTGCTGACCGCAGGGGCGATTCATGAAGATGAGATGTCCGAGACATGATGCGAGCCTCCACATCAGTAAGGACACATCTCCGGCCAACGCGCCGCGATACGTAGCAGCACCATCTGTCTGTTTTCCCTTCAGGCAGTCATTCTATCGGTGACACACTGTCGGGTCTTCCCGTTCATATATTCCGTTTGATACCCGCTCTCTGACTGGCTTTTCCCCTTCCCCTCCCTTGGAACGGCAGCCTTCTCACTTCACCGCTGCCAGACGGCGTGCCCCCTCCACGCGAGCTCCTCGGACCTTGTTAATCCAACTCCAGAGCTAGAGTCTGAGCCTCGTCTCCCCGCGCTCACGCTCCCCTTCTTGGCGAGAAGCACACAGTCCGTGGCACGCTCACGAACCGAAGCCGTCAGCGAGAACCCGGCCCACGCCTCACCCCGTCCCCCTCCTGCTTTCTTCTCTTCTCCTTGAATCTGCATCCTCTTTTGGCCGTTCTCACACCCCGCGTCTTCCCTCCGGCGGATATATACTGCACAGGCTCTGTTGCCCACCTTCGCCTACCGCACTCCCTGACCTCATCCCCTTCCCTTGCTCCGTACCGCCACCGCCGTTGCCACCTTCCCGTTCCACACGAATAGGGTTGCTCTAGCCAGGCTGACCTCCGCCGCACTGTCGCAGTCAACCCAACGGGTCCCCACTTCCACGACGATTTCCTCACCACTCCCGCCGCCGACGTGCAACAAGACGCGTATCGCCGCCGCCCTCTGCATCCTCCCCACGCTCGCCGCCATGTCTTCCACGTTCGATGACAGAAGCCTTGCGGCGATCCCCGCGGACGCCGCGCCGCCGCTCGTAAAGATCGCGGCACTCCTCGCGACGGGGTACGCCGTCCACTGGTCGCTCTCGCCGCCGAATCCTCCCCCGGCCCCGAAGACATGCGTCGACAACCGGACGCTCTTTGAGCGGGCCATCCGCCATGTCACCTTCTGTACCAAGGTTAGTGTTCAATACGATGTCGCTCCCCTGCCGCGAAACACGAACACGGACATGCCTTCGGTGTCTCGCGAGCGGTGCCGTGCTATTGCATACCCTGCCAGTCCAATCCATTGTCCGGACATGGACGAATGCCTGAACTGCAAGCGGCACGGAACACGCGCCGTGCGGCGCGCGGCTCGTGTCCCGTGGCACTGGGACTGGCAGGCTGGCGGCAGATCGCTGTGCCACCCTAGAGCCATTCTGATTTGTGCGGGAGAATTCTGGATGGAGGGACCAGGATAGCGCGGGATCCCGGGGAGGGGACTCTCATCTGCACCCGCGGCCGCGAGGCTCCCCTGGCGCTCGCGGCGGACTCGTGAACTGTCTGGGAAGCCAACTTTATTCCGTGTCGTGCAACGTCGCTGACTCTCCCCTTGCCTTTTTCCGCGTCGCGTTTTCTGTTTTCCGTGTGCTCGCGTTGCGGCATTGCTTCTGGCCGGGCGCGCGACAAATCGAAGATGATGACCTGGGCGTTCGTCCTCGCCGACGCGCTCGTCACCCTCCACTTGGCCTTCCCCTCTCCCCTCACCAGCCTCTTCGCCGCGGCCCTCCTCCCCGCGGGGACCGGGGCCTTCCCCGACGCCCTCGCATCATCATTGTCGACATCATCGCTATCGTCAACAGCAACAACAACATCAACACCGATGGTAGGCGCCCTCCTCACGCCATCCTGGCTGCTCCTACTCGGCTCGGTGGTCGTGTCGTGCGGTGCGGTACTACGGCTGGCGTGCTTCCGCGCGCTGGGGTCCCTGTTCACGTTCGAGATCACAATATCCCCCGACCACACTCTCGTCACCGCAGGACCGTATTCGCACGTACGACACCCGAGCTACACGGGCGTGTACGCCCTCCTGCTGGGCTCAACCGCAGTCATGCTCGCGCCCGGCGCGTGGTTGCGGGAGGCGTGGTTGGTGCCCAGTGCGTGCGCCGCGGTCAGAGGACTGGCAGGGATGGTGGAGGATCTGGGGCTGGAACGGAGGGAAGATGTAGGGGCAGGAGAGGGATCGTGTCTGGGGCGGCCGGGAGCGGTGGGGGCAATTCTTGCGTGGGCGTTCGTGATATTCTGGACGACGAAGGTCACGTATGCGCTCAAGAGCACGAACAAGCGCGTCCAGACTGAGGACCGCGAGCTCCATCGGGTGTTTGGGTCGCAGTGGGAGGAGTGGGCGGATCGTGTCAGGTGGAGGCTGGTGCCCTGGGTGTACTGAGGACCATTTGCGGTTTTCGGGTCGAGCTAGGGGAGCTCTGCGTCCGCCGCATATGCGGCGCATCGTGTACTGGCGCCCCGCGCGCTTTTAAAATCGGTTTGGGGAGGGGAGGGGAGGCCGCGGGACCATAGAGGCACATTCGGACCTGGATTCGGCTCGGTGTTCCGCCGCTCGCATCGTCGTCATAGTCGTCGCATCTCGCATTGTCATTGTCTGCATCGTTTTTCGCATCTTCTCGGTCTGTCTGCATCATCGCATTTGTACATCGAATCCTGGTTTCAACTGTCGCCATACCTTATGCATCACATACGTATCGTAACCCTGCTCTCACGTCGTCGACTCTCCACATGACGCCGGTTGGTTCCGGCAGTCTTGGCGTGCCGCCTGTTATCTGTACAGTACTTGGAGTACTTGGATACACGGATTCGCATTTCTTTGGAGACTGCACACGTACTCGTTCCGGTTCGAGGGCTCGGGAGGGTCGTGCCGTAGGTCCCTTGCGTCAAGGTAGGTTCAGAGTGGACAGGACATCTACGTCAGGGGTACGTTGTCAGTCACTTCTCGTGGTTGTGGTTGACTGACAGGTCGCCTTACCCACTGCGAGTTTCAACCCATAGGATTCGTATGTTTTATTTTGTAAGGCTTGATGTCAGCAATCGGATGGAACCGCGGGCGACGCGTTAACCTGACGGTTAGGCGGAGATAAGGTCGTAGGGTTGAGTTAAACCCTGGGACTCCGAGGACCCGAAGCGGCACAGGCTGGGGACAAAGAGGAGAAGTTCTGTTCGACGTGTGCTTGTTTGGCGACGGTGAAGCCGCCTTTGTCCACTGACATGTTGGCTGATGGTGCTGGGGCGGTGCGCCTGAGAACAACCAGGACTCGGAATACGCGTCGCGGGGCGTATGTTCGGGAAATTGCCGGTCGATGGGGGGACGCTTGGCGACGAATTTTTTTGTCAGATGTCGTCGACTCGAAATTCGTCGGACACATGAACTGCCGCCCGAGACAAAGCGGTCGCGAACTGGCGAGGACGAACGTGGTGCGAGCGTCCCGTAGACGTAGCGGTAACGGAGCGAGATTATCGCGCGAACAGAAGGGAGTAGAAGCGGCGGGTGCAGATGGCACGTTCCTCTCGACGCAGCGCTCGCCCAGAAGGCGAAAATCCTCGACGACGCTCCGTGTGCATGGAGCGTCCTGTCAGGGACCAGCCACGAGCAGAGAAGTGTACCGACCAGAGGGTCGATCAGGGCGCGAGTGAAGGTTGAAGTACCCCACGCGCGAAGATTTTGGCTCTCCGAGATGGACGAGGTTGAAAGGGTGGGGGATAAACCGTGGGGCCGTCGCATAGGAGTTTGATAAGCTCGCCGCTGGCGAGTGCTTCTGGAATGAGCGTGGTGTGGATCGCTGGGGTTCTGGAGGGTCTGTTTGTCGAGAGCGCATGCGAGCGTCTCGCGAGCTGGGGAGGCATGGGAGAGAAAGAGGGGAGAAGCACGGACCTCAGCGGCGGATGACGAATGACGGCGATTGGGTGTGGATATGAACGGGGGCATTTGTGGACGGTGTGTTTTTTGACGTCAGGGTGCAACCAATCGGATCTTGGGGTGTGGGCCTCGAGATTAGACAACTGAGAACTTTGAGAGGAGGCCGAACTGGGAGACTCACTTTTAGGGTTCAGGTGGATCATCTGGGCGGTAGTCGTGCCCCGATGGAAAAGTCAATGGTAAAGCCGTCTCTAGTCGGAGAACGACTAGCGAGAATAGACCACACGAAGCGCCAAGCCGGACTGAATGATGAAGAGGGCACGGAGGTCAGTGAACCAAGGCAGAAGAAGAGGTTGCTTGCCTTGAGGCAGTGGAAGCCATGTTCAGCATGAACGTGGGACATCCGCTGCCATCGCGCAGCTGAACGCTGAAGCCGAATAGGTATACGTCAGTACTACTCTCTTCGGCATTCGAGGCAATGGAGATGGCCGGATCCGGAGGTAGTTGTGCGATGATCCTGCGGGAAGATGGCGGCGAAGCAGGGGAGTCAGTCGACTTTCCAGAGAGATGGGATCATCCTCATCTAGAAGCTTGAAAACTTACAAACCATAACAATGCCAAAAACCAAAATAGCTGATGAAGAACCACAGCATGCAATCGGAGGACGGTCCTCAATCCTGTTGAAGGAGAACTTACTACTACACGGTCGCTCATAGAGGTGCAGAAGCTATACATGGACGATGGTGGTCTTCCTCACATATTTCAGAACCCGTTCGATGTGTCCTTCGGATTATGTATGAGGACGGGTGGCACTCGATACTACTATACTAGATAGCAGTCGATCCAGGTCCCTTGTTGATCATTTCCGACTCAATGCTCGGGTGCACTGCCACTGCAAGGTAGTACTCGTCGATTTTCTGCGGGGTCTCCGAGAGGTAAGCTTGTACTTGTACCATATAAGGACGTATAATTCTCACCGTATTTGTTCACCATTCAAGCTCACCGAGTCGCCCTCGATAGTTTGTTTCGAGGCTGGTCGGCGTCACGGTCGAGCAGGCTGCGGCGATGGCGCCAAGTTGAGCGCGATGCTGCGCAGCGCGGGAACATTTGTGGTGGCCGTTCGGAGCAACCCAAATACCGCCTTATCTGTCCCTAACTCTCATCTTCTCAATCCATACTTGCAAGATTTTGACATTGCTGGTGAGATACATGTCCAACTTACCTCCAAGGAGAAGCTGAGAAACGATTTCCATGACTTCAGATTGCAGCGACAGAAATAAACCCAGCCGCAACTTCACAGTTCCCGAACCCAGTGCGTGGTGGTGGTTGAAAATTCAGCAGGATGTACACTTATGCTTTTGCGTTCACACTTAAGTGTCCAACAGTCCCTCTTCTCCTCAAGTATCCACGCCTCGCATCCTCAGCCTGATAGAATGCCTGCCAGTCGAGCTTCTTGTCGACGTCTTCGTCCAGTCTCGGCCCACTCCCAAGATCAGCACAGACAAGGGTCCATTTGACGATACAGTCGCAAAGTTCCAGCGCCCTATTCCTAACTGGGCTCCTCTCATGTCTGTTTGCCACCGTTTCTGCGACGTCATCGTTGCCACGCCGTCCATGTGGTATCGCATCCCTGTCACCAAGAACCTAGGCGAGCTTCGACACCGTCTCAAACGGTCAGGGGAACACCCCTTGGATCTCTTACTGAAGGACTCGTGCAACGACCCCGCTGTATCGATCCTTCTGCGACACGCCAACCGTATCCGCATGATCGCCACTGCTCCCAACTTCAGCCCCCACAACGTCCGAGCCCTGGTGCCGTTGTTCAAGGCTGCACTTCCTGAACTTGAAGACGTCTACATTCTACCCAAGATGAGTGGTCATCGGTATGATCGCAGCTGGGTCATTGGAACCAATCTCGCGCTGCAAGAGGTTCTGCACCCACGGGTGAAGAGGCTCTCTTCTGATCGCGACATACTCCCGCCCCCGGAATCGACGTTCTGGTCCTTGCAGCTTGTTCACTTGGACTTGCTTTCTCAAGAGGTGACGATAGAACGTCGGAACGACATCTTGAAGATTCTCAAGGCTACTCTGGTCCTCGAGTCGCTGGCAATCACTTTCCCCCACACCCTCCCCGAGGACAACGACGTCGCACACTTGCTCGAGGGTCCCCATGTTCAACATGCATTGACCGCCCATCGTGACACCCCGACGCCGATGGCGCGTCTCCACACGCTCAAGCTCTCCGGCCCTATCACTCACTGCAAGGCTGTGCTGCACGCGTTCGACATGCCCGCGCTCGACAAGCTTTTCATCAACACGTCCCCAGGCATCACGGACCCACACGGCTCCATCGTCGACATGTTCCCCGCGCGTCTCCGCCAGCTCCTCGCACAGCACACGCGACTGCACATCCACGCGATGCCCGACGGTGGCGGGTTCCGACTGGGCGACTGCCTCTGCGACACGGGACGCGTCTCGTCGGACCGCTTCTACCTGCGCGTGCAGAGCTTCCGGTGGGGGGTTGTGCTCGCGTCGCCGTTGCGCGTGCTGCGGTGCGTTTTCGCGGACGCGCGGCTGGAGCGGCTGGAGGTGAGCTACTTCGTGCGCGAGGCGGCTGGGGAGAGCTTGGGCCGGTGGCGCGAGGTGCTGCAGACGTTCGGCGGACTGAAGAGGATCACGCTGCGCGGAAACGATAAGCGATCGGGAGGCACGATGGCTAGCGATATCAGGACGCTGCAAGGGGAGGGGCTGAACCCGACTTTGGTGTTGGTGGACGAGAATACAGACTGGTAGAGTGGCTGGCCGCGCTGTTGTGGATGTGGACGTCGGGTTTTCCCAGCAGAGGCTTTCCGCGGACGCATACGTATCTATTGCCGATTAGTGGTGGTTGTCCATGTGAAGACAATTCGTCGATCAATAGAGGTAGGGGCCACTCTTGGTTTGTTCATTATCGCTCTTCTGGATTGCATGAAGGTGTGGCCAACAGTTGCAAGAACGGATAGGTGAACAGGTAGTATTTCTTTGGCTGTAAGCTTGTCCTCGGGATCGATGATGTTTGTTTCGGACACATTGAAAGCTGTCTCTGTTCTTTAATCGTGCTACTAACTTGCAGTCAATCTAGCGCATTCTAACAGGAGGCCACATCATTTCCCGCGACATCCCCTGTCGATCGAGTCCGGTCAAAGGGGCTAACAGCTAACAGAATGACCCAGATCGCGATGGTGGGGCTTTGCTCCGGCTACTTATACGATTCGTCCCCATACTGCCACTCCTCGAAGTCTACCTTCAGTCCACGGTGTTTCCTTTTATCGGTAGGGATGATTGTATGGTTCACGGTCGCGAGCTAACAGGGGGTGCGAATGCAGGTCATCAGCACTCCTGTGGCTATCACAGCGCGCGTTCCGATTTCCGACATCAGGTAGGTATTTCTTACAGCGCACCATGCTTTATTTATCAATATCCGCGCTAACTATCGTTCATGTGTGTTAACACAGGCTCTTCGATACCATGAGCAGTCGAATCGATGGCCTCCCCGTGGAGCTTCTCCTCGACATTTTCCTCGAGTATCAAATTCCGAGGGGCAACAAAGACAAAAGCCCATTCGAGAACGTTGTAGAACGTTGTCAACAACCCGTAACCAACTGGGTCCCCCTTATGTTGGTCTGTCGTCGCTTCCGTGCCGTTATCCTCAACGCCGCGATCCTATGGTCCCGTCTTCCCGTCACGAACAATCTCGCCATCCTCCAACAACGCCTTTTCCGCTCCCAGGATCTCCCTCTAGATTTGTTATTTAAAGGCCCGTGCGAGTCCACCCTTCCCTTGATTCTTCCCCAAGCCCTCAGAATCCGCTCCATCGTCACTGCCCCCATGTTCCACATCGACTCGCTGCCTTCCCTGCTTCCTCTCCTCAAGCTCTCTCTTCCCGCACTCCAGCGTGTCCACATCGACCCCAAGATGAGCCTTGATTTCGACTCCACAGATTGGCACAAACTCAGAGATGTCGGTCCCGTTCTTAACGAAACGTCGCACCCTAGCCTGAGAGCAGTTACCTCTTTTCGGCTTCTGCTTCCCCTGAAGGAGTCAGGTTTCTGGTCCCAGCAGCTATTCCACCTGGATATACGATCTCAGGACGGCGATATCACCTCAGAACGCCGAGACGACGTCTTGGCCATTCTGAGGGCGACACCAGGTTTGGAAATATTTGGCCTTACATTCCCCAAGCACGCTCTACCTCCCGACTTCCATGCCCAGATGATCGGCAACCCAGTGGCACCCGCCTCCTTCCTCATCCTCCCTCCTCGCGAACCGGCCCCGTTACCCCGCCTCCGTATCCTCACTCTCGCTGGACCAGCCTGGCTTACTGGGCCCATACTTCACGACATCGACGCTCCGTCGCTTGAGCGGCTCTACATCGACACTAGTGCCTACCCCCGTTCGGACACGGGCGACACGATCGCAGCCATGTTTCCCGAGCGGCTCTGCCGCCTCCTCAGTCAGCATACCCGGCTGCACATCCACGCGGCACCGTCGGACAAGAGGGGCTTCCGGATCGGGGACTGCCGCTGCCAGTCCGAGGCGGGGCGCGTGTCGGCGGACATGCTCTACCTGCGCGTACAGGACGACTGTGGGCTCTACGGCGCGGCGAAGGTGCTGCGTCGCGTGTTCGGGGAGGCGCGCTTGGAGACGCTAGAGGTGAACTATTTCGAGCGGCACAGAGGGGACTTGTATGGGGTGTGGAGGCCCGTGTTGGAGACGTTCCCTGACCTGAGGAAGCTGACGCTGTACTGGAATGACCAGGTATCGGGCGCTGCGATGGTCGATGCGGTTGAGAGGCTGCAGAAGGAGGGACTGAACGCGGAGATGACGTTGGTGGTGCAGAACGCGGGGTGGTAGGAAGGAGGCGTCGGGTACAAAGGGATCTCATTGGTTCTATTGAAGTTGTGTACATGTGCGTCTTCCCCGCCTGAAGGATCTCGAGGTTATCTGACGTTGACGTGACGGTGTAGAATCGTCCCTTCGCTGTAAGTTAGTCGCGAAATCTCGAAGCGCCCCTAGTACCCTTGTTGAGCCACATGTACAGGTCTGAGATGCGAGCCAGCTGTTTCTCTTTCTCTCCTGAAAACTTGACACCCGTGTATGTGTCCACGCGATTCGCCTTCGTCGGTTGAGCCCAACCTTACCCGCTGAATTATGCAAGCGTTCGATTTTTGTCACTCCCATACACACTCTTATGCCCGCCACTTCGGGTGGTGCAATCTGTCGAGACCCGGGTCGACTTGGACGAAAATGGCGAGCATTGTATTGGATCACGATCGTGGGAATCGGTCTCGATTATTTGCCCAGCGACGAACGTCGACGCGTAGTAGACACCCGCCCACCGTCAAGCTAAATCCCCAACCACCACCTCTGGCTCGAGGCTCCTCTTGGACTGGTAAAGGTACAGCGCTGTGAGTCCTGTTAGTTCATGGCTCAAGGTTATAAGTGCTAGCTGAGAGTAGAGAAATCAGATCGTCGGCATCCATAACTCTAACTGGCACGGTGCTACTACCAAGCCACTACGCAACTTGAACAGGATCAACTGAATTTTTCTACTCAGTACGTGTTTGTCCTAGGAATTCGTGTTCACCTACTGATAACTATGTCCGTGCACATCAGCATAGGCCTCTGGGTGATCATGGGCAGCCGGATCGAAAACATCCCGGTGGAGCTCCTCGTCGACATCTTGGTCGAGTCTCAGACCCCGAGGACCACTCCGGACAAGGGCCCATTCGAAGACGTTATAGAAGAATGGCAACGTCCCGCAACTAACTGGACCCTACTCATGCGGGTCTGTCGCCGCTTCCGCAATGTCATCATTGACACCTCCAGCTTGTGGGCTCGCATTCCTGTCACCAGTAATATTGTTGCCCTTCAAGAACGCCTGTCTCGCTCCCGGAATTCCCGTCTGCATCTGTTATTCAGCGGTCCATGCGAGTCCGCGCTTCCCTTTATCCTCCCCCACACTCTCCGGATCCGTGCCATCGTCACCACTCCACGGTTCCGCGTTGATTCGCTGGCGTCTCTAATCCCTCTCCTCAAACGCTCTCTCCCTGCCCTCGAACGCGTTCACCTCGACACTGCAAGAATGAATTCTGATCGCGGTTTCATTGATAGGTCAAAAATAGAAGAAGTCGGTTCCGTTCTAGACGAAACGTTACATCCTCGAGTGAATGCGGTCACCCTCCCCCGGCTTCTACTCCCTCCGAAAGAGTCAGGCTTCTGGTCCCAAAAGCTCTTGCACTTCGATATTCGGGCCAACTACGGTATCGTCAGCGTAACCGACCGAGATGATATCCTGGCTATCCTGAGGTCCACGCCGCAGCTGGAATCTCTTGTCATCATATTCCCCGAGCGCGCCATGCCGAGAGACTTCAATCCACAGATGCTCGGCGTCATGCCGGCACTCTTCATGGGCGCATCTCGCGTCGAACCGGCACCGTTGTTGCGTCTTCGCGCCCTCACGCTCCTCGGGCCTGCTTGGCTGACCGGCCCTGTGCTTCACGGGCTTGACACGCCGGCCCTGGAGAAGCTCTTCGTCAACACCACTGATCCCTACGACGTCGCGGCGGGCGTCACGCTCATGTTCCCCGCGAGGATTCGCCCCCTGTTCTCTCGGGATAAGCGGCTCCACATCCACGCTGGGGCGCGGGGCGGCGGCTTCCGCTTCGGGGACTGCCACTGCGAGGCCGGACGCATCTCGTCGGAGCGACTCTACCTTCGCGTCGATACGACGCAGGGACATCCCTCGTTCCCTTTGCTCGTGTTGTGTCGCCTGTTCGGGGAGGCGAAGCTGGACACGCTGGAACTCAGCTACTTTAGAGGGGTTGAGCCGGAGGAGTGCGGGGCCTGGAGGGAGGTGTTGGAGACGTTCCCGGGCCTGAAGAAGGTGAGGCTGTTCAACAATGAGAAGCAGTCCGGGGCGGCCATGCTCGCTGAGATTGAGGCATTGCAAAAGGACGGATTGAACCCGGAGATGGAGGTGGAGGTAGAAGATGCGCCGTGGTAGGAAGATACTCGGGGCCCGTCGGACGGAGTGGTTGCGGGCGGATAGCCAGTTTCGACTCGGTGCGCTTGTTGGAGCCGTGTGGATGTGCGTTGTCCTCCTCTAAACGGTCTCGAGATACCCTGACAGCAAATGTCATGTAGAAAAGCGGGATATGATATTTAAGGACCCGGACTGTATAATTTACGAACCCCAAGGACTTGCCACATGCTTACAGCAAGTTAACCTGTAATTAGGCCGCTCAGCGAACTAACCGCGTCCGGCTCTGGCTGTCCATCAAGGTTCTGATAACCATGACAGCGATGTCCCACAGCCTCGGCCTGACACACAATTGGCAGCGCATTCTCTTTGTTCGCACTGTGCCACTCGGCGAACGTTCGGCATATTCCGTCAAAGCGGGAGGTCAACAAAGCGTTCGGCCAGTGTCTCTAGCTCCGAACCGTGGGCCAGGAACGCGCTTTGTGAGTGCAGCGCATTGTTCCCTCCCGTACTGCCGCTTCGTGCCTTTTGGAACAATGAGCGCGCCCGCCGCTTTGCGCCGGCCACACCCAGGCTTGGTGTTCCAAAGCGTCCGGCCCATGGGCTGCGCCATATAAGCCGCGTGCCACTTGTGTCTTGCCCAGTTAGTTTTGAACGCCTCCTCCATCGTGTACTGTCGTAGTCGACCATTCTGCGCCTTCCTCTCTGCATTATCTTATCTAATCCCAGTACTTTGCGTGAGTGCTCTAAGTGCCGTCTTCAACGGGTCCTAACCGCATTCTGTAGTTATAATGGATTTGTATTGGCGGCCCCTTTCACCCCCTATCATCCCGCCTGAACACCCGTAGTACGTCGAGTCAATTCATCGCCTGGAGCGCACCTGACATTCAACTGTTTTCAGCTATAGTAGAGAAGACGTACGCAACGCCTCGCGACACCCCCTACACATCGTAGCTGCTGGCAGTTACTGCCCGAGGTGAGCGATTTCCTCAGAACCGTCACGCTCATCCGATAAATCTAACTTTCCGTGCATAGACCGCCGTCACCTCCACCGCTTTGCGTAGACCCGAGGGACGTCGACCCTGGCTACGGCTTCCCGAAGACGGAAGAAGAGCGTTCATACTATCCGCTCACCTTGGACTACCTCTCCGATCCCGAGCCAGCAGAGTCCGAGTCATCAAGCAGCCGTGCCTCGTCAGCGACACCATCCTGCTCAGACGACGAGAGCGTCTCGATATCCCCTACTCGCTCTGCAACTGCTCTCCCATCTCCCAAGAAAAAACGGACTACCCAATCTCCGAAGAAGAAAGTCACGTCTCACCCCTACGGGGAGAAGAATAAGACCACCACGGATGTATGGGGCAGGCAGCTCGAGACGTGCAAACTTTGCGGGACGCGGGTGCAGGTACGCCAGATGGAGCGTCACCAAAAGCACAAACACCCGACACCTGACCAGTACGTTCCGGCGAAGGAGAGGACGTGCCCGTCTTGTAAGCAGGTCTTCTCGCGCGTCGACGCGAAGTTGCGGCACATGAGGACCTGCACGGCACAACGTTCATAACGCTTCTAGATCGTGTATTTTCCATTGATGTCCGGACCTCTCTCTTGTCCTTGCCTTGTATACCTGGTTTCGCTTTCGCATGTACTTCGCTTTCAGTGTTTTTGTAGTCTTGCTTCAATCAAGTCGGTCGATCGACCTAGTAGTCAGATAGTAGTCGAAGTTTTGAAACTTTTTCATGAGCTGTAGCGGCATTTTTGTGGCTCACGAGTCGGATCACGACACGGAAGACACTGGCCAGACCCCGGCCATTGGAACTGGAAGGCTCGCGAGACGGTTGAGAGAGAGACGGTTGAAGTTGGATTTCTGGTTCTGGGGCCTGGGCTCCCGCCACATTGCTGTTTGCCAATATTTGGTCCTGTCGGCGATCGATAACCGACAATGGGCCTCGGGTGGTGGGCCCAGGCCCACCCCAGCATTCGCTCACCGCTCGACCATCGCCATGACTCACTAAAAAGTTGCTGCTTCTTCGTCGGACTGACAATAGATGCATGAATTACTTTGACCCTTTCACTATGCCGTGGTCAACGGGTGACTTCAATATCCTACAAAGAACTGTTGTGACACAGCCAGTGGCATTCACACGGCTAGCTGTATTGTCTCGGCGAACTTGGTGTGTTTATCTCTTCGTCTTTCTGTCGCGTTTCCAGACTAAGATTAAGCTGTCTGATAGAGCCAATAAATGGACTTTCACTCGTTCATTTGAGCATTATGACGACCATTGTACTTTTGAAGATCTTTATTATTCCAGTGGGGTGCCGGAGTGGCTCGTAAGTGATTGACAGAAGGGGGTCATTTATCCGGTGTGGCCAATGTTCAACCATTGCATGCATTCTTTCAAGAGGCCATTCACGACACTAAGGCAGCGACTGCATATATATGTGTGAGGGCGGAGACCCACCGTCTTCACAAGCTACTCGTTCTCCTGTCTCATGCTTTCCCCAGAGCGATTTCTACATCCTGAACAGCCCGACAAGGCAGCCGCTGAAGCCCTATGGTCCATCGCATCGGTATGCTCTCGCGTAATCCATTGTTGGTGGAGAATACTCACGTTTCTCAAACATACTACAGTCTCCCCGGGATAGATGCGCCCCTCTCGCATGCCGCTATTAGCGCATGCGGTCTATTCACAGGCTGCAGTAAGGTGTCCCAGTTCCCCGTTCTCTGTGAGTCAAGGCCCCCATCTCCGCTTTACGATTGGGTTATTGACGTTACTACTTCAGCCTCGTCGCCGATTTCTCACCGTCACACGCGCCCAGCATTCCGGAGAGTCTGTGAGCCGCAACGAGGCATCGTCGTCGTTGACGGTGGGACAGCCAACCGGCGTCGCACCCATGGTGGCTATGTGGTGACACGAGGCTACCAGAGCGGTGGAGAAGCCTCTTTGGAGGCGTTCCACGCGCTCAGCCTTCCTTCTGCATCGACGCCGTCTCAATCACCGCTGCCGACGCGGTGGTCCGCTGCAGGTGTGATGGTGGAGAGGATAATGTGTCTAGACGCCGATGGGAGCCTCGCTCAGTTAAAGGAAGGGCTACGATCGAAGTTGACTGACGAGGGATGCGTTGAAATGTCGCAAACCGGTGAGCACTCTCAACGTCCTTTCATCCAAAGCACATCTCTCAAACTCATGATGCCGCTCAGCTTTGTCTCCTCCTGACACTTCTGCCACGCCAGAGTCGACATCTGGCGTGGTAGATGAGTCCGATGCTGGGTTGTTGGATGTGTCCACCTCTGACGGGGAAGTCCGTGATACGGTGATTCTTGGTGAGCATCTTCAAACTACCATCTCAAGGATATCCTTCCTAACGCCCTTCAGCACTCGATCTTCTCAGACATGCATTCAAGCTCATGCCCAACATCAGCTGAGGACTTCGTTGAGCAGTAACTTGAGCTTTGGGCTAAAAACTCCCGAGGCCGTCATCCCTGCAACCCCACCTCCTTCCTCCGTCACCGCCCCGACTTCGCCTACCATCGCCACCTCAGGCTCACCTCCTTCTACCCTCTCCACCTCACCTTCTCCTGCCCACCCCGCCGCTCGGTTCTCCCGCCATCACTGCACCGCCTTCTCCTACCCCCGCCGTCCTACCTCCTCCTACCTCCGCCGACCGTTCTACCTCCTCTTACACCCGCCAAAGTCACTCAGTTCGTAAGGCGCTCATGCCGCGTCGGTATTCGTCCGGCGAC
The DNA here is from genome assembly GCA_002760635.1 of Ganoderma sinense ZZ0214-1. Taxonomy (NCBI): domain Eukaryota; kingdom Fungi; phylum Basidiomycota; class Agaricomycetes; order Polyporales; family Polyporaceae; genus Ganoderma; species Ganoderma sinense. The sequence continues at coordinate 981,011 of AYKW01000034.1, forward strand.
GTACGCGGAGACCCTACCGTCTACCCTCAACGCTCCTGCCCCTGCAAAAGCGAGCACCAGACCGAAGCCCAAAGCCATGGCCAAGCGATGTCGAGTGCCTAAGGTGAGCATGCGCCTGCAGTTGTCGGTCCCTCTCCACATAGTAAAACATAGCTGACCGGTACCTTGCCGCTTGGCAGCCTATGCACGTGTCCCCTTCATCAGCTGGGAAGGGGGCCCTCGAAGACTTGGCTCGGCCTCGGCTCTCGCTCGACAGAACGGAGGGAGAACGACGTGCAGCGGAAAGACAGGAAGGAGGAAGTGTTCGGCTGAGTTACCGCCGCCACCAACCTCATCCGCTCTATAGTCTCAGGTGGGAAACATGGCGATGATTGAGGTGGCTCACTTGGAGTTGGTTTGGGACCCTTGTTTTGTACCGATCTCGTAACATTGGATTGGGTCGGATCGCAATTTTAAATGCGTTTAAACGTTTTTGAATTCTATCTCGGGCCTCGGGGTTGTCGGTATGTCTATCCCGATGTGTGTGTTTGGTCAGGCACTGTGTGTTCAATGATGAATGATTGGGCCGCATACACGTATGCAGCCGGAACGCGTGGTATGTTCAGGCATGGTACAAAATCCACCAAAAAAGTCTACTGGCAAGAAGTACAAGTACTAATACAAGCGAGCTCAATGATTAGGTCACTACACCTATGATGTTTTCGATACAGTACAAGCAAAGATCTAAAGTGTCACAAGCAGAGCAGAAGTAGCAGACAAACGGTAGCATGGTTGAACATGAAAAGCGTCCACGAACAATCAACCGAGGGATGCAGCACGGGTTCTACGTCCCGGCCTATTCATCACTGCAACGGGTGGAAACTCGACTGTCCCTCTGTGAAGCTGCGGTGGGAAGAAGCGTTCGGGCTCATCGGAAAACACCCGACCGAGGGGCTATCGAGAAGTGACGTGTCCCCGACGGAGTAGGAGGGCGGACGGGACGACTCGTGCGGGGAGACGAAGGAGACTACTCTGGCGGGCGTGGTGGGCTCCTCTGAGATGCTTGGGAGCGTGGACGTCGAGGTCTTGTGCCTGAGCGGCATCGCCTTCTCTATGTCCGGCAGGGAGAGGGAGAGCCGCGGCTGTCAGGGTCGTTAGAATATGTATTCATATTGCACAATGGAACGATGCGAATGCGGAGGCTTGGGGTCCCTGGGGTTGGTGTGGAAAGAGATGTTCAAGGTGGATGCAATTCGTACCTTGCGTTTGGGCGTGCCTGGCGGGGAGAACACATTGACTGACGGCCAGTTGCGATTGTGGCGGCGGTTAAAACTCCATTGTCGGTACAGAGAATAGAAGGCATTGAAGGTAGCGATGACGAATGTACATGAGAGCAGCACGAGGACGGCGATGTGATATCCATGAAGGTCGGGTGTGCACGAGTCCCCTACCACCGTATTCACAGTGGCCAGATTCGATCCCCTGTTGGCTAAGGACACATGACTGAGCACCAGGCGAGGTCCTCCACAAATAGGAACCGGACTCACCTTCAAGGAGCATACCACCGGTTGGGATGGCCATGTGAGGTGATGCGGAGTGGGATGGGGTGACGAGCACTTGACTACGCACACTCGGCAAAGTTAGCTACGTTTCGGATATTATCGGGAAGACGACAGACCTGTACGCTTCATGTTCGGCCAAGTCCCTCAGAGCCAGCGTTGAGTCCTGATTTGACCGGCGGACAGCATTGGGAAAAGAAGACATGGAAGACTGAGTTGGTGCGGCGGATGTCAACGGAATAGCGATCACAATGGTGACGGCGACAGCAATTGGGCGAGAGGTGAAAGAATATCTCATGTTGGCGGGATGATGAGGGGAGTGCAGTGGAATGGTCAGGCCAAGCACAGGCATGACGAAAGAATATATGTGGTGTTGGTCCAAGAACGTACTGAGCTTCTATCGGCGTTGTGAAATTCCAGATATCCTGATAATGAGGGTTACGAGGATCGCGGTTGTGGAAATAAGCTGTGTACAGCGGGCGGAGACCCGCGCGGACAATGACCGCTTGGTCGAAGAACTGAGGAGAGTCAGATAACCCGGTGACTGGCGTCCTACTACACGGTGACATGCGGTGTCGAAGCAGAAGAAACACGGAACGCCAATCCAAGTACGAGGGTATTAGGATTCCTAGGTTCAGTGCCTGGCTCGGGGTTGGGATCCTGTAAAGGAGATATTAAAGTGAGGACAGTTGTATGGAGCATGAACTTCACCTTAGAGCTGAGCTACGAACTTGAACTGCTGTGATGAACCTCTGGAACGCAGGATCCAGGATCCTTGCTTAATATCGTGAGCGTCCGGCGTGAGATAAGATGTGCTTACCAAGTTCCCTTTAGGTATGTTGCCTACATACTAGAAAACGTAATATCTGACTTCTGTAGGAATGCTACTCACAGAAGAACCGCCAGAACCATAGAGCACCATAGAGCGGTAGGCCTCAGGGCGTGAGGTGGCGATTTGGCCCATGATTCTAAACCCTTTGATTGTGGAGTCTATGGAAAACGCACCAACACAGAATAGAAACAAGATATGGAGTAGCCACCTATATCAGACTAAGCCATAGGATATAGATATATGCCCGACTCATCAACATCGTCATAACTTCCGATGACTCACGGTAAGCGACCACCTCCATCGAGGTTAGCGGTCCAACGAAGGATGGCGCAGAAAAATGTCCGATGTCCGGGGTAAGTGCAGAGGCACGAGGCTGGTGCGTGGTGGAAGTTGCTTGCGTTGGAATCGGAACCCAAGGAGCATGAGTTGGCAAGGTCGGTTGGCTTGACGCCGCGAAGGCCTCCAGGTCATGTCTCGTGATATTCAGAGTTCATATAGTATGTTCTCCAGACTGAGGTGAGCTGGGTATGCAGACAACGGATGCCAGGCCAAGTAAACTGGAGATACGTGGGAGGGGAGGACAAGAAACGAAAACTGAGAACCTCCGCTCGACACGGAGGGACTCCCATGTAGGCGGGCGCTAGGCACGATAGCCGAGGCGGCCGAGCCATCGCTTGTGGCTCTGAGCGGCACACTCAACCTCTCTTCTCCCTCTTGCTCGTCCTCCTCCTCGCTCTCTTGCTTCCCTGGGGGTGTTTATTCCCGGGAAGTCATGTCCCATATGGCCGCGGAAAACGGGTACTATTCCAACGCTGTCCACCAACTCCGCTCAAAACAGTCAGTAGTCCTTCCAACTGTCGAACCATCCCCCGGTACAAGCTTACAGGCCCGCCAGGCACCCCATGTACGTCCACCTTCTATCTATCCATCGTAACTGTGTCGCGATCCGATCCTTGGAGTCTGAACTTGACCCGTATGCTATAGGTCACGCCTCCCGCAACGCACATTCCTCTCGATGAAGAGTTCTATGTCTACGATACATATACGGGCCGCAACAGACCCAATGTCGAGCTACTCAGGGAGCACTTCTTCCATGAAGGCCGTCTCTCGCATGACCAGGCGATGTTCATCCTCGACCAAGCTACCGACCTCATGACCCGCGAGCCCAATCTAGTGCGCGTCCCAGGCCCTGTTACCGGTGCGTCTGCAAACTGATTGTCTCGCGCGACGCTGTCCTGATTGCTTTTCGACCGGGATTCGCGCATAGTTTGTGGAGATATTCATGGCCAATATGTGCGAGCTCTCCATGCCTCTCGTATCGCTCCTCGCGTGACTCTCCACAGTACGATCTCATGAAGGTATTCGAGATTGGTGGCTCGTTTGAGGAAAACAACTACCTCTTTCTCGGAGACTACGTTGACAGAGGATGTTTCGGAATCGAGGTGAGTGATTCGTTCTCCCCCTCTATCTCCATAGGAACGTCCATCTTGCGGCGCAAGTCCCGTCTTCTTTGATGTTATCGACGCTATCCTGCTTCTGTGGACTGCATGTCCATCGTGCCACCATCCACAAAGCCGCCCTTGATGCATCCGGTTCTGAACTTTACCCCAGTGTTTGTTGTACCTGTACGCCCTCAAGTTGTACTATCCTAATCGACTGTACCTGCTCCGTGGGAACCACGAGTGCAGGCATCTAACAGAATATTTTACCTTCAAACGCGAATGTTGGTGCATCTCACCAATCCCGACTACCTGGGCTGACATACGCGTTTTCCAGGTCTACATAAGTACTCCATAGAAGTCTACGATGCGTGTATCAAATCCTTCCAAGCACTCCCAATCACCGGGCTCGTCGACGGGAGGTTCTTCTGCGTCCATGGCGGCATCTCCCCAGAGCTGGAAACGCTTCGGGACTTGGAGCGAGTACGTGTCCACCCGTACTATCTCCCCGCGGACCGTCGCAGGGCTGATGCCTGGTCCTGCGTTTCCAGATAAACCGCTTTGAGGAGCCAGCGTCAAAAGGCCTGCTATGCGACCTGCTGTGGGCGGACCCTATACCCAACTTCGGACACGAGGTCGGTGCAGACTCCCATCGCACCTACAGCACTCGCTAACGTTAACGCGCCGGTCTCGTGCAGCAAGATCCGACATACGAGCGCCCCCAGGGCCTGCCTCCGGGTGTCCCGTTCGTGGACAACCACACGCGCGGATGCAGCTACTACTTCACGTACGCCCCGCCCCGCGCTCTCTGCTCCTCCCGTTCCGTTTTGCTGACGAGCTCGCGTGCGCGCGCGTGTGGGTTGCAGGTACGAGGCGGCGTGCAAGTTCCTGGAGCGCAACCAGCTGCTGGGCATCTTCCGCGGGCACGAGGCGCAGGACGCGGGGTACACGATGCACCGCAAGACGCCGACGAAGAAGTTCCCGTCGGTGATCACCATCTTCAGCGCGCCCAACTACCTCGACGTGTACCACAACCGCGGCGCGGTCATCAAGTACAAGAACAAGAACATCACCATCCGGTACGTCCCTCGTCCCCCGCCCCTCCATTCCGATCGTACGCGGTCGCTGACGGAGGTCCACGATGGGGTTGGGGTTGGGGTTGGACGGGCAGGCAGTACAACGCGACGTCGCACCCGTACTGGCTGCCGAACTTCATGGACGCGTTCACGTGGTCGCTGCCGTTCGTGGGCGCGAAGATCACGGAGATGCTGCTCGCGATCCTGAGCGTGTGCTCGGACCAGGAGCTCGAGAGCGTCTCGTCCGAGGACGACGACGCGGAGCGCGCGCGCGGGCTCGCCGACGACGACTACTCCTCCGGCGAGGACGATACGCGCACGATCCCCGACGGGCCTGCGTCTCTTACCGACCTCGCGGACCGCAGGGAGGTCATCAAGAACAAGATCCTGGCGGTCGGGCGGATGCAGCGCGTCTTCCAGCTCCTCCGGTGCGTCTCCGCTTCCTCGCATACGTACTTTGCTTTGAATTTGTCCTTCATGCCGCTGACGCGCGCGGCAGAGAAGAGGCGGAGAACGCGACGGAGCTGCTCCCCACGCCCGGCGCGGTCGCCGCGGGGATCACGGCGCCAGCGTCGGGGTGGGCAGGGGGGTTCAGCCTGGCGGGCGCGGCGGACGCGCTGGGCGTGCACGGGCAGCAGGTGCGCAAGATGATCCGGTCGTTCAGCGACGCGCGCGCGTCGGACCTCGCCAACGAGCGCATGCCCGCCGCGTTCGACTACGCCGCGCCGTCGGCGCTCCCGCTCGTGCCCGTCCCCAGCATGCGCATCCCCGGGTTCGAGCTCGCCGAGGACGAGCTCGACGCGCAGGGCGCTGGGGGAAGTGGGGTTGGGGGTGGGGGAGGGAGGAGGGGGATGGAGGAGCTGATCAAGAAGGCGCTGGAGGAGGAGGGGCTGGGGGATGGCGGGATGGTGGAGCGCCTTGCGAACAAGATCGCGGGGGGGAGGAAGGCGGGGAGGCCGAAGGCGCTGAAGCGGTACGAGACTGCGCCATGACGGGTCCAGGACTGTGGTCTCAGGACTCGGGAGAGTGCAAGTGCAAGGAAACGGATTGGGTCGTGGTGTGCAGTGTAGGATACCCTGGGAGTGCGTTGCAGTATTATTACCCCATCATGTTAGGATCTAGTGGATAGAGAGGAGTACAGCTATTTGGATGTCGCTCAGACTGTGTCTCGGACTGTACGTTACGTGCTCTGTGGTCCGGGGCTAGGTTGCCCCAGTTCCCGCCGCCTCGGATGGATACAACAACAAAAGGTCCAAGTTGCAGTGTATCGTATACGGCCGTGGTATTCTGTACAAAAGTTCCGAAGTTCCCTCTCCGCATGGGAGTCACGCGGAGGTGGGCCAAAATCATACATTACTGTTTACACACATTCGGAACAAGCTTCTTCTATACCACCGCGATCCGTGTATGGAAATGATGGAAATGATATGTAGGAAGGACATGGATGTGGATATGCAGGACGTAGTCGGGAGAGCCGTTGGGAGTCGGAGTCGGACTAGGCGGACGCGTACTTCTCGGTCCACTCGCGGCTCACGCGCTGCGCGTCCTTCTCGTTCTCCTTGTAGTGCTTCGCGACGTCCGTCGCGAGCGGGTCGTCGGGGTTCGGCGCGGAGAGGAGGGCTTGGACCGAGAGCAGGACGGTGCGGATCTGGAGGGCCGGGGACCACTTGTCTGGAAGTGAGTGCGTCGTGTGAGCATTACGGCAAGGATACATCGGATACGGGAGGATGGCGGCGGATGGGCAGAGCCCCGCCAAAGCCAAAGGGAGGGAGAGGGTGGACGGAGATTTCGGCTCCGAAGGGAACGAGAGTAGGAATGGAACACGAAGGCGAAGTTGCGCGACGCACCTTTCAGGATGTCTAGACAGATACGGCCGAGCTTGTCTGTGCGCAGCCGGGGCGATCAGGGAGAATCGCCAGGGGAAGGCGGGCGGGGCTCACCGATGTTGGGGTGGTAGATCTTTGTCAGAAACCGGACCTTTGGTGGGCTCATGGGGTACTCTTCCGGCAGGAACAGCTCCAGTCTGAAGACGCCGTCTGTGCGCACGCCGAAGGGGCACGCAAAAGAAGCAAAAGGCCGAGATGAGAGGGTTGGTATGGAAGAACGAAGGGCGTACGTACTCTGAAATGGGCTGCCATCGGGTCCCTGGATCGTTACATCGAAGTAGCGGAGGTTGTCGTCGTGTGGTGCTGCGGTGATGCCTGGCGCCGGGTCCGCAACGAGGCGTTCTGTCTCCTAAAAGCGCAGAGGATCAAGAAGGACACGGCGGGGGGAAATAATGAGTCGAGTGCAGGTGGTCGTGTGGGCACCATGGAGCGCGCACCTTGATGATTCGCTACGATACCGGCGTATGCAAAGAGGTCTATCAGCAACTGGGAGCCAAGGATGCGCAGAGAGCGCAAGATACCTTGGGAAGAGCCATCGGGAGAGCGTGGGTGGCGTTGGGTCGTTGGTAGAGTCGTGAATCGTTGACCGTCCTCGCAGACCCTCTCGCCCTGCACTCGCCTCAGACGCCTCCATAAAAGGCAACGGATCACTCGGCCCGGCAATGCACATAAGGGCGGCGGCTGTTCGAGTTGCAATTGGTCCTCTCCACTCAACCACTTCTGAATTTCCTCTCCTCTCCTCGCGTTCTCCACCACGAGCCATTTGTCGTATTCAGGGTACGTTTACTACAGTAGCATCTCAGCCACAGGACTGAACTATTGCCGGCGGCGGCGCAACCTCTATGCCGGCAGGTGCTGCGATGCAAGTAAGCTTCGACTTGGGTTCCGTGGATCCTCTCCACAATCAGCATCGTGCCTGACCTTTCCCCGTCTTTCTTATGGAAGAGAGACGAGAATGACAAGGCGAACGAGTGGGTTCGCCTGACTAGCAGCGATGGCTACCATTACCTCGTTAGACGAAAAGTCGCTATGTGCAGCGGCACACTCAAGAATTCGCTCAGCGAAGACGGTGAGCTCTCAAACCCGACCGGAACATCCGCATACAAGAGCGAGGCACTGACTCACATACCCTCGGCGCAAATAAGGTGGCAGCTTCGTGGAAGCCATCTCGAACACCTGCACTATGAACGAACGGTCAGTCGGGGCGCTCATCTACCTGGTATACGAGGACGCGTGCCTAACAAGCACCGGCGGTCTTCAGCGGTATCATCGTGGAGAAGCTATCGGAGTACCTGATTTACAAGTTCACGTACGAGAATGCGAAGAAGAACGAGGACATCCCCGATTTCCAGGAACGAGTCAACCCGGAGATTTCCCTGGAACTGTAAGTTCTGGGCCTGGTCGGTGCCCCTCGCATCCTTCCGGTACTAATATTGCGGTTTTGGATCCGTGTAGGTTAGTTGCTGCAGATTATTACGACAGTGAGTGCCCCTCGGTTAGAGTGTTGGAGTCTCCTGCTGATTGATTTTGGATTAGCATGAAACGTCCTTGCTTTCGATGTAGTGAACCCTCAATCTTGACAGTTCAATCTCAACGGACTGCCCTTCCGTCATCGTTTCAGCCGCGCCACATCTGCGGCTGTCTGCGGCTGTCTGCGGCTGTCTCTTCATCGAGACTCGTACATGGCCACGTAATCCGTCGCATATCTCGTCTACGTCATTGCTGATACGCTTACAGTTAACCTGCATTAGGCAGTGCTTTCATGGTCGCATGGCATTTTATGACACCATCCACCCGGGTCACGGAGAGTGGGATCGGTGTTGTGTGGCATACTTCATACAGAAGGCTGCTGCAACTAAGACGTGCGGTGCCAGCAACCCCGTTTTTGAGTGATGACGACGATCTACTGACGGGGTATACGCAATACAGTATAGTATACAGGTGGTCGCAACGATGCGGACGAGGCGTTCTATCAAACAAGGGAGCGTTCGATCTGCTGGATACTCCCGTCCACCGTAAGCACGCTTTCCAACACCCCGGCTTCCCCCGATTTGCTGAACTCGGAGTCCTCTTCCTCGTGGATAGTCTGCATCGTCTCCACACGGATCGCAAGAGATCGTCGGTGACCCTGGTGAACGAGTTTCATTCAAATCAGCGGGAAGCTCGAGAATCGAGGACCTGCTGAAATGAAGGACTTAGGTAACATTAATCACATTACTCACATATTTGTTGTCAGTCCCCGCCTGCGACCTGCTGTCCAAGCCGACCAACGCGAGGTCGGCGATTATCCTGCTCTCGAGGCTCATGTTTATGCCGTCCACGTTCCGCACGAGGCGCCGGGCGTTGAGGTTGGCGAGCAGCATGTTCAGGTAGATGGGGTTGAGGGGCAAATCGACCGCGAAGAGCTGCAGGCCGTCGGTGAAAGCCGCGATCTGATGGACACAAACACAGACACGGACTCCGGTATTAAATAACGCCAGACATGAGGTACAGGTATAGGAGCCGCGACGCACCAAGGCTACATCGACGAGCGCGATGACTGCCGTCCACATCCCTGTGTTTACGGTCATGATGATGAGGCGGTATATCATCTTGTTCGACCTACGACGACGAAGTTTAAGCATACGCGCTGAAGGACGGTGTATAGAGAAGGTACGCTCTCCACCTGTCTTACCTGCGAATGTCGGGCTGACGGTTCTTTGCAAGCAGGTAGACCATCGCACTCGTGATCATGATGTCGACGAATGCGCCGACAGAGCGACCGGCGATTTCTAACTTCTGTTGCACGGATCCAGTCATCCTTCTAAAGCAGGTACAGAGAGGAAACCTACGATGTTCCGCATCTCAGCGACATCGCTGAGTGGCGCTTGCTGGTCTCTATATTTCAGGTCAGCGTGAAGTCGCATACTCAAAGTCCTCCCTTACTGACAGCCATATGGTCAAGGCTACTCGGGACAGAACCGTAACGGCATCAGCCACTGTCCGACGACTACGACACGCGAACGACGTACGAATAGAACCCACTATCACGAGAAGTCAGTCTTCGATCAGCCTCGAAAAAAATGAGTCGCGTGACATACCAAGCTCCCACAGAGCGAAGGGAAACTGGAACCGGCCATGAAGTCGAATCGAAAACCATACGAGAATGAAGAAAAGGCGTACGATTACTGCGGGGAAGCACCACTTCCTTCCACTGACTAATGGTCCAGTTAGGTTGGCGATTTTAACAGACGGGAGGAGGTAACACTCACATCTATGGATCCTGTAGACGAAGAACATCTGGACAGAGAAGGCGACGATGGCCTGTTCTCCGGTGTCAGACGGCAATGTCATCCCCTTGCAAATGCGAAGGGCTTGTGCTTACCGAAACCCAGCCATGGTGCTGCAAGCCGAGTTGACGCAGAGAGGTTAGGACAGAGATTATCCAGGGCATATCTGCTTCGAGGACGTACATTGAGCAACCTGGTCCCAAGGTCAGAGAGGACATTTGAGAGAGAGATGAGTGCGTCGTCACTCACGTCTGTGTACGGAGTAAGGTGTTGGCGGATCCCCAGTGCAGAATGAGGACCGGGAACACTGACGGGATGCTATGGCATAAGCAAACCGGGGCGGGTCGATGGAGGACACTCAGGCCTTACTCGAAGCAATGCTCAGCACAAGGTCCAGCGTAGTGAATGCCCTGTCCACGTGTTGTGAGTTGCGACTAAGATCATGGCGACAAAACCTAGCGATGTTGAATCGCCCCTTACCAGACGAAGACCACCTGTGAGCCCCACGGATATCGTTCAGGAGATAGCGACAACATAGCGTCATTCGATAAGAGCTAGCTTACGAAGGACTTCAAGGCTGCATTATCCTTGTCGTAGCTGGAATTTAGGATAGCATTTCAGACCAACGCTCTGATAGACGTGACCGGAGAAATATTGTACATTAGGAAGTAGAGGAACCTATATGTCATTGTCAACGAAGGACCCACGAGCTGGCGATACCGCTAGAAAGCCAGGTTACGTACATTTGCATGCAAGCTACCCCCCAGGATATCGCGCTGAGGCAGGTGCCAACGAGGATGCACCCCCACGACCTCATGATATTGACCTCGGTGAAGGAAGCAGCAGCATCAGAGGAGCTGAGAGAGCCGTCCATCCTGCAGCTGGCGGGGAGAGTTCGAGTTCAAGCGCAGGCGATGCATGGATACGATCTATATGGGTGCTCTTGACAAGCTTGAGACGCACCGCGAAAACATGGCCCGTCGGCTGGCTGAGGGGCTCTAGCGTATCGGGACGGCGAGCACACGGTCACGGTAGCGCACCCCCTCTCATTTGACGCAACGCATTACGTGCGCACCGTAGAGACGATGAGAAAACGCGGGACGGCGCGAGCCTTCGACGCTGCCAGAACCGTCCGCGGCGTATCGAGCCGCCCATAAGAGAAGCACGAGCGATGTCTTCGGGTCCGGATGCCGGGTAAGGGCAGTGTGGTGCCGGGCCTTCGTCCTGGGGCGTTGCGTGTGTCTTCCAGCTCTCCGAGGAGGTGTTATCTCCGGCCCTTTTGGGTTGCCAGCCGGTGGTGGGAGAATGAGCGTTGGGGGCTTCCACGAGGAACGGCAACTCACATGAGAAGCCGGGTTGGGGGGCGTTCGTGCGAAGGGTGAAGTCAGCGAGGTTCTTCGGGACAAGGGGGTGCCTATCGCGATGATGAGCGCAGGGACGACGCAATAGTGGTCACTGTTAATCGCGAGGTCAGAAATATCTCAGTCGATGCCACGACATGTTGCAGGATATTGCGACGCATATCTCTGCCACGGGAGATTGTGCGGGCATGGAGGCGGATTCGGTGCGACGTGGGATAGCCATCGACTACACTCGTGAGGTTGCCTCTAGTCACTTTTAGAACACGCGGAATTGACCTGCGTGTATGATAAGATATGTGCCCTCTCACACGACAGCTCAAATGCACTGACCGTGAGCGGAGATGATCCGAAAAGCGAATGCACTAAGACTAGGAAAGACTACATACGACATGACGCTGCCGAAGCCGGGAACGAGGTCGATAGTATCCGGAATCGACAGCACGAGTAGCGACAGATCTCAAGCGGGCCACGATGGAACCTTGAATACAAACTTCGTATTTGCAGCACGGATCGAGCTTCGTACGGACTTGTCGCAATGAGTGTCCAAGCTGGAATTGTAGTATTCTCAAGCAGGCACGCACCAGCCATAGTTGTCTTGTGTAGGATAGCAACTATTTCAGTGAGGGCAATTGGGTGAGAAGAGGACGAGAGAGGGCCCGGGGTTAGGAAGCGCGAACAAAGGTTTGAGCCATCGAATTGCCGAAACTCCTTCAGAAAAGCATGAAGCGTTGTCGTCTTGGTGAGCGAGGTGCATCCCTCGGCTTCGATAATACGCCCTGTCTGTAAACAGATGGTCTCAGCGTGGGGAGGGCGGGGGGATTGTAGGCCAATGGCAGGATCGCGAGCTTGAAGACCTGGAGTTGGGGACAAATTTTAGTCAATAGATCAGGGAGAGGTGCGGACGAATGCGTACACGACAAAAAGATCTCGGGATCTCCTCATCCGTGCTTGCGTGAGACGCAACTTCTTCAATCATCCATTAGAGCATGTCATGCTAGGTCAAAGTTCCCCATCGTGAGTCAGGTTTGGAGGACAGACAATGATATGAACTTACGGGTTTCTCGGCACCATGTTCGGCCAATTTCCCTCGAAGTCACCTACGCTTCGCGATAGTGAGCGCGTAAGCATGGGCGTCGCAAAGGCGTCCGGGCTGAGGGTGTTTCTTTCTTTCCCGGCTGTCGAAAAGACTATGCAAATCTGAGACGGACATCGAAAGACGAAGCACTTTTGTTGAGTCCTCCCGTTATGTCGAAGGTGAATCTCACAATATCGCTACTCCTCTCGACCTTTCAAACGACAAATAGTTCATTAACACACGCCGTTTTGAACGAAAGGAAGGAGTCTCCCAAAGCGGGAGGCCGACTTATGTTGGCTCCCATCCAAAAATCCTTCTCATCTAGTTTGTCTGGTAGAATCAGCATCTGCAACTGAGTATTATGTTGTCAACGGCCGATGTCGCCTCACTAGCGACTGCGTCGAGGAGTTGTGTGACGCTGCCCGCGAGCCTGTCTCGAATAAAGATAGATGACTCTAAATTAGATTGCGCAAAGATAGGACAGAAGCGGAAAACGATAGACCGCTGACGGCAAGAATCTCGTTGATCTAGGCCAGCAGCATAACTCAAGCCGTAGGAGGACAAAAACCTCGGCTGGCCCCGGGCGACAGGCCGGCGGTGCGTTGAAACACCCGGGCTCGCCTCAGGCTCACGTTCTGCATCGCAGGTAGAGAGCGCAATTGCAGCCGCAAGTCGGTTCCTAGCCTTTGCTAAAAGGGCACATATGAAATGCGGGGGCAGCTTGGTGACGATTGTTCGGCGTTATCGAGACAGGTTCGGCGTCGCAATCGCGCCCATGCAAGCCGTTCGCGCTGGGCGGAATAAGTACTCCGATGCCAGTGAGGAGCAGGTATGTGTCCTATCCACTGGAAGGGTTGAAATAATCAGCAAAATTGGAAAGTTCGAGACATACGTGCATCAACGTACCGAGGGTTGAATATGTTCACTGACTACCGGCAGACTCGGACTAGCATCGGCTACATAGGGTGCGAGTCCTTACCATCATGTATCACATTCTGCATAGAAACAAAACGTTGTTCAGAGAGTTGACGAGCTGAGAGCGCGAGTTACGAGGGCAGTTTAGCGTAGCGGGTGGTGGCATCGGAAGCCTGAGAGCGCTGAAAGAGAGTTCGGACCCTTCCAACGCCGGGCTGGGCGTATGGATGCAATAACTGGCCTCTACAGACGTCTGGATGAAATTCATGAGGGTCAGAATGACAGCTCAGGGTACTCGGTAGAGGAGAGATGAAGGACGAGACCAAGAGAGGCTGGAGCGCTCACTCCTGTAACTGCCCAACGGATCCGGATACGGTGTTCCCACGACTCACCTTCACTCTCGAGCCGGACTTCCTCCAGCTGAAAAACGACAACTGCATTGTGAGATGTCATAATGTACGTGAACAAATGATGAAGGGATATCCTTCCCGTCTGTGGGCCCAACTGGAGAATAAATAAATGAATCTCAGCCAGAGCAAGCCAGCGCTTCATCCTTCGTGCAAGAAAGCGAGAACATTTGTCTATACCACGGACTGGCTCGCCCTCCACACTATCTGGGCAGCCTTTGATGTCGAGCGAGGCGTGATCTTGCACTTGAACGGCTCGGGGTAGCTGAACTGTGTTTCAGCCTCGGCTCCCCAGGGTAGACGAGGGAGCAGCAGTGAACACACACCTGACGAGTCCTAGCCCAAAGTGAGGCTTGAGGTCTGCGTCGTCGGGCGGAGCGATGTCGAACATCGCCAGCAGGGTGGCGATCAGGATGAACACGGAGTTCTCTCCGAGGGCCTTCCCCGGGCATATCCTGCGGAGCGGAGGTGGGGGACTCGGGTCAGGACACGACAACGACATTCTGATTCTGGAGAGAGCTCGGCTTACCGACGTGCAAAGCCGAAAGCCCAGGACGTTGTCGGGTCGATCGGGGCCTCTTCTGTCTTCTCGAGGAATCGCTCTGGAACGAATTCTTCGGGGTCGTAGGGTCCGAGCTTCGAGAATGCGATTGCCCTAGGCAAGGCTTGAGTAGGTAAGAATGAAGACCAAGGAAACCGTCGCGACGTACCAAACGTTGGGCATGACGATTGTCCCCTTGGGGATCTTGTAGCCCTCGTAGACGTCGTCTTCTGAAGTGCAGCGAGCGATGCCTGTGCACAATGCCGATGGAACGTTAACAGTCAGGACCTTTCGACACCGCCAGGATCTGGCGACGAACTCAGTGGAAGGGCAGGGTGCCACCGCATCACCTCCTTGATGAGGGCGTTCACATAAGGGAGACTTGCTTTGTCGGAAATCGTGGGCATACGCTCCGTCCCGATGACCTCGTCGAGCTCGGCCTGAGCCTTGCGAAGTTTATCGGGGTGGAGAGCTATCGCCATGATGCACGTCAGGACAGTCGAGTAGGTCTGCTCAGGTGTCAGACACAATTCTTCCGAGGAAGCCACAAGCGTAGCACATACCGTTTCGCCGCCAGCTAGAGGGATGGAGTCCATATAAGTGTGATTGACAAGCTGCGACGGAAGGCCTACTGACCTCCATAGAGTGCGCCTGTGGTCCACTTGATTTGGTGCTCTGAATGCTCGGTCAAGGCGTTCGCGGACAGGAGGTCCTGTGTCAATGACGGAGGCGCGATACCTGCTTCCTGGTGCCAGTATTAGCACGACTGTGAGAACACAGATCAAATAAATAAACTATATACCATCTCGCGCTTGACATGCTCGTACGGCTTTGTCACGAGCTCATCGATCATATCGCGGCCCCTCCTGGCTGCACGGTGGAACGGGAGCCAAGACGGGAGATGCCTCACTGGATTCGCCTCGTGTCAGTAGTACGACCACGGGTAATGACGGGCGCGTCTGCTATGCTCACTCCATGGAAGAAGGTCTGCTAAGAATGCGCCTGGAACCGTAGCGTCGCTGATCATGTGCATGGTGTCCTCTGCGTGCGCGATGTACTTCGCCAATTGTCAGTACGGTGTAATCTGCGAGAATGGAGACCTCTACCTCGCTATCTGCAGTGCTGACGGACAGGCCGTAGGTCACTGACAGAATAATCCGTCCGGCTGTTCTGTAAAAGGGAGAAACACGTGAGCGAGGGTAAGCTAGCTCCAAAACAGGAGAGTACTAGTACTAACAGCCGGACGTGGCTAAAGAAGTCCTCTGGAGTCTCGAGGATTTGTTTGCTGAGGATGGCCGCAAGATCCTCTTGAATTATGTGGTAGCGCTTCACGGCAGTCGCGTTGAGAGCTGTGTACGCAAGCTTCCTGTGTGCACGCCATTCTTCTCGACAAGGAAGAAGTGGCATGCTCTGCGTTATGCCAGTCAGCATGAACCTTAACTGCGTCTTGAAGCCTGTGATGGCTCGTCGCGCACCTGTCCCAGACCCATCAGGTCACCGACAACGGTGAAAGACGGCCTGTCAGAGTAAATACTTCCTCTCTTCTCCAAGAGATCGTTTATGGCTTTCATGGAATTAAGAACGAGGACGCTGTTTCCCAGGCCATGGAAAAAGACCAAGTCACCTGGCGATGAAGTCAGCGTCGGTCTCCTATAAGCGAGGTGTAGTACGAGAGACAAACCGTATACTGATTTGTATTCTGTAAACTTCGTCCATGCCCCTTGTGGAGAGACATCGAGGATGTTGCCTATCAGAGGCCTCGCCGGAGGGCCGGGAGGATAGCGCTGCTTGGAAGACCGAAAGAGGGAGACGACCACGAGCGCTCCGAG
This sequence comes from Ganoderma sinense ZZ0214-1, assembly GCA_002760635.1. Taxonomy (NCBI): domain Eukaryota; kingdom Fungi; phylum Basidiomycota; class Agaricomycetes; order Polyporales; family Polyporaceae; genus Ganoderma; species Ganoderma sinense. The sequence continues at coordinate 997,179 of AYKW01000034.1, forward strand.
ACCCACCGCCAGCACGACATACAGGTCTGAGAGGGGCATGGCTGGCGAAGGAGATCCTACTGTGCGTCGGGTACTAGTGGCTTGAGTGCTGCACAGACAACTGCCGAGCCTCAGCACAATGACGGAAGATCCTGACGGTTAGTGTCCATCGGCCAGTAGAGGTTGCTATAAGGCGGAGAATCGCATGCCGGAAGGGCCGCGAGAAAGCATGCATGAAGGCGGCTCTATCACGATGATTGCCATAAGCAGGTGTCTATGTCACAAATCTCGGTGCATTTGGCTTAAACTGCTGCAGAACGGCGCTCGACCGCCCGCCTGGACCCCAGACACCACCGGAGCACTGCCGGGTCTCTCCGCTTCATTATGCCTCCGACCGGAATGTCGGCTAATGTCGGTTAGAAGCTGCTCGGAGAGGCTACTTATTTCCTGCGCTCCCTAGCATCTCGGCTAGTGCTCTAGTACTAAAGTTATAACAGCTTACAGTTTCTTGCATAATGTTGTGCAGGTCGCCGCGCCACGGCCGGCTGACTAAGGCTTCCTGATATAGTAACCACCAGCGCTCCAGCAGCAGGGTGTGACAGCTCGCGCGCGCCGTTGGGTGCTCGTGCGGCTCTTGGGCTTGTAACGCGACTCGATGCCTCCCCCTATCTCAGACGACCTCCGGCAGCGTATCATCGCCTGGCGAGAGGAAGGGATTCCCGTCAAATCAATCGCCGAACTTGCTGGCTGCAAAGATCGCGTTGTCTACAAGATCCTCGCTACCCACCGCGATACTGGTGGTGTCCGCTATCCTCCTTCCTTCCGTCCTAGAGGACGACCTCGCACACTTGACAACCACGACATCGACTACATCTCGGGATTGCTGGCTGCCAATCCGACACTATACCTTGATGAAATCCAGGAGAAGCTTGCGTCGGCTCGCGGTGTCGATGTGTCCATTTCCACCGTCTCCCGGACGCTGAACCGGCTTGCGCTCAGCAACAAGCAAGTTTCCAAAGTAGCTGTAGAGCGCAATGAGGTCTTACGAGCAACTTGGGTCGCTGCGTATGGCCATATCCCCAAGGAATACTTCGTATTTCTTGATGAATCAAGTGTCGACGACGTAACTGGACAACGACAGAAGGGCTGGAGTCAGATCGGGCGCGCATGTGTACGTCGTGCAACCTTCCTCCGTGGACAACGCTATTCCATCCTCCCTGCGCTCACCGTTGATGGGTTGATCGCGCTCGACATCTTCGAGGGTTCCGTCAATAAGGAGAAGTTTATTCATTGGATTTCTACGGAGTTGGTATGTCACGTCGACGTTATATGTGCATTGAGCAGGCCTGTTTGACTGGTATCACTAGGCCCCTCTTTTGAACCCATACCCCGGACCACGCAGCGTTGTTGTCTTGGACAACTGCGCTATCCACCACGATGCTGAAATCCGACGCATCATCGTTGATGAATGCGGTAGGCTCCCCCTTTTCTTACTATGTCACCACTTCCATACTTATCAGTACTACAGGAGCACAACTTATCTACTTACCACCGTATTCACCAGACATGAATCCGATAGAGCAGGCTTTCCATACTATCAAGTCCTGGCTTCGCAGGAATGAGAATCGGGTCGCGCGCCCAGAGCAGCGGCCTTGGATGATTCATCAGGCATCGCTTTCTGTTACTCCGGAGAAAGCTGTTGGATACATGATCAACTGTGGATATTCGTAAACCTATCGACAGTAATACACATCCTTGAATTGAGCTTCGCGTCTTAGATCTGTTGCGCGCGTTGCGCGATGTCACACCCATCCTGGAGCGCTGGTGGTTACTATATCAGGAAGCCTTAGTCAGCCGGCCGTGGCGCGGCGACCTGCACAACATTATGCAAGAAACTGTATGCAAGAAACTGTAGTGCTTTGACGGCATCTTACAGCTAACTGTAAAAACATAGATCGACCTGGCCCGCGCGAGCAGGCGTGGCATGTTTGGCCACCTGCCCGAAATAGTAGCGGGAGGCGCTCGAATATCGAGCTTGTATTGGCCTCGGGGCGAAACTGGGCAAGACAATTTCTGCCCTAGGTGGTATGTTTTTATGCATTCATCAATTTGACTCCGAAAAGTTGCGTCCTCAATTTAAGGGAATGCTCCCATGTCCTTCATCCGCCATTCTCTCGAGACATTCGGAGAGAGTCCTGAGGAAGAAGACATTAGCCTTTATGTCTGCTGCTGGAAGCCTCTTCAGTGGTGCGTTACGGTATCCTTACCCTCACTTTCATCGTATGCTGACTTGTTCGCGTTAGCCGGAACGGACACCGTGCGTGAGGCATCACTAGGACCAGCTTCTCGAGACTGACTGGTCGCCGTCTTCTCCAGATCACGACCTCTATCCTGACTGCCATGCTGCTCCTTGCACGTCACCCCGAAATCCAATCCCGCATCTACGAGGAGATCAAGGCAGTCGTCGGGACAGACCGCCTGCCTGACATGCAGGATCGCGCCGCCCTCCCGTACCTCGACTGCGTCATCCAGGAGTTCCACAGGTTCAACCCCGCGATCCCGCCCGTCACCCATGGGAACTCGAAGGAGGACGAGTACCTTGGGTATCGCATCCCGAAGAAGACGTGGCTCATGGCGAACGTGTGGTGCGCACTTGTGCTCTTTGCCGGGCGACGTTGCGACGAACTCATCTCTCATCGGTTTGCTCTCTCGCTTGTACTTGAACAGGGCGATACTACACGACGAGAAAGATTATCCGGACCCCGAGACATTTAATCCCGAGCGGTTCCTCCCTGGCGAAAACGGTCCCGAGCGAGACCCTCGGGAGGTAGTTTACGGCTTCGGTCGAAGGTATGCGTGATTCCCCACTCTTTGTGCAGACCTGCACGTCGCAGTCTAGGGCTTTGTCTGATGGGAGTCTTGCGTTACACTAGGCTATGCCCGGGGATGCACCTGGCGAACGCATACCTATATCTCGTGGTTGCGCGGACATTAGCGACCTTTGAACTCTGTCCTGAGGTGGATGAGAAGGGGATTCCCCAGATACCCCCATTGGAGTTCGCGACTGGCCTCGTCTCGTAAGCCCCGATTCACCGTGTTCGGTTCGGCCTTGCTGAACACGATTTTTAGAGTCCCGAAGCCGTTCCGCTGCGTTTTCAAGCCCCGAGAAAACGCAGAAGAGCTTTTGAGATTACACGAGCGGGAGGACTAGCCGTCCTTTACACCATTCGGCTTCTCTGCGATGAACGATGGCTTCCTTTCTAAGTTACTTATTGTAGGGCATATTTATTCACTCTCCAGGGCGAACGGAAATGTCGCCCTCGTATCCCTCATAGATTGCAGGTGAACGAATTGTTCGTGTATAATGGTCAGATCCACAACCCCAGTGTGTATACAGATACTTCTATAGACATATTTTGTTAAATACCAGCATGCGCAGGGGACACCTGTTGTACACATCGCATCGCATTCAGCGCCAGCCTAGAGCTTGAACGCATCCATGTAGACCTGCAATGCTTCACCCGGCTCCGCGACGTGCGCCTGTAGTCCAACACTCGTAAGCCGGCGAGTTCATTGAAAACAAAGCAGAAGCAAGAAAGCATACGTACAAGATGGTTGAAGCCCGGGATCCACTTGACGGCGACGAACCCGCCCCCAGCCGCCTTGTCGTCGTCCTCGACGGCCCACTGGGACAGGATCGAGAACGACGCGGTCTGGTCCCCGGAGAAGACGACGACCCTCATGCGCGGCACGAGCGCGCGCAGGGCCTTGTCGAACACGGCCTTGTGGTATGTCGCCGCGATCTGCGGCGCGCTGAAGATCATGAACGCCATGTCCGAGCCGAACGCGGACGGCTCGTACACGGCGCGCGCGAGCTCCGCCCCAGACATGCTGTAGATCGTGGGCGCGCGCGAGGCGGCGGGGACGACGTAGGAGATCGCCTTGGGGTCGCGCGTGGAGAGGTCGCCGTGTGTGAAGTAGGAGGTGATCCAGTGCGAGAAGAAGGGCGTGCGCGCCTCGGCGGGCATGCTCTGGTCGACGAGCGGCGTCCATGCGTCGGGCGGCATGGGCTTGCCGAGCGAGACGGTTGGGGGCTCTACACGTACACGGGGCCGGAGGTGAGTTCGCGTTGAGGGGCGAAGGGAAGAGGAAGGGGGCAAGGGATGTGGAATGGAGAATGGAGAACGTACCCTGCAGGATGAGAGAGCGCATGCCGTCTTTCCAGCGCGCCTGGGCGGGCGCGGGGAGCGCGTCGACGGCCGCGACGCTCGCGAGCGCGAAGGAGCAGCCCAGAGACCAGCCGAGGACGGCGAAGCCGCCAGTGGACCCGTCAGCGGAGATAGGGGGCAGGCTGTTCTTCTCGGCGAAGATATCGATGAAGGTGGCAAACTCGACACCGCGCGCCTTGAGGAAGTCAGCTTTCTGATCGTCGGTGCCCGAGTTCAGTACGGTGATCTCGTCCGCGGAGAGGGGTGTTGAACCGGGGTAGTCGCGGCGGTTCACGGCGACGAACCGTATACCGGCCTTTGGTGCAAGCGCAATGACCCTGTCCCAGATGGCTGAATACGAAGGTGGCGGTTACTCGGGGTGGACGTGCGCGAAGGTATAAATGATGGACTCACGGCCTGTGAACACGGTCCCGTGGATGGCGAAGATGGTGACATAGTTGGTGGCGCCGTTGGGAGCACCGCTATCGACATACGACAGCTCGATGCTGCTTGCCTCATTGACGATCAGGGAGACCATTGGCGCAATAGCGGGGTTGGATTGCGACTGAGCAGGAGGGTTCGAAGTGGGCTGAGGCGTGCGGGGATGGCTGAGTCCACGGAAGACGTTGGATACGGCATTAACGGTGGAAGACAAGAAGGAGCGGATCTGAGGGGCTGTCGGTTTGGACATAATTCCAGCGCCTTGTTGAGGACCGTGTGGACAGCGATGTAGGAGGGGGTGATTGGGTCGACCACTGGGGCTATCCTGGTGAGGGAAAGTTCCGACGCTGGGATGGGTCAGCCAATTGGTTGTGGGGGCGGACTGTCGCTCGTTCTTGTTAAACAGATGAACCTCTCAAGGATACCGCCGTCGAGGACCCTTATGCGTATGCATCCCGCATGCCTTCCATCTCACAGAAGCGCCGCAAGTAACACACCTGCACAACATGATACAAGCTGCAAAGCAGCATCGTGCACCTAGAATCCAGGAATAAAGTCTCCACCGCGGAGTGAAGCAATTGCCCTAAGCCCAGCCTTCCGCTCCAAGGCCAGCCGACGTCGAGCGCTCTGGACAAATTAGACAAGAAGTAAACGTTGCCTGAAAGAAGTTGATGAGAACGTCGAATAACATTTGGGCAGCTGAGCAGGCCGGTGATATGGACGAGATGGGCACACTGCTGTACGGATGGCCGCACGCACCTTCCCCAGATTCGCGAAAGGTGGCACCCTTATCGCGACCAGAACGTGAAATCCTGAGAGCCGCGATCTGTTGCGGGCTCTGCACTACTGTATGCTGGTACTTACTCCTTCCATCCGAAGTCCTTGATGGTTGCAAGAGGGATCATGCATGATTACGCGTCATGGGTTACAGCAGAGACAAAGCCGAGGCTCCAGAGTGTGGACGCGTCCAGCTTCGGCCTAAGCGGCGGGCGTTCAAAATACAGGACCCCGGAAACTCCTATAACCGAACCGTGACAGCGCCTCATACAACTTCAACTCCCTCCACTTTTTCTCCCCTCACGATCTGGAGACGACCGCATGCACAGGGATTTCAAAATATGCTCTATGATGTGGTCTAGCCGTCCACCTAAGTACGCGTTTCCAGGATTCTAGGGTTGCTTCCTTCCCCTGAAGGCTGAGATCCGTGGCAGGCTGTACGACAAAGAAGTCGAGCGGGATGCCATCCCTATGTTTTAATGCGTCAGCAAAGGCGAATTGTGACTCCATCGGTGCATCCTAGTACGTCAGAATACTGGCAGTGCGCTCCCAGTGCGGAAGCGGCGTGCCAACCTTGGCGAGCGACCCTGCTGAATGTCCTACTACAGACAACACTCCGTCGTACGGATAACATGAGGAACGGCCCGACCTCCATTCCCAGCCCCTTTTTGCTCTGCAAGAGGCAGTGTACATGGCTAAATTACCATATGTACGCCTTCCGGTACGACTTCTCCCTAGACAGTACCGCGATGCGACCAACAGGAGCATGATGGCGAGTACCCTAGTATCTAAGTATGTACTGAGCTCGACCCAGACCCCTGTGAGGTAAGTTCTCTGCAACCCGGTCTGGTCGTGTTTTGCTGAGTGCACAGTTCCCGCCAGGCCCTCCCTCTCCTACGACAGCCGGATCACCACCGCACAGCCAAGGTTTACCTTGACGGCCACAAAGGAGGATCGCCGTCAGCTTCTCACGACGCCCATCGTCGGTGCCATTCACTCGGCCTCCGACGGCTACATATTCGGGTCGTGTTCGAGACTTGATGCCCGCCCTCGGCCGGTTCCTGTTTCCGAGAGGGCCATCCCAACGCTGCGACAAGCGAGGTCAAGTAAGTACGGCACGATCTCGAGAAGTTTGTATGTACGTGTTCTGTCATTCATTGCGAGGCACTATAGCTGACGGTGCCTCTCCAGTGGAGGTCCCCTATGTATGCGATCGTTCGAGAACTTTGATTCCTCCTGTCTGGTGTTGCTCGCATGCTGTAGGCAGGGTCCACGTTCCACCGAAGTCTGTGGAATGATTAATCATCGCTCGCATTGGAAAAGCCTGGGACAAAATCTTTGCCTACGGCCGCCAGTCTGCGGTCGTCCCTGCAAGCCCTCGCCTAGCCCTGCGCTACCTCCTCCTGGCCTTCTGGATGCGTCGCTGCGGTATGGTTCTCTGTTTCGTGGCGGGCTTGCCCATCTTACCGAAAAGGGAGAACACAGTATTTGTCACTGTTGGGGAACTATACTCCATACGCGTACTATCGCTGTTCCTTTCTTCGCCCTACTCTCCCTAACAACCGTGGAGCGCCGTCCGGCGGATCCGCCGGAACCTAACTTCCAGCCCCTTACTTCCAGCTCGCCCATTCTCCGGTCGAGTCGTCGTCGAGATTATGGGGCTATACTACCACTGTCACACATGGCGACAAGTGATCACTTGCTGCTACGGGCCTGGGGGATTTCAGCTCAACCACGTGGTCTTGGGTAGGTCCAACGAATATGCTATGAACTGAGGTCTATCATTAGCGCCCGATTGCGATGAGTATCTGGGCAGTTGAGCTCAGTTCAACTGCCGTCGTAGGAGAGGCTATACACTCGGTAGTTCTACTCTCTGTGAGCTTGCCGCCTATCAACGTTGTCCACCTCTAACGTACTTATTAGAAGATTCGGTTTACTTATGGTCTTCTAGCTGGTTGAACACTGCGGCCGCAGGAAGCCCAACGATTGTGCAATACTGTGCAATCCTTGGCATTTGGTAGCATTCTCTTGGATTCTCTCCGATTATCTCCAATCATACCCACCATTTGGCGTCCTCAGGTGGAGTCAGAACATTCGCAACATGATCTATGCTGAACCCGAGTAAGAATACTGAAACGAAATCAACGAGACGTCCGACCTCACCCGAACGGTAGCGTCTTTACAGAGCTTTAGTGAAAGTGAGTTTCTTCCTGCCAACTTTAGAAGGCGAGCATACTTTTGAGAGGTGCGATTGCAGTCTTTCACCAATTATGTTTTGATGTTATTTCTAGGCCTTGACCCGCCTTGCCTTGGCTGCAGCGCGACGGATGATATCCTAGCGTGTGATATCCTAGCGTGGGACAGCTCACCCTCGCAGCATCCCCGTCGGGAAAGTTTCAGATTTCAGACCTGGCATAGCCAGAGCAGTCCGGCAACCTAGCTACATGCGTATGTAGCCGGTCCGAGTCTCGGGATGGCGATCGCAGTGCAGTAACAATTGGCCGGCTCCGCTGATCTCACATCAACATGAGCTACGGACACAGTACTTGCACTCTCGAGTACTCCTCGGGCTCGCGGCGCCCGCTCTCGCCCAGATACTTCTGGCTATATACGCTCGTCAAGCTAAGCTTGGAGGTCTCAAGGCCAGACATGATGACTTCTCCTGTGATGGAAACGGTATGTGCTTAACACCATGCCTCGCGCTCTTGCGAGTGTCTCAGAACTGTGCACTGTCAGTGATCATCTTTATCTTGGTCAAGCAGAGACAGGACCACAGACCGGCCTACCCTTGGCCTACTCCACTCCCGGACCAATACACGTGGTGCATGACTAGCCTGAGGGTTTTTCCGTGTTCACAGTCATGAACTTATAGCGTTCTGGGGCCCGTTTAAGTCCCCGGTGGACATGTGGGGCCCGGGTGCCCTTGCACGCCCGCGAGGTAGTTTAGATGCCGTCTCGGACGGCTCCGGACGGCTCCATGAAGCGGCAGAGCAGGATAGTTGCCGGAGTGATCCCTCAGGCATTCATATGAGTCCCCGAGAAGCCGGTCCGAGGCGAGTTTCTCCCCCTCCATTCTCCCACCCCTCTTCACCTTCTTCACCACTGCCATGGTCGTCGAGAACGCGAACATCCTCAACTTGATGAGCACGTACGGGCCCCTGCTCGTCGGAGCCATGTTGTCGTGCGTGCTCTACGGCATGGCGGTGATCCAGTTGTCAGTCGTTCCATACACCGTGCTCGAGTCCATGATGCTCATTTCATATTTCCAGGTTCGTATACTTCAGCCAGTGGGTTGGCGGTTATGGATTGTCAGCCTGTCGTTGCGCTCACAAGGATATGAAAAAAGTTGTAGCTATGAACGGGATTCGATCTGGATGAAGCTCTATGTACGTACCTCTCGTTTTCGTGCTTGTGTACCTTCCTGATGCGTGACGCTAGGTGGTGCTCATCTGGTATGGAACGCTTCGCAAGGGAAGGGTCAAGGCTGGCACTCATGCATTCCACGTTGTAGGGCCATCGAGACCGCAAGTACGGCCTGTGTCCTGGTCGCTCGTGAGTAGCTCGTAGTACCATCCTCTTGTTGCCTCGGTAACGATCGACCTTCACAGTCTGGCCGGTGTTAATCCTGAAGTGGGGTTCACTTCATGAGCTGTCGTTATCTCAACGGTGCGTGGTATGCTCATCTTCGAAGATGTCAGCTGAACCGCTATCTTCGAAGGCCCCTACTTGTATGCACTTTCTCCATTCTTAACTTGGTAACTACTAACCCACAGTCCTATCCTCGGGCAGCATCGGGTTTGGATGGCGGTAAGTGATCCATTAGTAAATTGGTGTGCACGACGACTGACTCGTCGCTCAGGGATTAGGAACTTTCCTTGTCCACATGTTTTATATTTATCGTATTTATATGGGTAAGTGGAGGTCGGATCCACTGGTTCAGGCCTTTCACGTACTAAGGGTCTGCGTGACGCAGTGAACGGAAGGAAACCCCTCCTTCCGAGTCTTTTGGTAGGCTACTGCTGAGCATCTCCCACATTGTCCGAGCTAACATCCTCGTCTAGATTCCTTTCACGGTGTACCAAATGGGTATGTGCGATATCCCGCATGATTGTCATCCCGTTATTTACCCCGCACACCACTACGACTAGTTGAGACATGGGGTGAGTCGCAATTTGATTTAATTCCTCGAAGTGTGGACGTTAACGACCCTTTCCACTGGCAGTCTACGTTAACACAGGGCGGGTGCATTCCAAACATCTCATACGACATTAATGTTAACTTCACGATTACCAGCTTAAAACAAGTAGCACTATCCACACTAGCTGGCAAGACTCTGACGGTGAGCGCCATCTCTGAGGTAACAGCGGAGAAATAGGCTCACCATCCTGATCCTGGAGGTCTTGGGAATCAGCGGACGAGTCGCAATTGCGTTTGTCGACACTGCGATCCCAGTCCTGATGGTCTACGCCCTGCTCAAAGACGGCGCACCACAGTTCAGCGGGTAAGCGTCCTTCCACCAAGTTTGTCCCCGTCTGCCCCCGGCTTACTACTGTACACACCTTCGCCCAGCTCCCGGAAGATCATCTTCAAGCTCACCGCCCTCACGATCAACACCGGTCTCTGGACGGCCGTCTTCGCCATCTTCGTCCTCGTCCTGGTGCGCTCCGAGTCCTTTCGCGCCGTTCTCACTGGCACATCCATCCCCGTCCCTGCTGACCACTTGCCGGCGTGCCACGCAGTACATTCCGTACCAGCAGGAGCTCTACTACTGCGCGGTGGACTTCCCCCTGGCGGTGCTCTACCTCAACTCCCTGCTGGCCAATCTGAACGCGCGCGAGTACGTCCGCGGCGGCAAGACCGACGTCGAGTGCACCTTCAACAGCTATATGCTGAACGGCTCCCCTGTTCCGAGTCCGCGCTTCAGTCCTACCAGACACGCGACGCCGACGGTCGCGACGAAGGTGCGTGCTGGCCCCTCAGATCTCAGACTCGGGTTTGGGCTCGGGCTGGGAGAACTCATCGACGGGGCACGTTGGCTGACTCCGTGGGCGTGGCAGAACGGGGTGAATGTCGATATCGCGGCAAGAGCGAAAGAGACCCATGTCAAACTCAGTCCGGACGCCGTGCTTGACATTACCAAGCAGAAGGTATGTTCACGTCGAATCAGCGCAGGGATGCCACTGACAGTTGTGCTGCTGCTCCTAGGCCAAGTTGCGACTCTGAGCCCCGACCGTTGAGAAGGTCGAGCTTCTCTACGATGGACCGGCATATTATTATATTTCTAAGTTATGCATTCGCGTTGCTGTTAACTTATCACTATCACTTAAACGGAGCGTATTTGGATACGATGACACTCTTTAACTGTAGAAATCAGCCTTCAGGGCAGCATTGACATTACGAATAGCCAGATACTGATCTGATCATGACCCTCATGTAGTTGGAATGCGCATGCGCGGTGAACTTCAATTATTATTCAAGCCCATGCCCATTGTCTGCCTTAGCTACAGAGAAGAGAATAGCCCAACTCAATGCTTTATGCAACGATGTGACGCTACTGCCATACAGACATATGTACAGCATGAATCTGGTACGAGAACAGACACTAAATATCGATTGTTGTGCTTATAACGAACAAATACAAAACATGTGGAAGCAAAGATGGTCAGGTCATGAGCAGTGGTCGTTAGGGGTGTCTGGATACCAGTCTTGCAATATAGATATTACGGATGCAGGATGTATGTGTGAAGTGTCTAGTCAATGGATGCTCAAGCCAATCAAGAGTCGGCGAACGCTCGACACTCGGTACTCAGTACTCAATCGCGGCGCCAGGGCGGGAAGGAGGGCACCCAGGGGTGCACGTCGATGTCAGAATCACTGTCGTCGTCGTCGTCGTCGCGATCGTTGTTGCGATCGTTGGATCCGCTGGGGCCGGCAACTGGTGCAGAGGTCTCTGCGGCAGCAGGCTTGCTCACGCGTCCTCGGCACACAGGGCAAGTCCTTGCGCCCTTGAGCCATTGCTAGAGAGCGGAATATTTCAGTGTCATGTGCGAGGGGAGACGAAGGATGGGCGCGTACCTGGAGGCAGCCCTCGTGGAACCAATGAGAACAAGCGGGGACACGAAGACAAGCATCCTTCGCGTCGTACTGGAGGAACGAAATGTTAACACACTGTTGTAAACGTAGACGCTGACAACTCACATCATCCAGACAGATAGGGCACCTTTCCTCAGTGTGCCCAGGGTGGACCCACTCTCCGTACGTCCCCCTCGGAAGCGCAGAAACGATATCGCCCGGCGTCCCGCGCGGCTTCACGTCACCTAGAAGAGTCGACAGCGAGAGTAGCCCTTCGTACGACGTGTCAAGATCCTCGTCGCGCTGTACAGAGAGATCCGAATCATCATTACTCGACGAGCGAAAAAGCAAGGGCAGGGACGAAAAACGCACCACGTAGTCTCCAAAGTTGTTGCGCCTGCGCCCAGAAGACGGCAAGCGGCCGGACGGGAAGTCGACCCAAACCATGTCGGCAGGGATGTGTGGCGGGAAGCCGGTGCGCGAGCGCGCAAAGCGCCCATTGAGTGGCGCGCGGGTCTCCATGCGTTCGGCCAAACTGGTCGGCGGCGAGGGCGGACGGTATACCGTAGGTCTCGGACGCGGGCGGGTCGAGAACGCTGCTGGGGTCGGTCCTTCGTGGGTGCTTCCCGACATGCGCGACGCGAGGGTGGGGGCCAACAGTGTAGGATGGAGGTCCAGCGCACCCGACCTTCGCGAGGTCATCCGACGCAGGTTCTCGCGACGCTGCTCAAATCGGTCGAGACCGCTCAGCCCGCTCAAACGTGCTGGTGGCTGACTGTCGGGTGGCTCACGAAGGTTGCTGGTGGTGCGCTCCCGGTCGGGGATCGCGCGGTGGCGAGGGGCGGGAGGCATCGTCGGCCTGGAGAGCAACTCGCGCAGCCGGTCAGTCTGGTTCTGGGGCCGGGATGCTCGCCGCACACTATCGAGGCGGCGTTGTGCGAGCGACGGATGCAAATGTCGGTCTTCGAAGCTGCGCAAGCTATCGCTTGCTGATGCCTGAGAGGTCCTCGGCGCGGGAGGTGGATTGGATGGAGCGAAACGGGGACGAGCGGGTGTATTCATTAGTTCACGCCGCCAGTTGGGTTCCTCCCTGGGTCTGCGCCCTGTAGCATAAGATGGCAGCCCGAAATCGAAATCATCGTCGTCAGAATCCGAGATAGTCTCGAGCACGTCTTGCAGACGACGCTCATCCGTCGATACGCTGCGATCGCGGACAGTCCTGTTCTGGCCTTGCAGGGCCATGGAGCGTGCAAGCGTGGCACGGAAAGGCCCTGCTCGATAGGCGGTCAGGTCGAAGTTCCCATACTGCCGCGGTAGCGGAGCAGGTTCTGGACGTGGCGGGGGAACTTCGGGCAGAGGGGCCGGGTAGAAAACGGGCGAAGGTGCAGGGATAGTCGACGGGATGGATTCGTTGAATGATTGCAGCATCGCATCGTCCGTCGAGGTCCGCGGTGCAAACGTGTTGGCGTAGCTGGGCTGAGGGCGGGGTGGTATCAATCTATCTGCCAAAGGGACTGAACTTGACGCAGGAGGATCGAAGAGTGAAGGCTGTGGCAACATGGGATCCGGGTAAGGAGGCGTTGGTGGCCTAGCCCTGTGTCTCAGGTCACTCAAACCATGCGACCGGGCGCGACTGTTCGTCTCCAGGGACGAACCCGCGCGCGACCAAGAGGAAGGATGTTCTGCAAATGACGCAGACATCCTGGGCGGTCTGGGAGGAGAGGAGCGAAGGAAATCATGGTCAGGTGGTTGAGATGCCGTTAGCCTTGAGATAGCGTCAAGATCTGAGAAAGGATTTCTGTCGAAGTCCCAAGGAGTCCATGGATCCGTTTCGACAGTCAACGCTGGTGCTGCAGGCTCGGATGTGAGCCACGATGGAGGCAACCGATTGGGTTGGGGAGGATTTGACGGTTGTGGGCGGCTGGGAAGACGGCTGGCCCGTCGGGCGGAAGAAGGATGCAAGCGATCTCCAGCATTACTCTCATCGAGCGCCCCGCGAAGACTAGAGAAGGAACTGCGAGACGGGCCCTCTGATAGGAATTGCGCGACTCGCTGACCATGCGCCTCTGCATCGCGGATGGCGTCCTCCAACTCGGCTTGGATCTCGCGATCGCGGTCGCGGTCGCGCCTCAGGTAATCATCGGCAAGCAAAGTGGCTAGGTCTGGGGACCGGGTGGACCGAGAAGGTATTGGCGGAGGGCGGCGATTTTGGGGAGGTCGAGCCTGCAGATTGGTGATGCTAGTTGATGGCTGAACGCGCGGGTGCGACGGGGGCCTGTGGAAAGATGAGGTGTAGGACGGTGGCGGCTCTAACTCACCCAAGGAAAGCACGGGGTCGAACAGTCTATCAAAGTATTCTGTGAAGTGGATCAGGGAGTGTTCATCCGCATGTCAAAAGGCCGGCAGCACGCACCTCGATTTGCTCTTTGCCTCCGATTAAAATCACTCCGCAGAGATGCATCCCGCTCCAACGTCTCTAAACGTCTCAGTCGATCATCGAGGGAGTCGCGGTCCGTGCTGGGGCGAGAAGGCGGCTCGCTAGGGTGCTGGGAGCCGCCTACCAGCGGAAGGAAGGCTCGGGGGAAGAAGGGATCGGCATGGAACGAGCCGGGATCGTGCAAGGACGTTTCTGAGACCAGTCTCAACCACGAGCGCGCAAGAATGCAGACTGCCCACGAACCTTCTAATGTTCTCATATCCTCCTCCAGACCCAAGTTAAAGGGGGTCCATCGAGGCGGTCGATTCGCCGGCGACTGACGCAGGACAGACATCTCCCGCTCGAAAGCGTCTACTCTCTCCATCGCCCTCCGTATTTCTTCGTTTCGGTCTGGCGCTGGGGGTGGCGTCGGGGCAGAGGGAGGTGCAACAGGTTCTTGACGAGTGACAAAGGACAGGACCTCGTCCATGGAGACATCCTCCATGGGGACATCCGCCTCCTCAGGCTGCTCAAGCAGGGTAGTGGGGACATCCAAGAGCGGCAGCTGGCCTGCAGAAGCCTCATCTGTGGGAAGCAGTGGGGGAGAGATGTCGGTAAATGAGGACCTCGCGGAGTGGTAGCTCTCGACACTACTGGTGCTGCTCCCGGAAGAGGACATGGAGGCGCCTGAGGACACCAGGATGTCGTCCACCTCGCTCTCGCTGTTGTTCCTCGGACGCTTGTTGCGCTCCCGGCTCCCGCTCGGGCTTGAAGAGGAAGCGAGTGAGGGGTTCCTGCGACTTGTTCCGACTGGCCGGCCCTCGAGGTCTGGTTCCATGGCGTCGTAAGATCGTTTGTGAGTAGAGGAGACAGAAGGGATATTAGGGGTGTAGAATGGGTCAGCCATTGGGGACAGCAGACATGAAGGTGGTTGGTGGCCAAGTCGCCACTGCCAGGCACGACGACCCGCTGCACCTCGCCTCGCGGGCGCCGTCCGGCCCTCGATCCTCCGCGGCAGGCGCCCATCACCTGAAGCACCAAACCCGTTGCCACTTCCGACCATTCCATTGTCCTCCGTCGTTTGTGCAGCTCTCATCTAAGTATATATTGTCGCCCATTACGCTATATAACACGACATACAATAGGTGATGTGCAAGTATCCTTGTCCTCGCCTGGAACCTGCAACCAAAGCGTCCGAACCCATCCACCCCTCTCTCGAGACCCCAAGTCGGTCTCAAACCTTCTTCTGCTCCTCCTCCGCTCTCCGCTTCTCGCGCCTCTCGCGCCCGCGGGTGATCATGGATTTGGGCTCGAGGTTCGCAAACAGCCGCTTGCACACCTGCTCGATCAAGAAGCACCCGATGAAGTCGACGATCATCGTCATGGTCAGCTTGAACTTGAACTATACAGCACCCAATCGTCAGCAAACACATGAGTCATAAGACGAACGCAAGCGGGAGATGCGACGCACGGAGTCTGCCATCTCCACGATCTGCAGCCAACGGTTCAGGTCGGGCATGAAGTCGGTAGCGCCGGAGAACGCGACGGCTTCGGCGCCGACGAGGCCCCAGTAGAGTGCCGAGTTTTCACGGATGCCCTCACGGAACGGACGGCCTTGGAAGTTGATCGCAAACGTTGACACCTGTTGGGAGAGACCGAGGAGGTAGATTGCGGTGTTCAGCAGGTTTGGTTCAAACTTCGCCTCAAGGTCAATGGGTCCCCGCTCCTCGTAGATGTGCGAGAGATTGGTGATGTATACGAGAGTGACGATGTGGAGGGCGAACTGCAGGAGCACCGACAACAGCACGTAGAAGTTGAAGATGTTTCCTAGAGGACGCTCCCGCGATAGCTTTTCAACGGGCTACACAACCAAAGGACGTGATGCATTCAGCAATGATACTCGCTTAGACACGAGTAGGACGCACCTTGGCACGGGAGATGCACAGGAAGCAGACGGACATGAGCATGCCCGTGATCGTGACCTGATAGTCGCCGAACTTGATACCGTCCAGGTACTGCACACTCAGACTGTACGCCGTGATGAGACAGTTCAGCGCGAGGATCTTGTACATCTGGATCGTCGCAACGAGCGTGCAACGGCCCTGGCGGATAATGTGCGTAACTAGCAAAGAAAAAAAACGGCTTCAGCACCCCACAAATCTACATCAACACCAGCACCGAGCACTCACTTGCTTTAACGTTCGACAGCTTCGACGTGAACGGCGCCGCGCACGACGCATCCCCAAGCTTGATCTTCGGCACCTCGTCCTCGCCCTCCATCTCCGCGAGCTTGTCCGTGATGGACGCCATGTCGAACTTCTCCATCGGGTTCGTCTTCCTCGCGTTCTGCTGGTCCGCCGCCGCCTTCTTCTGCGCCTCGACGACGTCCGGGTACAGGTGCGCGATCAGCGGCGGCACGGGGGGCGGCGGCTGGTTGAACCGCGCCGAGATCTTGAGCTGGCTCTCGTACACCTTCTTCAGCCGCTCGTTCCGCTGGTGCTCCGCGATCTTCTTCAGGTCCTCCTCCGTGCCGTCCAGGAGCGCGACCCCGATGTGCGCCTGCTTGAGCGCGCCGACGTCGTTCGTGCCGTCGCCGGCCATGAGCGTGACGTAGCCGAGGCTCTTGAGGGAGGTGAGGATGAACTCCTTTTGGGAGGGCGAGACGCGGGCGTAGACCCAAGTGTTTTGGACGAGGTCGTTCCATGAGGGATGAGACTCATAGAGCTTCATCGCAGCGCCAGTGATGCAGATGTCGTACTTGTCGAACAGCGAGGTGTCGATTGGCTTGGAAGGATCGACGGTGATGTTCACAGTATCGTCGACGGAACGCCACACCAGGGAGCTCGTGCCTTCTGGAACATCGAGGATCAATGCGTCGCGGTCAACAATTTCGACGTCGCGGGCAACGTGAACGGCAGTCAGCGGGTTGTCTCCAGTGATCATGACGCACTGGAAACGACGTCAGCAGAGAGTTACTGCATGAGAAAAAGGCTACCTACGCGGTGCGAAGAGTCCCCCAGCATCTTCAACGTCTCGACAGCGTCCTCCTTCAACGGGCAGTGGAAGACCAAGAAACCAACGAAGTGAAGCTCGGACTCAACCTGGTCGCGAGCCAATTTGTTGATCTACACAAGTGATAAGTGTGTTTCCCCATGTACATTGGTGAGTTTGTGCACCTTGTCCAAAGGCATCGTGTCCATCTCCTTGTACCCAAGCGCGAGTACGCGGCTACCACGGCGGGTGTACCACTTGAACGTCTCATCATAGTCTTTCGGCACTGACGCCAACATACGCTTGATCGTCTCCGGCGCGCCCTTCGCCGCGACAAGGCAGCGCCCACTGGGCAGGCTCGACACCGTGCTCATGCGCTTGAGCGCGGACGAGAACTGGAAGCGGCGGCGGACGATGATCTGAGTGCGGTGCGGCGCGGCGGGGTCGACGGGCGCGACGTGGTCGCCCTTCGAGAGCTGCCAGTTGAGCGCGTCGAGCGTCGTGCGCTCCATCGGGTCGCCGACGATCGTGCCGTCGTCGAGGCGGACGAGTGCGTGCGCGGCGGCGAGCGCCAGAGTGGTCTCGCGGCCAGTCGCCTTGACGTCCACGAGCTTCAGAGGGTCCGACGTGCTGGAAAACATATCAGTTAAATGTGGACCAAAAGATCACGATTTGTGCTCACTCGACACCAACGACACCCTCAACGACCAGGTTCTCGGCAGTGATGGTACCGGTCTTGTCGAAGCAGCACACGTCTACACGGCCAGCGGAGGGGATGCGGAACGGCTCAGTGCAGAAAATTGCTAGATTGACGTTCAGCGTAATTTGTTAAGGTAGCATGATGGCTACTCACCAAACTTCGACAACGCGACGAGGGATGCATTGACCGCCAGGGACAGTTCCATGGGCAGTTCGGGAGGGACCACGCTCGTGATGATAAGGATGCAGTCCAGCAGCAGCTTCGACTTCTTCAGGTCGCGCTCGATGCCCTTCGTCCAGACGTACCAGGCCGCAGCAATCGCGAAGATGAGCAGGAAGCCGATGAAGAGGAAGCTCTCCATGTTGTTCGCAGAGACGCGCTCCGTCGAGAAGATCATCGTCCGGACAAGCTGGCCCTGCGCCGTGCCGAAGCCGGTGCGGAGCACAACGCCGAGACAGCCACCGTCGGGAGTGTCGCCGCCCTTCGTCGCCTGGAGGAGCTTCGTGCCGGAGAAGAGGACCGCGTTCTTGTGGGCGCCGTCGACGTCGAGTTTCTCATCCTGCTCCAGTAGCTCGATGGATTCCTTGAGCAGAGGGGTCGACTCTCCAGAAAGCATGGCCTCGTTGACGATGCACGTCCCGTGGATAAGAAGGATGTCTGCCGGGATGTTTGTTTCGGTCTGCTGCCTGGCCACGGAGATGACGTCTCCGGGGAGGAGGTCGTCGCTCTGGATCTGAGACCAGATGTTGTTACGGCGGACGTAGACAGGATAAGGAGCAACAGCCATGGTGCGGAACTCAGTCAGCGTGCGAAGGCGCTGCCAGACGACAGTGCATTCGAACACGATGAGCATGAACAGTGTGAAGAGCGAGTAATACCAGTACTCGTCCATGCACCAGAGTGCGACGCAAAAGACCTGGAAGACGAAGAACGGTGCAGTCGCGTGCTCACCGAACAGCGCAGTGAAAGAAGGGATAGGAATATTATACTCGTTCTTGCCGTAGAGGTCTAGTGCAGCCGAGAGCGCAGTCGCTGCCAAGGATGCGGGCTTGGAGAAAGAACCAAGGGGAGGATTTGTCGAACATGGGTAAGGGAGGCGCGAAAAGGTGATTGGAGAAGTGGCGGTGACGACGTAGGTGTCCTGCTGATAGTTGAATGTGAACGTCACTGGGTTTGCCGGGTCCTTCTTGCGAAGAGGAACAATTTCGCCTTCACCTCTATTTGGTGTTGGAACGATGCGCAAACAATCGGCATCCTCTAATGAGCGCACCTACACCGAAACCGAGAGTCAGCGAATACATAAACAACACAGCGTCTCAAGAGGCCGTCGGGGTGCACATGTATGCATCGCACGAGTCCCTTCGTCTTGTTGCGATAAATACCAGACGTGCTTTTGGAGTTGGTGTTACCGTGCATATTTCGACATGAAGGATAATGCGCAAGACCTTCTGCGTGAAGACGGCGCAAGGAGGACTCGTTATGGGATAGTTTGAAGCTTTACCTCACCCCTTCAGAGTTTCCGTAGGGGTTTTCGTACGGACTGGATTGTCCATGGGCTTGGTACCAGCTCTGGGTACCTCTCCAACGGGTCCCCCAGCACGTACATGCACGAGCAATCATGAGGCATTGCAATGGGCCACGGCAACACGCTTGTACCACCTTCCCGGCAGAATAACACCCGAGCTCCACGTTCCTCGAGAGCCAGGAAGTACAACCAAATGGAAATGGATGGTGCTCACCTTTCTCGTCGTAATCCAAGCCTTCACTCCCGTATTCCACCTCGTGAACAAGAAACTGAGTGCGTGCCCCAGCCCGAGGGACACACACGCGAGGAAGGTCCACTCCTCGCTTTGGAGCCAGTCATCGTACTTGACGAAATAGGCGTAGGCGAGGACGGGGTAGAGGGAGGCGAAGGGGATAGTGTACAAGTGGGTGTACCACGGGAGGGCGGCGTGCAGAGACACCACCGCTATTTCGGAGGAGACGACCTTGACCGAGCTCCTGCTCTATGTGTGAGACATTGCGCCACGGAGAGGAGGACGAGTACGCACATGGTGAGGCCTCGGTGCGGGTCTTTGGAAAGGGTCCGTGCAGAAGACGGTCGGTGGACGGGGAAGCGTAAGCCTGAGCCAGAGCTTGGCCAGAGCCACGTCTCGCATCCGACTTGGCCACTCACGTGGCATAGGCGCCCGTTGGTGTAGTCACCGCCATTATCATTGATATTATCATATGCATATGCCCTCCCACTCAAGCTCGTCGTCTGTTCCTACAGACTACCCCTCAATTTGAACTGCAGGAAGGTGGGGAAAACGTAGCTGGGCCGTTCGGCATGTGCATATTCGGACCATACAACTTGAACACTGCTCTAGACTATGTACTTGAAATGGCCTGAGCCGCGTCCTAACCCCCCAACGTACACATCTACCCCGTACTGGAAGACGAAATATCGGTCTGAATATAAAAGTCAGTACATGATGGAGACTGGACACAGACGTTTCCTCGAGACAGTTGTTAAGATTCCGGGCGCATTGACGGAGTCTCGCGTTTGGCTCGAGAAGCGGAGGGCGATGGTGACAGGTTCTCGTTGCAAACGCGTGCGGTACAGGATGTATCTACGAGGGTTATATACCAACTGTTATCCGATGGTGGCGCGGGGACGAGCGCAACTGGTCACATAAGCCATGTGCAACAACAACAGTTACCTTAATAACAACAATCGCAGCCTCCGAGTCTCCATTCACAGTTGTCTCCGATGTACTACTAGTAGCAATCCGAATGCGTGGTCCCAGAGCCTGATATCTCCTTTTAGCATTCGGGGAGGAAAACAACATATTTTCCGCGCACCTGGACATTACTAGGGTTCAATTTCCCCGTGCGCGCGGAGTTGAAGGAATCTAGCTGCACTTCCGAGGTACGTTCGTCCATCGGATATGTGTTGTAGTCTCCCTCCCCAAGCGGGGCAAAGATGTACTCCCTCGTGTTCAGGTTCGCGAGTAGAGCGTTGAGGTACAGAGAAGTGAGAGGGAAGTCCACTGCACACCAGTATAACTGATTGGGGAAAGGAACAATCTAACGTGTTGCGACATGAATACCAGATCCAAAGCGTAATTGGAGCAAAAAGGGAAAAGAAACTGTGCTTACCAAAGCAAGGTCGATGATCGCAAAGACAGCAGTCCAAAACCCAGTATTTACTGTAATGATGAGCAGACGGAAAACCATCCTGCGAGAACTGCAGATCTGGTCAGAAGCCTGAGACAGGTGCAATGCATGTAACTACAACATAGGTTCGACAGAACACACCTCTTGAATTTCGGGTATCCACCCTTGAGTAAAGCCCATATCATTCCCGCTACAATCATGACGTCGACAAACGCGATGACAGTGCGTCCGCTGGTTCCCAGGCTCTGGAGAAAGAATCAGCTTTACATCCTTCGATGAAATGGACAGTCAAGGGTCTCACAATCAGGACATTCCCAGACAACGTGTTAAGCTGGATCCGCTGCGAGCTTTAAATAAAACATGGCTAATGTCAGTTGTTGTCACCGCTGGTACTATGATAGGACGCCGCTCACGCTTTCACTGTGTAGGCTGTTGTAACGAGAGATTCAGCCCGATGTAACTTCTGGCTAGTAGGCATACGGTGGCAAAACTCACCAATGGTTTCGGCTGAAATAGCAGTGGACGGCAACTTATCAGATGCTTTCCAACTTTGTATTGAGCACCAAAACTGTCAACACACCAAGCTGGTAAACCGTAAATGGTATCTGTCAAAATTAGAGCATGAGCCTTCGATGTGTATAGAGTGGCAGCTGTTTCCTCGACTCACGAGTAGGACGGTGAACAATTTTTTCCCGCTCACTGAACTTCGTTTTCAGGAACACGTTCAGGGCATGATAGACTAAACTTGACTCACAAAGATATATCCTATACACGTAGAATAGTTGCACAAGAAAGGTACCAAACCCCTAAAGCGATAGGGCAAATAATCAACATCAAACTAGAGGGTTGTTTTTGCCAACGATGACGAAACTTACTGCAACCCAAGCTCGGTGCTAGTGAGAGTGTGGTGAGATCCTACTACATGGTTTAGTAACCATGTTTGACGCACTAGAAGAGGTCTCAGAAATTAGAATAGGGACGTATAGACAGCCGACACCAAGTTTGAGAAAATATTCACAGGGATATTTCCGATATGGCATCTAGCGAACCCCAACGCAGGATCAAAGGCGGCCAGACTAACTTTGGTGAGCCTACATTCGGGTCCTAATAATTGGAAGAGGTTGCTTACGTGACGACAGCACCATGCAAATGCTAGTAGTCTCGACAGCCCCGGTTCATAATTATCAACAACTGGCGGCACTTCGTCCAAATGTTAGTAAATATGGCGAACCAGACGAGGACAACCTAAAGGAATATAACTTAGTTCAGCGACCTCGTGCAAAAAAACAAGGGTCTGTTGCTCACATAGCATTTCAGAAACCGCGAATCCTTCTCGTAGCTGCTCTCGTCCCAGTGGTCAATGTCAGATATTATGAATAAGAATCAATAAAACCTACTTCGAAAAGTACAAGAACCTGAAGGAAGCATAATGAGAATGGTCTTAAGGACGGAGGCTTTAGTTGACTCACATTTGTATGCAGGACATGCCGTACAAAACACACGATAGAACGGTCCCGATGAGAATGGGGCCGTATGTGGGCATGAGATTGAGCACAATCTGAGGCTCCACAGACTCTGCAGAGTTAGCAGTAGACATGGCGTTTTCAGAAGTAGACGAGCTACGGATGCAAGGATCGGAGGTGAGGTGTGGCGAGGCAGCCGTTTCGCCACACCTCAAAGATTTATAGGTTGTTTCGAACCTAGAATACAGTACGTCTTCATCAGCAAACAAACCTTGAATGCACGTTGGTCCGGTGGGGCTCACATAGCTGTCTACAGCCGTTTGCAAAACGATAGTCGTGTTCGGAAAAAACTCGTTCAAGTCGGCTACGTAGCCGACGCTGGGAAGACCCCGAGACGCCCAGGGCCTGTCTTCTTCAGGTCACGGCGCCTCATGGGGCGAGGTGTCCCTCGCGCGCGAGGCTCGACGCCTATGAGGTACGACCCAAGACTGGAGTTTCGCGCGATGGTTATATGGCTGCGCGTCTGGTGGAGGCGGTTGCGCGGTGGTAAATATCATAGTTGTTTTGGCCTCGCGCACCACTCTGCGGGTGGGAGGACCGACGCAGCTCACTCGCGCGCATGGCGCGACGCGACGCGCTCTCGTTGCTGTGCTTCTCGGCATGGGTTGTGCCGAGCTTCTTGAGGTGGCACCAGCGTCGGCAAGCTAGCCGACCTGAACGAGTTTTTTCGAGGACGTCTATCGTTTTGCAAACGGCTGTAAATCGAGCATATATCGGGTTTCAGCAATACACTGAACCGAAGATGCATCAGGATATGTTATATGAGGCTGACTTGTGGGAGGCATCGCAGGTATTGTAGGCGGGAGATAAGTTTAGGGCACGAGAACTGACAGAGAAGGCACCGATACGATGCGGTGCCTGCAGGCATTGAGGCGCTGCAGGCAGCCTTCCATAAGATAGACGAGAAGTGGTGTCATGGGAGGGAAAGGAGATTCGAACGCTTTAGGAACCATCCTTCCCTAAGCTCCTCCGCCATGACACCCTAACTAACATGAGATCACATGTGTGGAGATTTCAGCGCGATAACCACGGATAAGCCAAAAGAAACGTCCACACCATTCAGCGAGACTTCACAATGAAGGTAGCATCTCTCGACTCTCGTCCTGACAGATTGACGCTGTGAAGACTCCTGCAGATACTCGCAAACGGTAAAAGAGGCATCCCTTTGAGAGGGAAGATACCCGGGAGTACGCCACGATACAACTGCATACTATACTTACCCACCGGCGAACGTGAGAGCTGAGAGTAGCCAAGTTGCTGGGTGAAGTGCCTAGTACTTGTTGATACTTCGGGGTTGAGGACATGGAGCTCCTGTTGGAATCACAAGGCAGTCAGCACATAAGTAAGCTCAAGATCAAGTTGCACGGAGTTAGAGAATGCGAGTGTATACCGCGAGTTGTACAATTGTAAGCGCTAGAGGGCGGAGGATGCCGGCGACTCGGCGATCGAGCTCGGGGTTCGGAGAACACCTTCCAGTTCTTGGAATGCAACCCCCATGTAACCCCCATGTCCGGAGCCACTCTCCGTATCACAGATGCCACAAACAGACGACTCGATTCGGGAACAGTTCGTATGCAGTAATAGAGCCTCCGCGACATACAAAGCCACGCAGTCTGGGGCCTACAGACTCGCGTCATCTCAAGGACCCCCCCCTCATCTCTCTTTACATCCGAAAGTTGGCGTCCTCCTCGGGGCCCTAGGCTCTATCCTCTACCCTGATGCCATTTCGACGATCTGGAACCTGGGGGCTGCTGATAATAGGTCTCATCTTTCACCATGTCTTCATGGGCACAGTGTTTCATTGCTACTTCACGACCCGCGTCGTACACGGTATGCAACGCTATTCCCTACCGGACTCCGGGCCAGCACGTCGTCTTGCTCTTATCGTCGGTGCGTAGCATGTTCTACGTCCCCTACAACTACTGACTGTCCCTCACAGGCGATGGCTTGCGCGCTGACCTGTTGTTCGTGAGGAACGGTTTCTCAATGGTTCCAGACTCTCCAATGGTTGTCGCACCTTATTTGCGGTCCATCGTGGAAGCTAGAGGGGCTTGGGGGATATCGCACACTCGAGTACCGACCGAAACTCGGCCAGGCCACGTCGCACTCATCGGTATGGCTGCAAACCCCAAGTTCAGTGACTGTTCAGTACGCCTGATCCTGATCGAACCCTTAGGTGGAATGTATGAAGACGTGTCAGAGGTGACGAAAGTCAGTACTCACCTAGTTGAACGCTATCCCTTGCGTTGTTCACAATGCTACTGGTGCTCAGGGATGGAACTCAAATGCGGTGAGCACGGTTTAGTTGATATTGCTACATGTCTCTACAGCCTCCGACCATCAAGGTGGATTTCGACAATGTCTTCAATCAATCGAGCACGACGTATGCTTTCGGTGCACCGACTGTTCTTCCTATGTTCATCCCAGGAGCTCCTCCAGGAAAGATCCACACGTGGACCTTTAACGTAGCATTGGAAGATTATACGATGGGTATGCTTAAGCACGCCTCCCAGTATCCCCTTGTGCACTCTAATGGTGGATAGATGCGACGCGCCTCGACCTATGGGTTTTCGAGACCCTCCGTGCTTTGTTTCACAATGCCACAATGGATCGTGACTTGGATGGACGCCTTCGTGCTGAGAAAACAATCTTCTTCTTGCATCTTGCCGGCCTAGATATCACAGGGCACTCTTACAGGCCATAGTCGAGGGTGTGCCGTCTTGCGATTTCATGCATTTCGTAAACTCATACATGCTCTTTGCATTAGGAGTACATGAAGAATATTCAAATCGTCGACAAGATTGTGAACCAAACGGAGGATCTCTTTCGCGAGTTCTACCAGGACGACGATACTGCTTTTGTCTTCACCTCCGATCATGGAATGAACACTAATGGAAACCACGGAGACGGACGTACGCCTAGGATTTCCCTTGCTTCTCCTCCAAACGCTCACATATACATACTATGTGCGCGGTATTCTTGCAGATCCTGACTCTACGCGGACCCCCTTGATCGTCTGGGGGAAGGGTGTCCGCGGGCCTCTCCCAGACAGCGTCCCGTCGTCCCACGAGGCATACTCGGAGCGATTTGGCTTATCCCATCTCCTACGTCGCGATGTCGAACAGGCCGACGTCGCCTTCCTCATGTCTGCACTCATCGGCACGAGCTGGCCGGTGAATGCGATGGGGATGCTGCCGGATGTCGACCCGACCAAGCCTGGCTACTTGCTCCCGCAGGAAGGTGAAAATACTTTGGCCGAAGCGGCGCTGGTCAATGCGAAGGTATGCATTATGCATTGAGCTGCACCATTCAACTCCGCAGCAGCTTGACTTCCGGCAGGTCTTGTTGGAGCATTATAGGGCCCAGGACGGTGAGTGGCTGATTTTCCAGCAGGTTTTCTCTAGATGACAATGATTTGAACTTCTTTGTACGTGGCAGCGGCGAAGAAGATGCGCTCTCGCTTCTACAGGCCTTATTCGTACTTTGAGAAGGCCGGCACTGGGACGAGAGGGATTGGTCATGCCCAACTGGCCATGATCGAAGCTCTCGTTCGCGACGGGGAGTACTATAAAGCGCGTCTACAGGCCATGGAAGTCATCAGGCGGGTCCAAGACGGCATGCACTATCTCCAGATGTGAGTGTGCCTCCGGTATCCCGTGTTAACGCATAGAAGCTGACCTTGACTAGATATGACGCCCCGGTCATCCTCGCTATCGTCATTTTCGCGTACCTCGGCTGGATTGCCCTCTGCGCCGTGACGGTGCTCCCGCCAAACCCGGATCCGTCGAGGGTGCGCCGAAGGACATGGCGTCCATACGTCGTCGCGATGACGGTTTTGGTATTGGTTTACGCCTATTTTGCTACGCAAAGCTCGCCACCGGACTTCTACATCTACGCTATCTTTCCGTGCCTTTTCTGGGCTGAGGTCTTGCAGCCGACATCTCTCCTTCCGGCATCGGTCGTCTCTGGGGAACTATGTCGCGAAGGTCGAATATGGAAGTGCTGCTAACGCTCGCAGGTGTACAGACAATGGTGGTATGGCGGCTATATGCGCGGTCAACCTATTCTCATTCTCACTAACGGTGATCTCATGCTGCAGTTTGGGTATGAGCGTAGGGTTGTTTGGAGTGCATGGTTGGTTGGGATCGGCGCCGCATGGCCCCTGGTCTCATGGCCGAATGAGCTCCGGTCACGACATTGGTGCTTGTTGGTCGGCTGGGCGGCGTCCTGCCTCGCCTTGTCTGTGTTCCCTCTCCTAAGCGTGGAGCAAGAGGAAGATTTGTTCAAGATGTAAGCATTGTCTGATTCACTCTCCACTCTGTCGGGCTGATGATGGACTGCAGAACGTGTGGTGCGCTGGCGATGTGCATTGCCGGGTGGGTCGGAATGCGAAACTTAAGGCCGAGCGACGCCAGAAAATCACCGTGGTTCAAGGCCATGATGGTCGTACTGGTACGTCAAACCACGGCCTTGCATTTGCCGAGTCTGATTTTTGGCCTCAGTTTATGGGCTTGGGGGTGAGCACGGCACTGGTGTACTTCATCGTCCGTAGCTTGCGTGCCAAGCAAGGTGTACCTGCCGCTTTGCGAACTCCGGGGTGGATTATTCTGGGTGTGACGTTTTCTTCTACATATCGTTGCATTTTCGTCTCGGTGCTGATAGGACGGTGTCATAGTGCTCAACGCATCTCTCCCCTTCCTTACGAGGTTCGAAATCAGTGATCCTGGTGCTTGTCTGCTCAGTGTCTTCCTAGGGATCGGCGCGTGGTTCATCTGGGTCGCCGTCTCTGTTGAAGGCTTGTTCTACGTAGCGTACGCTCTTGTGTTATACTTCTGGATCGAAGTCGAGTCCGTATGGCGTGCGGAGGCAGTTCCGGACACCAAGTCTAGTCCGGAGGGGACAAAAAGAGTACCAAGTGTTTCTCGCCCTCGAGGAGATGACTTGCGAATCGCGGTATTTTTTCTGTTGTTCATGCAGGTTGCGTATTTTGGACCGGGGAAGTGCGTGGACCTCCCTCTTTGGTTGTCATTCCTCGGTCTGACTAGCATCTCCCTAGTTTCCCCTCACTCGCGTAAGCAAGACGAAGTACGGTCGAAGCTATCATTCACTGACAATCTTCGTTGAGCACAGTTCCTTTTACCTGGACCCGATTTACCGCCTTGTCTCCAAGTACAACCCATACCTCGTGCTAGTCCTCCTGGTGAACCTTCTTGTTGACCTTCCTCTTTTCCCTGAAGACTCACCACTTCGACAGGTGTTCAAGATGTTCGCACCTTACATCCTGCTCGCGCTTGCCTTCTCTCTCCTCCACACGCGCCTCGACATTCCACCCTTCCGTTTGTTCATTATCGCGCTCGCGCTCGCTGATGGTCAGTCCATAGCATTCATTGCTTTCCCGCTCATCGTGGAGCGGAGCGCATACTGACGTCGTTCATACTAGTCATGAACCTTACCTTCTTCCTCAAAGTCACCCACACCGGGTCGTGGTACAACATCTCGCAGTCGTTCTACAACTTCTGCACCAGCTCGCTCTTGGTCCTTCTAGCTACGGTCGCCTGCATCATTGGAGAGCTCAAGCTTCCGAGGCGTTCACCACCTTCTCGCTCGGACGCGGGCTCGAACTCGGATCCGGAGTACGATTCGTTAGAAGGCTGAAGCTGAAAAACTCGGAATCAGAGGCGACAGCTCTACCTTTCACCGTTTAGGGAATGTAAAGTCGAGTCTGAATGAAAAGTCATTCGCGTGTGATGATGGCATTGGACGCGGACTCATTGAACGGCAGCTGCAAGGACCAGTCTAGAGACACGACACTACAACGTTTTCAACCTTCAAGGTTAGTAGTTGAAGTGAGTTGTGCCAGCCTCTACTCGGAAGTGGACGTCTATCCGATTTTAAACCAGCCTACCTAGGACCCATGCTACACAAGCCACAGCTCGCTACACGTCCTCACCTACTTTGTCTCCATACCCTCACCTTCGTATTCACGCTCTTACCATCACTACTCCTCTCACTGCTGTGCAGTCATTCTTCATCGATATGTCTTCACTTGCTTTCAACACCTCCCCCACCTTGGCCTTCCCGGAGAAGTTCAGGCCTAGGGGTCTTGGTAAGCTTCCTAATATGAGTATCGAAGCATGCGTACTGCAGACTCCTCCTACAGACAGCGAGGTCCGCGACCCGCTCGCGCGCCCAAGTCCTTCCTTCGACTGGGCCGACGACGTCGAGCAGGAATTCTACTCCGCCGGCGACTCCGACGACAGCCAAGACGACGAAGGAGCAGTCTCCCTGGAGATCGAGAGTCCGCTCTCCTCCGGTGCTCGTTCGTTCAGGGGGAGTGGCTTCCCCTTGACGGCGATATCGGAGGACGAGGAGGAAGAGGAAGACACGACACCGACCGACTCGGCCGACGCGCGCGGGCTCCTCGACACCGATCGCATGTTCTCAAGCGGCCACCCCACGACTCGGGGTCATCGGGGGTACAGAGTGGCGTCTGTGCCCTCGTTGTGGGCGATCAAGGAGGAAGACGAGGACTCCGATGGCGAGTCCCTCTCGGACGCGAACTCGACCGTGCCGACCTCGGACTCCTTCCGCTCCTCCCTCACTTGTATCGCGGCGGATGATTCGGACTCTGGCTGGGTCTGGGTCAACGCTGAAGAAGCTCGCAAGGCGCCGGTGTCATCAACGGATGCAAGGCCCCGTCGAGCGCGACTCTGGATTGTCTCCTGGTTCAAGGCTTTCTAGGGGGAGGGGAGGGGAAGGGGATCAGGATGAGGAAGGGGCAGCGTAGTGGGCGGTGAGATGGCGACTTACCGTCCGCGAAGCTGGGTTCTTCGGGGACATTGAGGACATTGGGGACATTTTGTTAGGACTTGAGGACTGCATGGACCTCTCGCGCTGTTGTTGTGGACTTTTGGGACTTGGATTGTTTCTTGTATGGTCTCCTTCTGGTGCGGCAACGGCTCTAGGGAGTCGTTGCTCGTGGCCAGTCTCGTCACGCCGCTGGCGGCGGTTATGTATAGGGGCTGAGTCGGCGGGCGGTCTCGATTGCTACAAAACATAGCAGCTTCGCAGATATGTAAATCCACTTGACAACAAACCGTTCCATAGTCTTGACGCGAATACTTGAGTGCAACGATATGGGTCGTGCTCATGCGCTGAGAGCGCGAGCAGCGCTTGAGTCTGCCTGAGCCATCAATCTTACGTAATACCCTCGGGCCGGTGGTAAAAAGGGCGCTAGAGAGGGACAGCACCGTGCATGTGGCCGCTCTTGAGCTTGACCTCTCTCCCCACCGCCGCTCTTGGTTTCGCTCTTTGTCCTGCTTTCTTGTTTGACTAGAGGTATCTGATTCTTTGATCCCGAAACCAACGCAATCATGAAGGTCTATTCGCTCGCCGTCGTCCTGGCGCCCCCAAACAAGTCCGCGGTAGTCTTGAGCAGCGCATCCGACCTCTCCTCCTTCTCGTTCTACCAGCGCGGCTCCGTCGGCGAGTTCATGTCCTTCTTCACCAAGACCGTTGCGGAGCGCACTCCACAAGGCCAGCGGCAGAGTATCCAGGAGAACGTGTATACCGCACACATCTACAACCGGGGCGGCGCCGAGCAGCTAGCAGGTTCGTCTTCGTTCTCGCAGTTCCGCATGTCCCTGCCGTAACGGCGCGAATCTTGCTGTTGTGTAGCTGTCATGATTGCGGATCAAGAGTACCCCGTCCGGCCTGCATTCTCGCTCCTCACGAAGCTCCTTGACGACTTCATCGCCAAGGTCCCCCAGGCGTCCTTCGGCACCCCTGCTGCTATCTCCTTCCCTGAAGTCACCACATATCTGCAGAAGTACCAGGACCCGAGACAAGCGGACGCTATCATGAAGGTGCAGCAGGAACTAGATGAGACTAAGATCATTCTGGTACGTCTCTGTCGTCGTGTCGTGCTGTGCGGTGAACTAAAGACACGTGTTTATGATGCACAGCACAAGACGATCGAGTCGGTGCTGCAGCGCGGAGAGAAGATCAACGACTTGGTAGACCGCTCGAACGAGCTCTCGATGCAGAGCAAAATGTTCTACAAGACAGCGAAGAAGGTGCGTGGTGTGATACCGTCGCGCGATATTTCTGCCCTAACCAGTCCTTTCTTCAGCAAAACTCCTGTTGCGTTATCATGTAGAGAGGCGTTTTGACTCGACATATCCGGTCTGTCCCCATACGACACTATTCACGACCCGCTGTACACGACCCATACTGTCACGACCCGCATCCCGTGGCATACGGATATACGTTGGATCCCGTCTAACTCAAGTAGACGCTTTGCTTCGCTCTGTATTAGTACGTTCTTTTGCGGACTGTTCATGGCAGCGATATACCACAACTATTCCTATCTCTCGTGGTCTTGGTCAGGCCGTATGCAAACAGGACAGTGCTCGTGCGCTCCAATCACCTTCGCATACTCTGATAGCATGGCGGAATATTGGTTTGCGCATCCTAGGAGGGATCTGGGAACCTAATAGTACATTTCCTCGTTTATAAACGAAGCCTCAGAAGCGAGGACGCTGGATCTCGTATCTACATATCCAGGTCAGACTAGCTCGAGAATCCAGATAGAAAGAAGTGGTGGCGTCACTTACAGCTCTTCCAAGTACTTGATATCTTCGTCCGAGAGGACTTTTCCCGTAGTGATGCTCTGATCAAGTCGCTCGACCTGAAGACAGTTTCGTGAGCTGTTACTAATGCACGCACAGGTACATCCGAGCACACCTTGCTCAATCCCACAATCGGACTCGTAGTCTTGGAGGCGACCCAGGCGAGCGCAACGTGGCTCATCGACCATGACTTCTTCTGCGCGAGCTCCTCGACGCGCCGGACGATCTTGCTATCGGATTCTCTCAGTTTCTTCTCGAACGGGCTCCCGATGGTCGCCTTCGACCTGTCCGTCTCCGCGCCGACAGGACGCGCCAGAAGCCCCGTCAAGAGAGGGGAGTACGCAACGACCCCGATGCCCTTGTACTCGCAGTACGGGAGCAACTCGAGTTCCTAGCGCCCACGTCAGTCCGGTTGATTCCCCGGTCATACGCGGCCTTGAGGAGGGGCAGAGCCTGGGTTGAAGACGAAGGCAGGCATGAGGGAAGGCAAGGGTTTAGTACGACTCATGGACGGACCTGTTCTTCCTCGATGACCCACGACTGCAGTTCCGATATCCGTAGGTTAGTATCGTTGCAACAACACTTCTACAAACAACTCACATTCCACCTCCGATCTCCAAAGGACATCGCGCCGAACTAACGAACAGGGAACGCATGTTAGTATCACGCGCTCTTAGAATCGCTTGTACGAGTTTCAACACCTACAATCGGCACAGATACGCGGAGGCCCGACTTCCCTAGCTGCCGGTACTCTGCCATAGTTTGGGTGGACATTTGGTGATCAACGATACCCGAGGGTAGCTAACGCCTGCGGCCTGACCAAGACTTCAGGCACTACCGTACAAGCAATGCGACACGATATACGTACAACACTGCAGCTTAACGATACGCCCGGAAAGTTTGTGGTGGACAAGAGGACCAGAGTCATCGTCGTAATCAGTGTATGGCGTCGACGAGAACATGGACTACGGACCTTATATTCGGATGACGGCATCCCATCAGATATGGTGGTCAGCGAATGCAGTTCGACGGTGGTCATTGTGCGAACACCAGATCTTTATCAGGTTTGGCTGTGCTCTGGAGCAAAAGGGAAGCTCCGGCGACATGTTGAGTGCCAGTGGCGCGGTGTGTGGCAGGGCCATGGTAGTCCCAGGGAATGAACTGCTAGCGTTTTGGTTTGGTTTGGTAGGGCTCCTCCGTAATAAGCTGATGGACTTACCCAAGCCGAACCACCCCAACGTCTTGCAGTACTGAGGTCAATGAACAACGCACCACAACCGACAGGCATCGTGTACGCATTGCGATGCAGGCTCGCCACCAGATCCTGCCATGGTCAACGGATGTGAGTGGCCAGTACTTACTTACTTCATGCACTGTTACTTCGCACACACAGTTACTGTCTAAAATTGAGCACGTACCAGTCGGTTGGCGGATACGGTCAAATTCAAGGGAAAGAGTCACGCAACGGGGAGAAAGGCGATGGTTGAGAACATGAATTGATTGTACGTCGATGATCTTCCGCCGCCGATCTTATCCTTGGTGGCGTAGATATAACAGGGAAACTGTCAGAGATGATAAGGTAAAAGCGCGATAAACAGTGCAACACTATCAGGAGTGAAGTGACGCAAGAAAAGAGAAGGCTAAGGTGCAAAATATTGAAGATAGACCGCTGAAGAAAGGATACACATTCACGAGACCGGCTGCATCACCTCAGGCTCGTTGAAAGCCACGACCGCCTTGCCATCCCCTTCATGACGCTGGGCCTTGGATTGGGTGGACTTGGACTTGGACTTGGTGGACTTGGACTTGGTAGACTTGGACTTGGCTACGACTGTTTCAGGCTCCAGTTCATTCACAAACGGAGGAAGCCACTTACTCTTACTCTTGGCTTTACGCACGACCCGCCGCCACATCCACTTCTTGGAGTGAAGATACCACATTGCGGGCTCGTCGGTGGCAAGGAGTGCTTCAAGCTTCTTGATGGCGTCGTTGTCAATCACCTTGAGATAGTTCGACCCGACGGTCAGACCATATTTGGCCTGCCGTCGGCTGTCGTAAAGGATATCAATGTCGAAGAGATCTTTGGCCTCTGGTCCAAAGCCCAAGTACTCCCGTATGGCGACGATGAAGTCGTAGTCGAGGATTGTCTCGGCGACATTGGCGTGCTCATTGTCCCAGTCCTCGTCAGTCCAGGGGTAGGTTTCTTCGTCAACCACACCGAGCAGAGCGGGACCTTTGCGGTAGCGGACGACTTGCGGAAAGTGGTCTACGGCGATCTGCATGAGCTTGTTGTGTCCGAGCCGCCAGCCGTACATCAGAGTCGGGGGCTTGAGAGTAGAAGAGCGGGACGGCATGAGGCATTCCGGCAAGGAGGGACCTTGAAGTGGCTGCTGGGCGAAGACGGCATGTTTATCCTGCGATAGAATAGTGAACTCATGATCGCAGGACATGTATCAACTTTCTTTACGAACTTCCAAGTAGTATGTCTGGCCGTCCTCCGGAGCGAAGGGGAGCTCGGGTGACATGTTGAGTGCCGGCGGGTCGGTGGGTGATCTTGGCATGGTGGAGTCAGTGTAAAACAGCAGTAAACGTGTGTGGCAGACGATGGTGGTTTATGTATAATGCTCGAGGGTCCCAGAAGGTATGACTGTTGAGGCCTTGAGGAGCGGTAGTGACAGCTGTTGTATGCCACGTCGATGTTAGCGTAGTGATCCATCGTTTGATTGCAAGTAGAATGAGATGAGCACCTGTGGTTGGAACCGCTCACTTTTGGGTGGTCGGCCGGCAGAGGAGAGAAGGTCGAGGTAGTAGGTGCTCGCACGAAACTGAACCACCTCAATCTGAACGAGACTGAGACGTTGAACGTTGAACGCGTTGCGGAGAACAATAACGACGCGTCCAGCGCGGTCTCTGATTGTTCGGCTCGGCTTGATGAGGCCCATTCGTGATTGGTTGGTGGACTGAGCCGTCAGTTTAGCCGACTGACTCCGTTTTGCCGTGTGCAGGAGGTGGAAAGGGCAACAGTAAGGTGATGATGGTCGCCAATTATACCGCTGCAAGACCCGAATGGGTTTTCTACAGCAAGATGAATGGTATTGATACGGGAGAAGAGACTTAGATCTACACGAGACTCGGCCAGTCGGAGTGTGTTGGACGTCGTTCCGATTCAGACTCCGAGTCTGAACCAGTCTGAACAGGCGCCAGTAACCCGTGAGCATTTTGGCCCGATTTAGCAGAGTGTCATCAGTGAGTGCTGATTAGCTGAGGGATAGCTTCGGCCGAACGACTCCGTTTCCGAGTGTGCACTTCGGCGAGTCTTCGTCGACAGAGAGACCGACGACGAGCTCCTTGATCCCACCATGCTCGCCCACCGCACTCTCGGTCTCGGTTCCGCACTTAGGCAGGCAGCCGTCAGGCCTAGGAATGGTTCGTTAACTGTGTACTCGTCACTTATTTCTACAAGAGCTGAAACTCGCATGTAGTCGCCCTAAGGGCCCCTGCTCTTCGCAATCTCGTAGCCAGACGGTGTGTACTTCGTTAACAATCATCTTCACTGGACTATTCACTGATTATATGCTCCTAAATCCAGCTCCATTCAAACCGAGTCCCTCCCTCCTTCTGCTGCCCAAGGAATCTTGAACAAGCAACGTCTCCTTCGTCCTTCTTCCCCACATTTCACCATCTACCAGCCCCAACTCACCTCGGTTGCTTCCATCGCACACCGTGTCACTGGTGCTGGCATCAGCGTCCGTGAGGACCTCTAACCTCTCGTTGAACTTCTTCGTCTCCCCTCTGAGACCTTTCCCCAACTAGTCCTCTACGCCTACGCGCTCGCGTACCTCGTCGCCCCCGAGACTTTCAGCTCTGCGAACGTCATAGAGACCATCGCAGCTCTTCCAGAGAGCGTCAAATACGCCGGAAAGGCCATTCTCGCTGCGCCGTTCGCATTCCACTCCTGGAATGGACTCCGCCACCTGAGCTGGGATCTCGGCAACTGTGCGTATGACCGCTTCTCCCGCAGACTCGCGGTGCCCGCATGTTACCTCCGTTCTAACCTGCGCTTTTTGGCTTGTGCCCAGTCCTCACCATCAAGGGCGTGTATTCGTCCGGCTACACCGTACTCGGCGCCACAGCCGTCTCCACTATTGCTCTTCTCCTCATGTGACTACAGCCTGCTCAATGATGGCCTTTGCGGATTGCAGTGGAAATGGAATGACATAGAAATGACGCGTGCGCAACCTAGTCTCGAGGGTTCAATGCGCCATTATAGGTTTCAGCCGTCCTTGGAACTTGAAGCAAACTGACCAGCGATCCGCGAATTCTTGCAACGTGGATTTGGACATTGGTTCAGCCACACCTGCGTTCGCTAATTAGGAGCAATTGGGCGATCCTGGTGGGAAACCAGGGCTCGAAGCTGGCTCTCGACTATTTTCTTGCTCGCTGGCGTCGCGTAGTGGCAGCCGGTCCTCGGCCCAGGCCCCAGATCCTCAATTTTTCAAACGTCGCCAACGTTATTTGGGACCCTAGTCAAGATCAGAGCACCTCCGGCGATCTCGACACCGGAGCCACGTCGAGCAATCTGAATGTCCGACGGCCTTCACTGCGGTTACCCCCAAGGGTGACAGGGTCGCGGCCGCGGAATCTGATTTGTTCCCGGTAGCAACCTGCGGTACCGTTGCCTCCTCCAGCTATTGTCGTCATTTCATGTCGATCACTCGCAGGACTCGCTTCACAGAAACAAGCTCCCGGCAAGTTGCACCTCCAGATGACTTGTCGCACTGGAGTCGCACGGCGCTCCGCAGCGCTCCCATTTCTGGCCCTCTGGTTTCTCGGATGGTAGGGACCTCCGCCATTCGTCCCTGGAGCTTCGAAGCCTAGACAGTCCAGGGCCTGCGGGACGGCCCCTATCCAAGCACCATGCCTTCGAACGAGATATTCGAATTCTGTTGGCAGTTGTATGTCATTTCGATGGCTTCTTTCTCTCCGCAACGTAAATATTTATCTCCGTCGCGTATTTTTGCTTAGGCAGTGGAAGGTTCCCAGATCGAACCTCGTTTCTCAGCTCCAATCTGCTGTTGTTTCCCTCGCCAACTTGAACGAACATCGATCATCCGGCCACGGTAGACGCGAGTGCGCTGGCCCATCGTCCAACACCAGAAGGAACAATGATGCCAATGCCCGACGCTCGGTAAGTACGGCTTCACAGTGCGACCTCGTGCCTGTACGTCCTGCCTGGCACTGACCGTCGGCTCGCCCAGCCCAACCGAGGAGGAAGCCCGCATCGCGTCGGGTTCCGCTGGTTCGGTTACAATGGCGACGGCGATTGAGAGGAGGCCGAGCAAATCAGGCCCGAAGCGCATCCGGAAAAGGACGGCGGAGTACCAGGCGAAGCGAGATGCGCGCCGGCGGGAGGCGTGGGCGCGCAAGAAGGAGGAGGACACGTACACGGCGCAGATCCCCCTCGTCGGCGACGATTCGAACCCGAGCCCGAGTCGCAATGTGGGAGCCTCGAACGCAAGCGGGCAAGTTCAGGTCCAGGCTCAGGCTCAGACTCAGGCTCAGGGCGGCCGCAGCGTGGAGGGCACGACGAGCACGGACACGCGTACGGGGCGCGGGTTCTTGGAGTCAAAGATGCAGAACCCGAAGCTGCGGGTTGTGCCGCATAACGGAGGGTGGGTCGTATTGGACTGTCCGAAGCGGTTCAGCAGGCACACGGAGTGATGCGCTTGCTTGTGCTTCTAGCTCTGCGGCGTACGTCGCCGACGCGGAGCAACGACTCGTCTTGTACCGCGGCTACACTGGACGAGGCACGGAAGCCGCGAACGCGGCCGCCCTCGCTGCGGCTGGTTACCTTTCGAGCACGGTCGGGTCCAAGACGTGCTACTTTGTGCTCTACGACGCGGGCGTGGCGGTACGTATATTCCGTGGTTCGTTCGGGACGGCAGCGGTCGTAACCATCACGTACAGTATCCTAGCTTGCACACTTATCTCTTCGGAAACATCGAAGTCGGGCTGCATGCGGTGGGGCTACTCCAGCCACTGCTGAGCCTAGTGAATGGTAAATCCGCTTATCAGCATTGGGGACTTGAGCTTCGTGTATTGAACCTCTCCCGAGGTATCTTCTGGCACCGGCTCCCAGACCCCCACACGCGCTGCCCTAAGCCTCTCCAGTACATCCTGGGCGAGGACGGTACTCTCAAGGCTTCACCTGCCTTCCCCTTCGCTGCCTTCGCAATTACAATGGGGGACACCATTCCCGAGCCCCCGATCGACAGTCTCGCTGTCGGACCGGGTCTCAAATGCATTGTCCCGTTCGGTCCGGTCGATGGCCGGAAAGGCATCCGGCTCAGGCTGGGCATGCCAGAAGCGAGTTCAAGCCTGGTCGAAGTGGAAGTGGAGGTGGAGGTACAGTCAGGGCAACCGATCTTCGTCCCATCCGCTACGTTCGCTAGCTGTAGCGGGCCGCTAGTTTCGGACAGCATGTTGCACGGCTCTGTCGTGCTGTGGACCAACGGCCCGCTGTCTTAGTGTACTTACCGTAAGTACTAGTGCAGCAGCATACTGTATGGATGTCGGCGACGGACAGAGGGCGGATCGTCGTGCTGTCTTGATGCTCGTGTCTCGGACGGTCTGTCTCAGTCTCACTTCCCTAAGCATCGTTGTCGACCCTGTTATGTAAGGATTCTTGCGTATCGGGCGCAAGTCAATGCAGGAGGCTTCACAAGGGTTTGGAGGCTAGCGCTCGGGACCACCAGTCTCGATAACACTAATCTTTCTGCAACGCGTACCGGTCACCAGTTGACCATGACCAGAGTCGTATACAATTTTCCCAGCAATGTTAGTACAGTCCATGACACAACAGTAATCTTCGGCCCCGCGCGTGCCCGTATCCATATCCGTATCTTCGTAACCGTTTCGTCGTCTCGCTTCGTCGCCTTCGCTCGTGACCATATCTTCCAAGTTCCGTGTATCCCCGGGACGCTCGAATTTGTATTGTACTATCAGAAACGCGATTCAGAGCCCATAGCTCTTCTTGATGATGTCGGCAGCTAAATCCGTTTCGCGTGAGACACTCGACACCACGGGCGGGACGCTAGAAAAGTCGGAACGCGTTCGAGAGCGCGACGTACCTTGCTCTGCGATAGCGTACACGGTGCCTAGAAAGAGAGTAAGTCACGAGTCCGGTAGTCAGCATTGCGCGCGTGTAAGAGATCGAGATGCGAGCTCGAGATTAGTGTCAGGATGACGCGACTGGGACGTACTCTGCGTGTGCGCGGCGGTTATGACCGGGAGCGTCGAGAGGTCCGCGACGCGGACGTTGGTCGTGCCGTACACCTGAGTAGAAGAACCGAGATATCAGACCTCGCTGCTGCTTCTGATTGGGGGGCTGGACTGGAGAGGGAAGACGAACCTTGAGGCTGGGGTCGACGACGCCACCCTTGTCCTTCGGAAGCATCGAGCAGGTCCCGCACGCGTCTAGATATGCGTCCGAAAGTTAGCTGAGCGCACATTCCGCTGCGACTGCGAAAGCCAAGCCTCGCGGTACAGATGCTCGATACTCACGCCACACTGTGCTGAGGAAGCTCCGGACAAAGTCTGCAGAGGGAGAGGGAGAGGATGAGGCCACAAGTTCTTGCGCACTGAGGTATACCAGACACCGGCACACGCACCACGGTGGCTCTCGTCCGTCGCGGCCGCAGCCCCAGGGAACAGCTCGCGCTCGGCGACGGCCTGCCAGGGCGCGGCGCCAGTGACCTTGAGGACGAACTTGGCCGCGTCGAAGAGGATCTCGAAGTCGACCTCCTCCCCAAAGTAGTTCGGGTCGATCGCGGGCTCGACGGCCGGGTCGGCCGTGGTCGCGTGCTGGGAGGTAGATGATGGAGTGAGCACCTTCCGTTAGAAGAGTGTACGAAGGCAAATGGGGACGCACGATGGACCCGCGGGATAACGGGCGGCTGAGCACGGGGAACACGCCGATGAGGGGGGCGGCCTGGCCTGTTCGTACGACCGGTCAGTCAGATCAGAACACAACACTGTCCTGGCTAGCCGAACAAAGGATGAGGGGGGAAGGGAGGAGAGGGAGACGAACCGGTCGGGTGGGGGTTGAACGGGAAGACGATGAACTCGACCACGGGCACGTTGGCCTTGTGCAGCGCGAGCAGCGAGGCCCACTGCTCCTTGAGGCCGGGGGCGAGCGTGTCCGCCTTGCTCGCGATGTCGCGCTCAGCCTTGGCGATGAGCTCCTCCGCACGCTCGGAGACGGTCTGGAGGGGCAGGAAGGTCACACCCGTCACGGCGAGCGAGACGGGCCCGGCGACCCCAGCGCTGTGTCTCCCGCGTTAGATTAATGCACGATGGTGGGAGGAGGGGGGAGGGGATGTTTGGGACGCACTAGAATTCGCTGAGCTTGGCCTGGAGCTCGGGGGCGCTGAGCGAGTCGGTGGTGACGAAGTTGTGGCCGTCCTTCATCTCTGGAAGGTGGCTCAGTTCCGTGAAGATGCTTCACTACTACCAGGTATGGATAAGGACGCACGCCACATGTTCCCGCAGAAGATGATGTGATCCTGGAGGTTCTCGCCGACGGTGGGGAGATCGACCTGGACCGGGATCTTCGCGGCCTCCAAGGTCGCACGGGCCCCGATGCCGCTCAGCTCGAGGACGTGTGGGGACTTGACGGTGCTGCAGAAGCAATTTTGATGAGCAAGATCGTCCCCGCGATGGTTATCACCACTTTGACTAGGGACTGGACCTACCCCGCACAGAGGATGACCTCCTTGGCGGCGTTGACGGTGTAGACCTTGTCGCCGTGCGCGAACTCGGCGCCGGTGGCGGCGAGGCCGTCGGCCTGCTTGGAGGTGACGAGGCGGTGCACTTTGGCACCCGTGAGGACCTTCAGGTTCGGGCGGTCGAGCGCGGGGAAGAGGTACGCCTGCATCGCACTAGTGAGAAGACGAAACGTGTTAGGGGGGAACGTGAAACCGCACCGAAGCTGATGTGCTACGGGTTCCCGTGCGCCCATCGATGTTGGAGGCGCACTTGAAAGTGCCGGCGTACTGCAAAGTGAGGAAGATGAGCGTAATCCCGTTTGGGTTTTCTTCGTCATGAAGGGACAAGACGTACCGCTCCGCCGAGCTATTAAAGCCACCAATGGATGTCAGCGATGCCGGGTGTGATTGGACGACAGACAACTTACACTATCATCGAGGGTGTTGACACCGAAGGTATTCAGCGCCTAGCCGCAGTCAGATCCTCGTTCACTTGCAAATCCGCGGATCTCATCACCTTTTGGAAGTGCGACTCCGCGCCAGAGACCGTCTTCGTGAACGAGATAGGGAGGGGGCCTATTGCACAACATGAGATACATTCAGCACACAGAGCGAAAGACGACTTACCAGAAGAGCCGACCGACTCTGGGTTGTACTTGTTCGCATACTCGGTATCGTTGGTGTGCGCGACGGCATGGAAGCTACGAAGCCATTAGCGGCATACACAACAGACGTGAAGTTCGAACCCGCTTACCTCTCGACCTTCTTCGCGGCCTCGAAGTACCGGGCCCAGTTCCAGCCGTCGTTGCCGAGGGCCTCAATAGCTGTTCATCATTTTTTTGCTTCCGTTAGCTCCACTGGCGCAAGACGCATTAAGGTACTCGAGACGCGCTGACCATCGATCTCCTCGCGCTGGGGCCGGGTCCACATCACGAAGTTGATCGCGGAACTTCCACCGAGGCCCTTGCCGCTGAAGACACCCCAAATCGTCGAAGTCAGTACACTGCGTGCTATGCACAAAAAGCGTTAGAAAACGCTGCTGACCGGGTCCAGTAGA
Source organism: Ganoderma sinense ZZ0214-1 (assembly GCA_002760635.1). Classification (NCBI taxonomy): domain Eukaryota; kingdom Fungi; phylum Basidiomycota; class Agaricomycetes; order Polyporales; family Polyporaceae; genus Ganoderma; species Ganoderma sinense. Next base: position 1,037,897 of record AYKW01000034.1, read on the forward strand.
AGCTGGGGTCGGGCGCGCCAGTGGGCGTCGTGACGGCATTCTTGGACTTGGTCTGGGGCACGGTGCGGTAGGCGTAGTCGTACTCGGGGTTGAAGAGCTGCCCCATCCAGCCGTCGGGCTTGGCTGTGCGCGATCACGCAGTCAGAGAGTCAGCGTGGGGATATTCCGTGGGATTTGCGCTCCTCGGGCGACAGGAATGGAGACGCACTGATGAGGGGGTCGTCGATGTGTGCGTTGCCGGCCTCGAGGAGGGCAACGGTGACATTGGGATTCTCGGAGAGGCGGGCGGCGAGAGCGCATCCGGCGACCTGAAGAAACCTGTGTTAGAAACATGTGGATACCAAACGAGAAGGCGCCGGGCTTACTCCACCACCTGAAGATTCCCGGAGGTAAGTGATGGGCACGTAAGCTGTAGGAGGAGACAGAGATGGGGATGAGGGAATACGTACCGACTATGACAAAGTCGAAGGACTTGTCGGCGACATCGGCGATAGTGGCAAGCTTTTGCTCCATGTTGACTCGAGATTGTTGTTGGGGGACGTGGAGAGCGGGAAGGCGTAGTAGCAGGTTATATAGGAAGGAGAGGAGGAGTTGATAGAAGCGATATGCATGTAGTCATGTCGATGGAATACGGCGAGACCGGACTACGGTCTGTCTGGGGTAGGAACTTAATTCGGAAAGAAAGACCAATTCATCGATTCATCACTTGGGGGATGGCGCCAGTTGCGGAGTTGCTTGGGAAGGAGGAGACGCCAGAGGCGAGCTTCGAGATCTGATATATCAGGTGGAATTGTCATCGGAGGAGATAAAAGGATCGCTGTGGAAAGTCTGCGGTGAACAAGTTTGGACTTCTGAGCCACAGTGGAGCAGGGAAGTGATGAAGTTAAATGGTGGAAGGAGTTGTAAGACATGATAAGGGGTCGGACCAGTCAGGACTGACAGGGCCGAGGTCTGCGAAGGTTCAAACGTTGACCCATGGTGTTGCGCATGGGCGGAGACTGGAGGAGATGGTCACACGTGGGACATGTTCGGGGATGAGGACTGGATTGGGGGACGAAGAGTGAGGAGTTCGATGGCTGTTAGAGGGACTGAGAGAGGCGGAGGAAAAGCAGATGATTGGGAAGCGGACGGATGGAAAGGGCCAAGATGCCGGGGCCGAGCGGGGAGTGGGGAGTCGAAACCGGTTGGTGGACGGAGAGGGGGAGACCGGGTAAGGGGATGTCGCGGGCTCGAGACGTGTCTGGGCGGTGCATGGGTGAACATTTGCTAAAGAGTAGCCATAGGAATCATGATGACGATCTGCTGCACAGATGGCTGAAGACGACCGCAACTACTCACGTTTCACTCGCCTCCAGCTGCCCGGCTACTTCCGGAGGTGTGGTAGCCCAGGGGCCAACAGAGGCGCGGATCGGTCCGGGGGGCTAAACGCCGTGGATGCCTCACTGGCAGCGCTGCCAGTGCCTCACCGTCAAGGCGGCCGGGTGAAAAGCCTCGGCGAGTGACGTCCACATCTTGGCGATGCGGTCGTGCACTGGGTTCCTCGACAGTCGGCCGCAGACTTCTAGTCACCCTGATCTCAGGTCGGCCATCATCTCTTTGATGCAATGTACACTCAACATTCACTCTCCGTTCCTTCCTTCTTCGACCCACGACTCATCCGCACTCAGATCTCTCAACATTCTGCCGGAATTCTTACTCACTCACGCTTCCACCTGCTACGTATCCGGTATCGGGCAGGTCCACAACGTCCTCGGCTATGACGCTTGATCCTGCGCTTTTGCTTTTGGTCACGTTTCCCATCATCCATCGTACAGGCACCGGATTTACTGCACCTCCCCTCTCCATGGGTACCCGGTTTCCGCCCATACCTAATCGTCCTCTCCTCAGATCTCGAAACATTGATCTCCCCAGCCCTGTCCGTTCCCAGGCTGAGGCTGAACCAAATCATGCTCCCATTGATTCTTACATAGCACGCTCTCTCTCTCATGCTACCGTAGATCGGCCCTCCCGCCTTTCCCTTATAGTTTCCTCGCCTCTCCTTCCTTTCTTTCTGACACACTTTCCGTCCCCCTTCCGACTATGGCAGACTCTGTAGCCCAACCACCGCTCGCCGAGGCCACTCTCCTCCTGTATGCCTCCACTCCTTCTCCATTTACCGCCCTCTGCTGATCATGACCACTCCCTCACAGCATTGGCCCTATCGTACGCCGCTTCCGAGTCCTTCTCCTTCTTCTCCCCATGCTCACCATCTCATTCCCAGTACATTGGACCCCTCTTGGCCTGGATGCTATTTGGAGTCTCCATCGTCCAACTGTGTATGTCCCCTTCCTCTCCTCCACCGGCTTCTATCCTCACAGCTTTCCTAGATATATATCACACTTCGTTTTCTCGTGATCCTCTGTCCATCCAAATTGCCGTCTATGGCATCTTCTTCCTCGACGTCTTCCAGAGTGTCGTCGTCGCTGCAGTAGGATGGCAAGTCTTAGTAGCCGGCTGGGGTCGCCCCGTCAACATTGAGTTCCCCGGCTGGTCCTTCGCAGCCACACCCTTCCTATCCGGCGTCAGTGAGTCGCACACAGCCCCTTGTCTATGGTACTTGCTTACTTGAACTGACCCATATGTGCTCTTTGCTAGTCTCCGCATCGGTACAACTATTCTATGCATGGAGGATATACCGCCTTGGAAAGTGGAGGATAATCCCAGCGGCGATCGGCCTCGTGAGTTCGAGCCCTCCTGCATATGTGCGCACCTTCCATTGACCGCGCATCATATTCAGACCGGCCTCGCGTCTGCCTTGGGCGCAATTATTTTTGCTATTATGGTGAGCAGACGACCCGCCATTACTTCGTGAGACTGACGCTGATTGGGCGGCGTTCTAGTTCATGTTCAAGAAGGACCTTAACTCGTTCCACGAGCCCGCAATGTACTCGCTTTGTATTGTAAGCTTTTTGAGCCTCCTCAGTCGATGATAGTTTTTGACGGTGCCAATAGCTGTGGCTCGGTGTTGGGGCTTTCACGGACGTTGTACGTGCATGCCTCTGTTCTTATGCCCCTTCACCGCTGACCCTCCTGTCCACAGGTAATTATGCTGTCGATGTTCTTCCTGGTCCGTCCCCTCGCTACACAATACTGCTGCCGACGACGGGGGACTGACTACATGTGATATTGCTTTGCAGCTCTACTCGGCCAAGCGGCAGTCCTTCACCTTCCAGCGCAGCGAGTTCATCGTCAACAGGCTCATGAGGCTTACAGTTGAGACCGGGTTGGCATGTGCGATCACAGCGTCGCTAGAACTCGCCTTCTTCCTTGGATTGCCGGCGACCGGTCTTCATCTCGCATTGTAAGACCCCCCACCCACTGTGTATCCGATAAGCATGGCGATGTGCTGACCACAGCCCTTCCCCCCTCTCCCATGCAGTGCGACCATCCTGAGCAAGGGTCAGTCTTTTGCGTCATATCAATCCGCTGTGTGTGTTCCACATGGATCGCTAACGCGCCAATATTGCTGTGCCCCACCCTCGCGTATACAGTTTACTCGAATACGTTCATGACGTCGCTCAACTCGCGCGTGCTCTCGCAGCAGACGCAGGCGAAGGTGTCCAACAGCGTCTCCCTCTCGTCCATCAGCCGCCCCGGCGCGATGAGCAACCACCTCGGGACCGTCGAGGCCGGCCAGCCGCCCCTGACCATCCACATCACGCACGAGGTCGACAAGAGTCAGGTCAGTCCATCATCTCCCTCTCTCTTCTCCGCCGTCCCTGTTCCTTTTCTCTTGGGCGAAGATACCGTGACGCCCGGTCTCAGTGCGTGCATGCTGACGGTGTGGACCATCAAATAGGACTGGGACAGGGACTCGAACGAGGCGCCGGGCAGATCCCTTGCCAAGCGGTGACCGGTGACCAACTCAACGTTCCGCATCCCGCGCGCCCCGTGCTCCGCTTCCGTTCCGTCTCGTCCATGATTCCGAAAATGGGGGGACGCACCGCGACCATAGGCGATGTGTTGTGCCTTGAGAGGTCTCAGTCTCAGTACTAGTCTCAGTCTCAGTTTCGGCGGCCAGTAGGACTCCATTGTACTTTCAGCACCCATCAGCATCATCACTGTACATACTTGCTTATCGTCGATACCATCATCGTCTTCGTTCTTCGCCTTCGCTTTCGCGTCATCCCCCACCTGACGGCACCAGACGGCGCCACCCTACTACCCCCACCCACCGGAATGTATCGGACTATGATTATTAGTTATATTTGCGTGTATTGGCTACCGTTACACTTAACGACAATGGATTTCACTTCGTCCTTCAATCTCCTCGCGCGTGGCCATGCCTTTCTCGAGTGACGACTTCGAGCGATGGATACTAGTCTCGGCACCTAAACAGGCGTGCAATCACGGTTGACACTGCCATATTAATATTAATCACCCGGTGGGGCACGGCAACTTCAAGCCCGCGACTCTGCAACGCCAACGTTCAACGTTCAGCGTTCAACATTTAACTGTCAGGGTTACTCGGACTCCATGCGCGTGTATGTATGTTACTGTGTATGTGCGCTGTGATCGTCGCTGTCACCATGCCATTGTCAAACGTTAACGTCGACGGTGGCAGAGTGCGGATCTCGCAGGCTTCAAAATTGGAGGCATGCGTACTTCCAGCACTGTACCGTAACTTTACGGTTGTTTTCATGACGATAGGCCCCTTGGGCACTTTTACACACACAGCCCTCGGCCCTTCAAGCTTCAAGTTCAGACACCAACGCAGAAGGCAGCTGGGATTTTAATTTTGGATCAGCGACGTGGGCAGATCACTCGAATCACCAAGTTCTATGTCGACATCAGTCTGTGTGTGAGTGTAAAAAGTCGTAGAGGGGTCTATCGTTGTGCCAGGGAATACAGCTGAAGGTTGTACGGTGATAGTATCCTGCTTCTTCGTGATCTTGAAGCTTGGAGTCCCACGCGCCGCAACGTTGACATGCCGCCACCGTGATCCTGCCCACTGCACCCATGCGAGCGCCCTGGGCAAAAGACGTCGGGGGACAAGAAGCCATCGAGAGCTCTGAAGAAGCCACAACTCGAACTTCTGCAGACCACCGATGCTGCGATGCTGGGTTCCCAATGGCCGGCGTGTTACCGGGGCAGACGTTCGCGCTGGTGATACCGGCGGCGATAAGTTAGGTATGTTTTTTTCTGTTCGGAATGCCCCCTTCGCTGAATAGCTGAACTGAGCCCTCAGCTAGCCTTGCAGAGGGCTGCAGTGCCACTTGGACCTGCCAAATCCTGATGGGAAGAACGTGGGGGCGGGCCCGAGGTGCAGATGACCTACGTAACCCATGTGTCGACATCAGGAGAACATACAGTACTTACCCAGGCCTGCCTTCTCTGCGACGTCGGGACCCGGACACGACGGCGAAGCCGCGGGGTCTTTTCGCTGGCGGTTGCTCTAGGGTTTAGGCAGGACGGACGGGAGGCAGGCGTTCCCTTCGCCGAGATGGACGGCTGGCGCGACATTCACTCGGGTGACATGCATAGTTCATGCGCGCAGCGGCGGGAAGCAGCTGCAGTGGGAGCTGGGAAGGGCGTTGGGACGTTTCGTGAGCACTCCCAGACTCTGCGCGACGCTGCCGGCACGCTGAGTCAACTACATTGCCCGCGCGACATCGACATGACATGTCCATGCACAGGGCGCGCCGAGGGCAGGAATGGGGGCCGACCGACCGACTGTTCGACGTTGCCGAGGGGGCTTCTACGGCGTCGGAGGGGGCTTCTAGGAGTGCCTTTGGGAATCTATCAGTATCTGCCATCTCAGGGGAGGACGACACAAATCTGTCGCGGTGATATGTTGCACCTTCTTGTTGCGCCTTCTTTAAATCTTGTTCCGCAGTCCGCGTGGGGGGCTTCTTTTCGCGCTCCCAGATAAGAAGTTCGACTTGGCGGGAAGGCGGGATAGCCACATGTTCAGGGTGTCCGCGAGTCGTAGGAAGCCGCCGGGCTGCAGCGAATGGTAGCCATGGCGCATACCGTAATGGGCGAGCATTTTTGCGAGCGGGTCGCGAAGGGAATCGGTGCTAAAGTACGACTGGGCTGGGACATAATGGAGATCAGTTACGCGGCACCAATACTGCTGAAATGCGACGTGCCTGACTATGACATACCTTTCAAGGCACAACGGAAGACATGGTGGAAGACTGTTGGCCATGAATTTTCTCAGAATGCGAGGTACTTTTGCCATGCACTAGAGAGTCCTCTTGGGATGCCGCAACGATTAGTTCAACGGCATCTCAGAAGCCATGCGGTAGGATGAAAGCCAAAGAACGAGATATAAATTAGAGCTATGTAATAATCCCCAAGGGCAGCGAAACAGATGACAGCATGTCGAGAAACAGACCAAGGAGTGTAATAGGCGACAGACGACATACACACACACAACAGTGGAAGTGCCTCACCAAGGACAGGGAAACGAACGACTGTCAACCAGCAATCAGCAAAAGGGACGAGAAATAAGGTAAGCGTGCATGGATGATGGCGAGAGAGAGCCACAACAAGGAACGTGGACAATGTGCCGAGGAAACACAACTCGAACTGAGATCGGAGAGCATACAGAATGCCACCAACAAAAGACGGCGGAGGCTGTCCGGGGACTCCGGGCCGGGGGAAAAGGCACGCCTGCCCTCAGAAGAGGCACACGAAGTTGCTCGGGAAGATATGCCGCCCGGGCTGCCTCCGCGTCTCGTCGAGCAGCTCACCACTCCACCACCCGTCTTCGGGCGTCGCGGTGACAGCGATGATGTCGCCCTCTTGGAAGTCGAACTCCTCGTCGATCGTAGCGCGGTAGTTGTACATCGCTTTGACTGGACAGCGACATGTGGCGTGAGCTCCCGGCACTTCGTCGAGGCAAAACGGAACATATACATACCATAGAACAACACCCCACGCCCGTCATCCGTGTACTGCCCAGTTGGCGGGGGTTGCCCACCCTGGGGCGGCTGAGGAGACGGGGCACGGGGGCTCGGCGCGCGGTACTGCTGCTGCTGTTGCTGCTGCAGGGCTTGCGACTGGGGTTGGGGAGGCTGCTGAGGGAAGTACCCGGATACCGACGGGCCGCGCTGTACGAGAGCCCCGCCTGGCGGCTGCTGCCCATACACAGGCTGCTGTTGCTGCTGCTGGTATCCTTGCGGGAAACCTCCTGGCTGCACGGGGGCAGCGCCGTACGGCGGCTGCTGGGGCGGCTGCACAGGCGGAGCGTACTGTTGCTGCGGGGGCTGGCCATACCCTGGCGCTGGAGCCTGACCTGGCCTACCGTACTGTGCTCCGCCAGGGTACGGCGCACCATTAGCCCCGGTGTTGATGCTCGGGCGGCGCTGCATTTGCTGCTGGGCACCAGGCACTGGAGGAGGAGCGCCGAATGGCGGTTGCTGCTGGGCAGGAAGGTGCTGCGGGGTGGGACGTGGGTAGATAGCCGCCATATCATCTGCAACGACACGGCCGCTGGGATCCAGTTGGATGCCGATGCCAGGGCTTGTGGGGCGTTGTTGATGCGCGGGCTGCGATGGAATGGAAATGGAGCCCTGGCGGACGTTTGAACCCGAGCGGGCAGTGCCGGCTCCGGGGGGAGGCCCTGTTGCAGGTGGGCGGGTGAAACTGTTACGGTTCGATGCGGGTGGACCTTGCATCGCGGGGCTTGCGCTCCGAGGCAGCGGCACGTATGGCTGAGGACTGGTGCTGCGTCCCTGAGCACCGATGCCAGCCTGGCCGCTCTCGGAGCTGAGCGGACGTTCGTGAATGCTTGAACCCTGGGGTATAGAGATACTGTTTGCGCGACTGGCAGGGCGACTGACGGATTTCCGCTCTCCCGGGAGCGACTGCTGGTAGTCTGCCAGGACGTTCTGGACTGATACGGTCGAAGTTGGACCGGGAAGCCCGTTTTGGGAGGGTGGGCGCATGTGAACATTCGTAATATTGGGCGACGTCGGGCGGGATGTTGCAGGCTGCCCTGGCGGAGGATAGGAGCCCACAACGATCTCTGCCGAGTTGCGGTAGTCGCGGTTGCGCTGGGCTGCGCCTGGGGGAGGTGATAATCCCGAGCCACCCGGGGGTGACTGCGGCTGAGTTGGCTTCCATTGACCACTACGACGTACGCTCCCGCCACCCGCGGTGTTCCGCAGGTCGTTCAGTTGACGTTGTAGCGGGTCATCATCTTGTCCGACACGGGCGTTGGCAGGATTCGACGAGGCGGATGAAATACCATTCGCCTGAGGATCGCGAGCGAGGTCTACCTCGTAGGCGTTTTGCCCAACTTTGAGCATGGTGACCGCCGTCGGATCGATGGGGTCCGCCTGCGGGTCGGCCGGCCGAGTGCCTACATTAGGAGTAATGCGCCCGTTTGTAATGCCATTTGCCTGCTGCCCATACTCCTGCCCCCGCGTGCTCGACCTGCTCTGCGCCCCGGTCCGTTGCGGCGGGGAGGCCTGAGCAGAGGCACCTACTCCGGTCATGTCGACAGGGGGCTCTGGCTCGGGCTCAGGTTGGCTCTGCATGGGAGAAGTTGCTTGACGCTGGCGCTGCGTCTGACGAAGGAAGTTGGATACATGGGTCGTCGGACGCTGAGAGGATGCCGGCTGCGCATCAGGACTTGAGTAGTCGATAAAGGGAGGGGGGTCGGGTATAGCGTTCCCAGTGCCGTAGTCTCGCACAAAATTCTCCATGTCTCGCTCGACCTCAAGTTGCTCCAAGGCAAGTCGAAGCTTCTCGCAAGACTACCACGAGCCATGAGCGACAGCGAGGTTGTAGATACACGATAGACGTACCTCGTCGTCTGAGACACAAACTGTCGAAACGGCATTTGCGTACGCCCACATATTGTCCTTCATGAACTCTATGCGCTCCTCCTCCAGATCTTGGCAGGTGTCGCAGAATCCTTTCCAGCTGTGCTCCCATTTCTGCATCGTGTCCTTCAGTAACCGGGCAAAGTTGGCGTAGTCGCGTTGGTTGGCTTGCACGGTCTGTTGAGCGCGCTCGAGCTTCATGTGGACCTTCTCCAGGTCCCGACCTTGGATAAGCGTGCTCTGAGCGGTGTACGAGTTGATGCGCACGCAGTCCGCTTCGTACTTTTCGCGTGCGCGATTGACGTAGCCCTCCTGTGTCTGCTTCGTCTTGAAGTCCTTTTCGATGCCAGATTGCATGTTGCGTTTGTGATGCTGCTGCTTTTGAATGAACGCGGAAGTTGGGCCCTCCAAATCCGTCTTGATTGCCTGCGCAACAACGAGGTGGGCCTGTGCTTGCCTCTCCGTCTCCTGCTTAAGGGTATCCAATGAAATGCGGAGTTCTCTAGAAACACGAGTGGTCGTGAGCACATAGTTCCGTACCACCGAGGTAAAGCAGGGGAGGAGGTTATGAAGAAGTGGCGGACCGTACCCAATCTCATCTCTGCCTAGGGTGATCTTGGCGAGACTGGCCAACTTTGTCGCGTACTGGTGCTCAATGATGGCGCTGCCAACCGAATTACAACTTAAGAATGATGAGATCCATTCATGACCGCGGTTGTGCTCACCGCTCCTTCCAATAGTTCCTTAGCTCCTCCATGGTTCGCATTGCACCGCGCATACGCGCAAAAAGGACTTCGACACCGCCATCGCCGAGGCCCCAGAAGGCATTGCAGTAGTCGAGGGATCGGTTGGCAAAGTCAGGGGAGCCAGATCGTGCATATCGTGAGAGAGAGGTCGTGGATGTCTGTCGTCGTGCAGACATCGCTGTCATGAGAGAGAGGAGAGTGAGGAGGACGCAAGCGGTTGTTGGACGCTTTCGTCGTCGTTGCACACCGCCCTGAGCGGGGCGCGGCGGAGCTTAATCTCCGATGCAAACGGGCTGTATGATTTCTAATCCCCGCCGCGGCGGAGAATCAATATTCCCGGATGGGGACCGGTCCGGTGGTCAGTAATTTGCGGGAGACGCGTGCTCCGAGTTGCGAGCACACGGCAACTTCTCTTGCCCATGCTGCCTACGTCTCGGTGTTCGTTCCCCTCGGTGTACTTCGTCGGAGCCCGCATTCTTGACGGTCGGAATCAGTCCCATTATGAAGGCTAACTACAAGGTGCGCAACTCGCGTCAACTCTTCTGCACCAGGCTTATTCTTTCTTGCCCGGTACCTTGTTCAGTTCTCCAATCTCTGTGGGACAGTGTATCGACAGGGGAACATCGTTTTTACCCCCGATGGAAATTCCGTCTTGAGCCCTGTGGGAAATCGAGTTTCTCTTTTTGATCTCGTCAAGTGAGTACCAACTTTGCAGTCCCTTCGCGACTTTGTTCAACAGCTACTAGCAACAAGTCGTATACCTTCCCCTTCGAGAACCGTAAAAACATCGCTGCGATAGCCCTAAGCCCGGACGCCAATGTGTTGTTGAGCGTCGATGAAGGCACGTCCTCTCTGCTTGTCTATGAATGCTTCCTCTCACCCGTACCTCAGACGGTCGCGCTTTGCTCGTCAACTTCAAGCGAGGCGCCGTGCTGCACCATTTTAACTTCAAAAAGCCTGTAAAGGCCCTCGAATTCTCCCCAGATGGAAAGTATGTATCGGGATCCAATAGCGACGCGTTCCTTTGCTCAATGTGGGGGTGTTCTTAGGTCCATTGCAGTCTCTCATGACTCGCAAGTTCAGGTCTGGCGCACGCCAAATCATCTCATCCGAGAATTTGCTCCCTTCAACCTTCATCGCACTTACACCGGGCATCATGACGAGGTGTTGAGCATTGAATGGTCTCCAGACTCCAAGTACGTCCCCACTAACCTTCCTCACCTACAATCGTTCTGACGGGCTTAGATGTTTTATTACCACTTCCCGTGACATGACTGCCCGACTATTCACCTTGGATCCCTTGGAAGGCTTCCGTCCGAAGACGTTTGCGGGACATAAAGATGCCGTCTTGCACGCGTATTTTTCCAGCGATGCAAAAACAGTAAGTTCATTTCCTCCTCAGACGCATTTATATTTTGAGTAAAATCAAATTGAATCGCAAGATCTATACCGTTAGCCGGGACGGCGCTGTGTTCACCTGGAAGGCCAAGCCCAGAGAGGAGTCCTCTGACGAGTCAGATAGCGACGAGGACCCCGGACCTATTGCGTCAACGTCCAGCAACTCTGGTGCTCTTTACAATGAGATCGCCAACACTAGGTGGGGCGTACAAAAACGCCACTACTTTGACCAGCCCGGCGGTACCAAGGTAGTCTGCAGCACCTATCACCGTGCCTCGAACCTTCTCGTTGTCGGCTTCTCAACCGGTGTCTTTGGGCTTTGGGAGATGCCTACGTTCTCAAACATCCACACCTTGAGCATATCGCAGGAGAAGATTTCGTCCATCGCAATTAGCCCTTCAGGCGAATGGCTCGCTTTTGGCGCGAAGAAGCTCGGGCAGTTGCTTGTTTGGGAGTGGCAGTCGGAGTCGTATGTGCTCAAGCAGCAAGGCCACTTCTTCGACATGAACACGCTTGCATATTCCCCTGACGGGCAGCATATAGCCACTGGTGGCGACGATGGGAAGGTCAAAGTCTGGAATACGTCTTCAGGATTCTGCTTCGTTACGTTCTCAGAGCATTCGGCTGCTGTCTCCTCTGTGGAATTCACGAAGCAGGGCCAAGTGCTTTTCACCGCCTCGTTAGATGGCACTGTCCGCGCCTTCGACCTCATCCGATATCGCAACTTCCGCACGTTCACCTCCCCCACCCCGGTTCAGTTTTCGTGCCTCGCTGTAGATCCGAGCGGGGAAGTCATCGCTGCAGGGTCAACAGACTCGTTCGAGGTCTTCCTGTGGTCAGTCCAGACCGGAAAGCTGCTCGATGTCCTCACCGGGCACGAAGGTCCCATCAGCTCCCTCGCCTTTTCACCGACAGGCAACTTCCTGGCGTCTGGCTCCTGGGACAAGTCCGTCCGTGTTTGGACAGTCTTCGGCCGCTCGCACGCCGTGGAACCGTTCCAGCTCAGCGCGGACGTGCTCGCGGTCGCGTTCCGCCCGGACGGGAAGGAGCTCGCGGCTGCGAGCCTCGACGGCCAGGTGATGTTCTTCGACGTGCACCTCGGGAAGCAGACGAACCTCATCGACGGGCGGCGGGACATCTCCGGGGGCCGCAAGGCGGACGACCGCGTGACGGCGGCGAACAGCGCGTCGGGCAAGGCGTTCAACAGCCTCGCGTACACGGCCGACGGGCGCTGCGTCATCGCGGGCGGGAACAGCAAGTACGTCGTCATCTACGACGTCCGCGAGGGTGTCATGGTGAAGAAGTTCCAGATCTCCCAGAACCTCAGCCTCGACGGCACCGAGGAGTTCCTCGACAGCCGCAAGGTCACCGAGGCGGGCAACACGGACCTCATCGACGACCGCGGCGACGAGAGCGACCTCGAGGACCGCATGGACACCACCCTCCCCGGCGCACAGCACGGCGACATGTCGAAGCGGCGGTATCGCCAGGAGGCGCGGACGAAGTGCGTGCGCTTCTCGCCGACGGGGCGCGCGTGGGCCGCCGCGTCGACGGAGGGCCTCCTGATCTACTCGGTCGACGAGTCCGTCGCGTTCGATCCGTTCGACCTCGACCTCGACCTCACGCCGCAGGCGCTGCTCGCGACGCTCGCGCAGCGCGAGTTCCTCAAGGCGCTCGTGATGGCGTTCCGGCTGAACGAGAAGCCGCTCGTGCAGCGCGTGTACGAGGCGGTCCCGCGCGCGGACATCCGCCTCGTCGCGCGCGGGCTGCCGGCCGTGTACGTGGGGCCGCTGGTGCGCTTCGTCGCGGAGCATATGGAGCGGAGCCCGCATGTGGAGTTCGACCTGCTGTGGACGAGCGCGCTGCTCGGGGCGCATGGAAGGCACTTGCGGGACCGCGCGGGGGAGTATGCGAGCGTGCTGAGGGCGCTGCAGAAGGGGCTGGGGGACTGCGAGGCGTTGATTTCGCGGCTGTAAGTACTGCGAGGCTTGCCTACGATTCGGTGCTGATGAACTTTGCTTGTAGGTGTGAGGACAATAGCTCCACATTGGCGTACCTGCTTGGCCAGTTGAAGGTCCAGGCGAATAGGGATGGGGATGTCGAGATGAGCGACTCAAATCGGGCGACTGTCAGTGCATTCTAGGCATTTTGATGGATACATGTTTGCCTTGTATACCTCATACAACGAGTCTCTGTACTACTGGTTAGCCCTTGAAGTTGTAAAAGTACTATAATACATGCATGGGTGGCGCGAGGCTACACATGGAACACGCATTCCCTCACAGCAAGATGTAATAAGGAAGGAGTGTACGATTCCCAATATACGCAAAACTGCGACATTAAGGGCGTACTCGTCTCTGGAATGATGCCATGGTCATCGTGCCATGTCGCGAGTAGGTCAAAGTGTTTTCATGAGGCTTAACAATGCGCAACAACCTGCTAACGCGCCAACACTAATGTGAACTGCTCTTTTCCACCACGCCTTCCGGCGTGTCGCTCCAGGAGAGCGGGTTGGTGGTGAGGCACGCCCTGCTTCGAACGGGGCGGCCTCTAGTTGGTCAAGCATCACAGCCTCTCCGTCAGTCGGGTCGCGGTGCTCAGACGTCCGCCAATCGTAGAGAACGTCAAAGAACTGGTCTCCATCGAGGAGGGGGAGGGGAAGCAGGTTGAAGAAGTAGAACGAGAGCGAGAGCAGCTCGAGATATCTGAAATCCATGCCGTCAGGATAGCTTGCAGGACGAGTTTCACAGGAGAGTACGCACAGGAACAGAATGTTCCAAATGACGGGTAGGCCCATAGGCAGTACTCCATAGGTTGGTAGCCAGTCACCAACCTCAACTACAGCCAAGGGGAAGGTCAGCAATCGGAACGAAGTGGAAAATAGCACCGACGGACCTTCTTCCAATATTTCCGATGAGTCTCCTTGCCACACAAGCTTGCGCTCCACGTCTTCCTTATCCTTTCTCAGCCATGGCGGTACGTGGATCGTCAATGACACAAGGGCCTGGTCACCGCGAGGTCGGATGCAAAGCTGACCACGACCGCAATCCACGGAGGACGCGCAACGGCGAGTAGATGCACCCTCTGGAGCGTCGAGGAAGAATAACGGATCGACGCATCGTTCAAAACCGGGGTCACTGTCTGGAACGAAACATGATTGGAAGGACACCTCTGATCGTTGAGCAGAGCAGCAAGTCGTGTTGTGCACTGAACACCTTGTCATCGTCTATCCTTGCAGGCGGCGAAAACGGGGACATACCAGCGAACCATGGCTCCTCTGTGCACCATCCTAGTGCTGGGGCAGATGCATTCCGCTTGATGGACAAAAGAGCTTCCCATCTGGCCGCAGCACCCCCAGGACCATCGAGAGTATCGTCTCCTATTTTGTAGACCACAGAACCTACAGGCAGGTACCCGTGAAGGGGTGAAGCCTAGTGACGAGCGGTTAGCGGAGATGGGTATACATGAAACAAATGGCTAACCTCGTCTATGTGAACTACGACACGCCCGTAAGCACTGACGTCTTGGTATCCAAGAATCGGCCAAACAATCTTGGAGACACTCGCCCAAGTAGTGGCGGCAAGGAACAGACAAAAGATTAAATTATGAAACGCCCCAGCGGAGATAATCCTTAGACGGGCGCGAGGAGGCAGAGATTCGGTCTGTTCGGTGGGGAACGAGACGAAGGCTGATGGTAGGAGAACGGTAAGACCTAGGCCGGCGGACGTGAGGGGCACGGAGTCACTGCACGTGTATGATTCGTCATACGATAGTCATGGCATGAAGCAGGTGGCTGGACGTACAGAGCGGCGGCTAGTGCATGACCCAGTTCATGGAAGATTTGGGTTGCCAAAAGCGCGCTAAGAAGGATTGGTAGATGGTAAAGTGGTATTGTAACTCCGGGGATCTAACTCAGAGACGTCCAAGTGAGCGACAAGATCAAGATCGTGCCTCAAAGACATTTCGGACAACTCGTGTACGCACGAGAATCGTCCGATTGAATACTCACAATCAAGTGCAAAGGTGGGCCGCTTGAATGGGTTGGAGAGGCTGCGGGTGGCTGGTCCAACAAATCTTGTCTCTTGTGGAGGGAAAGGACGGCAGAAGGAAGATGCATGCTGTCCTGGTTGAGATTTACAAAAGAGAGCAGCCGGAACACTGTCGAAATCAGCAAGATGATGGACCCCAGCATGCCTAATACGCCTAATACACTTCCAGCGTCGTATACGAGATTGAGGAGTTTCGTCCATCGGCTAGCCTTCAGCCGGGTAGCGAAGCGATGGTGAAGGGAATTGCATGCCGTCGAATGGACTGCAAGGTGGAAGTTGCTGAGAGTGACTCGCGTTGTGGGAGTCCTCAAGAGGTCCGAAGATTGAGACTTGGATGAGGAGGTGGGAGAAGGGAGCAGCGATCGTTTGGACGAGCGGCGACGGTAATGGCGGAAGGCATAGAGGAGAGCCCAGAAAACGAAGAGGGTCGCAAACAGGTCACGTACATGGGCCATGGCAGAGGCCGCTGTGGTCGACGGTTTGGGCAGAGAGCCGAGGCCGAGGATACTGGAGAGAGAGAAAGAGTCAAAGTGGCCCTCCGTGGCGCGATGTGCGGGGTGACGTTGGGCGCGTAGTCTTCCTGATCGGGCAGCCTGCGACGCGTCCCCTGGGACTCCGAGAATGGACCGTAGGCCCGGGTCCGACGCGTTGTTCGACTCTCCATCGACCTCTCTCCTCCCTCTCTCTCTTCCTCTCCCGCTCTCGTCGCTTCTGGGCACGGGCGTTCCACTATGCCCGCCCCAAGACCCTCTCAGAGCGCAGAGGCCGCCCGCGCTGCCGCCGCACAAGCCGAATTCAATGAGAAGAAGTGGGTCTGGGTTCCCGACGACAAAGATGGCTACCTCGCAGGTTGGGTCGTCAAGGAGGAAGACGATCTCGGCGAGGTCGTAATGGCTTCAGGTGGCGAGGTTCGTCGACCTCTCTCTTCCTCCTCAACTTCAATGGCCATGGCCCAACCGTCTTGCTCCATCAGATCCGCAAGGTTCCACTTTACGCTTTGTCCAAGATGAATCCACCCAAATTCGACAGAGTTGACGACATTGCTGACCTCACCTTCCTCAACGAAGCCAGCGTTGTACACAACCTCCGTTTGCGATATGGCTCGGGTGCCATCTACGTGAGCATCCCATCTACCCGCCATTCTTGTCCATCTCTTCTCATGACTCCCTTTCCTTATCCCTTGATCCACTTCAGACCTACTCCGGACTCTTCTTGGTCGCCGTCAATCCATACCAGGCATTACCTCTCTACTCCGATGCTATCGTACACCAATACCGTGGCAAGCGACGCGATGAGAACCCTCCTCATATATTCGCAGTTGCTGAACGCGCATGGGTTAACATGGGGGAGGAGAGAGAGAATCAGAGTATTCTAATCACGTACGTTATCTCACCCCCTCGATCATTCGTCTTGTAACACGCTTTCATAGCGGCGAGTCTGGTGCCGGTAAGACCGAGAGTACCAAGAAGGTCATCCAATACCTTGCAGCAATCGCTACCGACGCGCACGCTCCCTCATTAACTCCCTCTCATTCCCAATCCCCATCTCTCTCAAGCCCAGCTTTTACCTCCGTTGTCCCTGCAATCGGCCTTCCACGGAGTAGTTCATTGCGCAAACACACCAAAGGCACTTCGGTCAGTGGCCCCGGCTCCGGTTTTGGTCTAACCTCCAAGGGTCGTCTCGGTTTGCTTGAGAGGCAGATCCTCCAGGCGAACCCTATCCTTGAAGCGTTCGGCAATGCTCAGACGCAGCGGAACAACAACTCGAGTCGTTTCGGAAAGTTCATCCGCATCAGCTTCTCTCCAGATGGCAGCATAGCTGGTGCGAATATTGACTGGTACCTTCTCGAGAAGAGTCGAGTGGTTGTACGCAGTGAAGCAGAACGCAGTTTCCACGTGTTCTATCAGCTCATGGAAGGTGGAGGCAGTCTGAAAGGTAATCAAAGTTCGCCAGCCGAAGGACGTTGTCACTGACCATAGTTCAGAGACACTACTGCTTGATGGCGATGTGGAGGATTACGAGTACCTCAACAAGAGCCGACGGGAGGTGGACGGTATCGATGATCGGGAGGAGTGGAATCTGCTCAAAGTAAATGCAGCGTCCTGTTTAGAAAGTATGAGATCTGACGTTGCACATAATAGGCCGCCCTCGACACCGTTGGGTTCACTCCCGCAGAACAACTTGACCTGTTCCGTGTTGTAGCTGCTGTCCTGCACATTGGCAACATCGCTATAGCAGCGACACGATCCGACGACGCCACCATGCCCGATCCATCTCAGGCAGAGCGGGCTTGTCATCTCCTGGGTCTTCCTCTATCCGAGTTCACGAAAGCTGTTCTACGACCTCGCGTGCTTGCTGGCCGCGAATGGGTCACGCAGGCGCGCACGCGCCAGCAGGCCCTTGATGAACTGGCTTCGCTCTGTAAGACGCTCTACGAGAAGTCGTTCGGAATGCTTGTCGACCGTATCAACCGTGCGCTCGATCGGCCCTCGTCCAAGTCTACGTTCATTGGCGTCCTTGATATCGCTGGATTCGAAATCTTCGACGTCAACGGCTATGAGCAGCTTCTCATCAACTACACGAACGAGAAGCTGCAACAGTTCTTCAACCACCACATGTTTGTCCTCGAGCAGGAGGAATACGCGCGCGAGGGCATTGAATGGGACTACGTCAACTTCGGTTTGGATCTTCAGCCTACGATTGACCTCATCGAGTGCAGCGGCTCGACTATTGGTATTCTCAGCCTACTCGACGAGGAGTGTATCATGCCAAAGGCTACGGACCGCACCTTCACGAACAAGCTTCATGCTATCTGGGCCGCCGAACCACAATCTGGAGAGGAGCCGCACCCGGGCACATTCAAGTACGAGCAGGCGCGGTTCGAACAAGGCTTCCTAGTCCACCATTACGCAGGACGAGTCGAATACAGGACGGACGGGTGGCTGGAGAAGAACAAGGACCCGCTCAACGATAACCTGACGCGCGTCCTCGCGGGCTCGTCCGAGCACTACATCGCCTCCCTCTTTGCTGAGTACAGCGACATGCCCCTACCCACCAGCAACGCCCTTCACGCCGCGACGATCGGGAAGAAGCGCGTCGCGAAGAAGGGCGCGTTCCGCACGGTCGGGCAGCGCCACAAGGAGCAGCTCTCGGTGCTCATGACGCAGCTGCAGGGCACGCAGCCGCACTTCGTGCGGTGCATCGTGCCGAACACGCACAAGAAGCCCGGGCGCGTCGACGTCCCGCTCGTGCTCGACCAGCTCCGGTGCAACGGTGTGCTTGAGGGCATCCGCATCGCGCGATTGGGGTACCCGAACCGCCTCCCGTTCGTGGAGTTCCGCCAGCGGTACGAGGTGCTCACGCCCGGGATCATACCGCCCGGGTACATGGACGGGCGCAAGGCGTGTCTGCGCATGGTCGACGCGCTCGAGCTGGACAAGTCTATCTTTCGCATCGGGACGTCGAAGATTTTCTTCAAGGCGGGTGTGCTGGCGGAGCTGGAGGAGCGGCGGGACGCGCTGCTGTTCGATATGTTCTCGAGGCTGCAGGCGGTTGCGCGGATGTTCACGGCGCGCAGGCAGATGAAGAAGATCCTTAACCGCGCGGTCGCGATCCGGACGATACAGCGGAATGCGAGGATTTATGGCGAGCTTCGCGATTGGCCGTGGTGGAATCTGTACACCAAGGTACATGGGAGCTACCTCTTGAGTTGTTCGGGTTTCTGATCGCGCATTTGTGTTAGGTCCGGCCTCTCTTGGCTGCTACGCGCAACGACGAAGAGCTTCGGAGGAAGGAAGCTGAGCTCATCCTGGCCAAGGAGCGCGCGGAGCGAGACCAGCGGGAACGCGAAGCGCTCGAGGGTCTCAAGATGCGTCTCGAATCCGAGAAGCGCAAGGTCGAGGAGGATCTCGAGGCTGAGCGCGCCGTCGGCGTCGACAAGGATATGCTCCTCGAGCGCACGAAGAAGCACGAAGTGGAGCTCGAGGACGAGATCCTCGCTCTGCAATCGGACCTTGATACCCTCGACTCGCAGCTCGATCGTGCACTCAAGTTGCAGAAGGAGAGCGAAGAGAAGCACAAGACCCTCCAGGAGGCGTTCAGCCAGGCCGCGGAGCACCTTGTTCGGCTCGAGAGCGAACAGAATGACTGGGTCGAGCGCGAGTCGAAGCTCAACAAGGATCTTGATGACGCCCAGGTGGAACTTGATATCCTCGCTGCGGAAAAGGAAATGCTGGAGAAGCAGGGTGAGGAACTCAAGAACCTGTTGGCTCAGCGCGAGGAAGATCTATCTCGTGCGAAGGAGAGGATGGAATCTACGATGTCTGATCTGGATACCAAGCTCTCTACGGAACAACGGAACAAGTTTGTGGTTATCTCGTTCCCTAAAACGCTCTTGCTAACCATCATCGTGTTTACATTACAACAGGGACGCTCTGCGCGAAAAAGCCGAGTCATTGGAGAAAGATACCCGCCAGCTCAAGGAGCAGCTTGCTGAAATGGCCCGCACCGCTACGGACTACTCCAACATGATCAAGAGCAAGGAGCAGCAGGCAGACAAGCTCTCCGACGAGCTTGACAAGTTCAAGGGCGACCGCGACGCGCTTCTCAGAGAGATTGCGGAACTCCAGGCCACCATCGATACGCTCTCTGCCGAGCTCGACTCGGAGCGCAAGGACAAGCAGCGCAATGCGAGCGCCCAGATCAAACTCCAGGCTGAGCTCGATGAGCTCCGCGCTCTCCTCGAGGCGAAGGTCACGGAGGAGACTCGCCGCAGCGAGGTCGCGAAGAGCAAGGAGGAGGAGCTTGCAGACCTCCGTTCGCAGGTGTCCAAGCTGTCTGCGGATCTCACTGAGAGTCGGAGGGTCGCGGTCGAGACGCAGAACAAGCTCAAGGTCGACCTCGAGACGATCACTCGCGAGCACAAGAACATCCAGTCTAGCCACCAGTCTCTCTCAGATCGGGAGCAGGCGAGCCGCACCCAGCTCAAGAAGACAGAAGTCGTGCTCGCGGAGGCGGAAAAATCTAAGCGTTCGATCGAGTCTGAGCTTCAGTCTATTCGTTCCCGCGCAATCGATACCGACAACCAGCTCGCTGAGGTCCAGAGGGCGAAGGAGGTAAACAAATCACAACCAATGTTTATGCGGAGGACTCACGTTTCGTTTTGATCTGTAGAGTCTGGAACGTCAGCTCGCTAGCACACAGTCAAGATATGCCGACTTTGAAGACGCAGCTCTCCAACTCGAACGCGACAAAGCCGCTCTCGACCGTCAAGTCGAGACCCTCAAGAAGCAACTCGATGCTGAGACTGCCAAGCGGACTAAGCTGGAGGAGACCGCGTCGAAGCACAAGGCCGAGGCGAACCGGCTCAAGGACATCAACCTCAAGTTCGAGAAGGACATGAACCAGGTGCTCAAGGACCTGAAGACGCGTGAATGGGAAGTCAAGCAGCTTGAGGCGAAGCAGAACAAGACCATCATCGAGCACGTCCATGTCTTGGAGGAGGCGAAGCGCGTCACCGACCGTCAGCTCGCTGAAGCGCAAGTAGAGCTCCAGAAGCAGGCCACCTACATTCGCTCCCTTGAGAAGACTAGGACGCGACTGACTACCGAGGCCGAGGATCTCGCTCGTGAGAAGGCCAACGAGGAGCTCGCTATCCGCGTCAAGGAGAAGAAGGCTCGCGATCAGGAGGCAAAGGCTACTCGCGCACTCGCCGACTTCGAGAACGAACGTCGCGCTCGAGAGGCCGCCGAGGTCCATGTCAAACGACTGCAGAACGAGCTGAAAGATGCTCAGGCGCAGGTGGCTGACGCGGAGCAGCGGATGATCGGGATCCAGAAGGCCAAGGACAACCTCGAGATTGAGCTGACAAGACTCGCCGACGAGACGGAGGTCCCGCATTCATTATCCAAGGTCCAACGGCAGTACGAATCGCGCATCAGCCAACTCGAGGCGCAGCTGGAGGAGTCGGAGCTTGCGAAGTCTGCAGCTGCAAGGATCAAGGAACATGTCGACCGTCAGCACGCCGAGATCCGCAGGCTTATTATGAGCAGCGGGCCTAAAGACGATTCGTTCCGTACTCGGCTTCTTCGGGAGCTCCAGCTCGCGGACGAGGAGATGGAGCGCGAGCTCTCGCACCGAGCGCAGGCTAAGCACCTCACTGGCAACCGTACTGGCGAACAGAACCTCGGCCCTGTGACTCCGACTAAGCATCGCTCTAATGGCACTGTCCGCTTCAAGGACGGCCCTCCTACCGAGATACCACGCACTCCTGATCGCCACGCTCAGGTCAACAAGCTTCGTCAGCAGGTGCAGGCCTTGGAGTTGCAGATGGCAGCGTCAACTCGGATTCGGCAGTACCTCGAGACATCGCTGCGGGAAGTCACCGAAGAGCTGCAACACAGCGATGGTTCGAAGCAGTCTATCGAGAGCACTCGTACACGTCTTGCCAAGGAGAATGCACGCCTTGCCGAACTGCTGGAGGAAGAGGCTGAGGCGCGACGAGCTGCTCAGGCTGCTCAGATTGACGGAGTGCAGGCTATGTGGGACCGTTTCCAGAACACAATCGACCAGGAACGCGAGAGCTATACTCGGTTGGATGAGTCCCGGAAGGCCTTGGTATGTTTCTTCCATTCGCGTTGTTGAATCTATTGTCTAACTAGGTGCAATAGGTAGTCCAGCAGCGTGCGGCTCAGATGGAGGTCGAGGACCAACGCCGCCAGGTACAAGAGTTGACTGCTTCCAAGAAGCAGTTACAAGGCGAGGTCAACGCCCTCAAAGAGCGTTTGGACGCCGAGATCCTCGCCAAGAATGACGAACTGGGTGAGCAACGTCGTTGCATCGGCACCCGTCGATTCTTACCATCCCATCATAGCTGTCAAGCGGAGCGTCCAGGCGCGGCTGCAAGAGCTGGAGATCACATCTTCTGCGACGGCGACCATTCATTCTGGTGGGTCCATCATCAGTGTACGCATTGTTTGGGTCTCACGTCGCTCTCGTCAACAGAGCTGCAAGAAGCGATCGATGCCTACAAGACGAAGACGGACGAGTATCTCAAGCGGTACGAGGAAGCCGAGATCAATCGTGCCAAGGCAGCTCGCGCAGAGGCATTCGGTGCGCTCGCAGTTGTTTTGATGAGTTTACGACATTGACGAGACTCTTCTTGCAGCTCGTCGCGCACTGGCGGACGCAGAGAAGGCACAAGCAGAAGCTGTTGCAGATCGGCAGGGAACTGAGCAACGCTTGCTGGGCGCCGAGCAGCGCATACAGGAACTCGAGCGTAAGCTTGAGGAAGAGGGTCGCGAGACGTCCGACCTTGCGCTTCTCCGTCAACGTCTTGCAGAAGAGATGGAGGACGAGCGCAAGCAACACCAGCAAGAAGCTGCCGAACGCGACTTTGCTGCCGACCAGACTCGCAAGAAGTACCAAGGTACGGGCCGCATTTAATACGTCCACAATCACGTTCGCTGACGAGATCCTTGTAGCCGAACTTGCACAGTTGAGCGAAGGTTAGTGTCCGTCGGGAGAGGTAGTTCGTGAGTCACTGACCAGACCTTGAAGAGCTGCAATCCCAACGAGACACGATGAGTCGCCTCCGCGAGGAAAGTCGCAAACTCCGCTCCGAGTACGACGAGTTGCAGCTGCGTTACGACGACGAGGTGTACAACGGCGGGTCGTGGAAGAAGGACAGGGAACGCCTCGAAACCAAGATCCAGGATGTCACAAAGGCGTACGATGCGTCCGTGGCCGCGCAAGCCGAGCAGCAGTCCCAAATCGTCTCCCTCCACTCGCAAGTTCGCGAGCTGCGTAGCGTGCTCAACGACGCCGAGACCGATCGTGCCCTTCTCCAGAAGGCCCGTCGTGCGCTTCAAGCAGAGCTCGAAACCATTAAGATGGACCACGTCGACACTAACAGGATGTCGTCCGACACAGAGCTTCAGCGAGTGCGCCTCGAAAAACAAGACCTGGAGCGTTCTCTTGAGGAGCAGGGCGACCGCGTTTCAATGGCGTTCGAGCGGATGAAGAAGGCAGAGACGTACGCCAACGAGTGTCAGATTGAGCTTGGAAAGATCCGCGTGGAGAATTCAGAACTTGATAGGATGAATGTGGGTGTTCTCGACATCTCGTCATCGGTCGCTGCCTGCTAACAACTGAGTGTAGGCGAACCTCGAGAAGCAGGTCAAGGATCTCAATGTTCGCATCGTAGATCTCGAGACGAGATCGTTGAATGCTCCTCGCCCGGCCCCGACCTCGAGACGGTTGGAGTCCCGGATTGAGGAGCTTACAAGCCAGCTCAGCCAGTCGACGAAGGACAGCTCTCGCATCCATCGCTCGGCGGACAAGGCTCTGCAAGAAGTAGATCGTCAGCGTTTGCGCTTGGAAGACGAGGTGAAGAACTATGAGAGCAAGATTGTGTCCATGCGCCAAACGATGGACGAACTTGTATGTAAATCTTTTTGGCTGATCCTGCCATATACTAAACGAGTGCTTCCCACAGCAAACGTCGGAGAACAACTTGCAGCTTGCGAAGCGTCGTGCTGAACGCGAGGCGGCGGACTTTAAGCAGAAGTCTCTGAACCTGGAGCGCGAAGTCGAGCGACTGCGGAGCCGTCTCGAACGTCCGTCCAGCACGTTGCTTGGGTCCCCCGTGAGCTCCCCGCGGAAGCAATGATTGTGACTATACCCACTGACGAGTTTACGATAATCCTTACGAGCACTGATATGTTATGACGCTTTGATGTTTTCGGCTTCTGGCTACATGTTGTGTACTAGTCATCTGTATCTCATACTGGACCATGGACTCTCCGTCATTTCAGGCCATATACCTTATTACCTCTGCCAATACATCTCTCGTCATCCTCTGTGACTTGTCTCGCACGTCGTCGTCGTCGTTTGGCAAGGCATTGCAGGTCCTGACTCCTGGCCAAACTTGAAAGTCGGGCGCTCAAGGCAGAACCCGGCAGAATCCGAAACTGTACAGTTGCAGATCTGAGATCAGCCACCGAGGAAGAGCGGGCTCGCGAGTGCGGACAACGGCACCGACAGGGACAAGACCAACGTCAAAATGGTGGGTGGACTGTTGCTCGTCCTTGTCGCAGTCGATCGCATACTCACCCTGTATCACTACTACAGCCCAAGGAGATCCGTGACATCAAGCAGTTCATCGACATCGCGCGGAGGAAGGATGCCAAGGGTGTGTGCGCTTCAGTCTTCCACCCTTCCCTCCACCTTCTCATCCATGCTACCAACGTCTCTAGCTGCGCGCATAAAGAAGATTGCGTCGCGAGTTCCTGGCGGCAAGACCAAGACCAAGTTCAAGATCCGGTGCTCCCGCTACCTCTACACCCTCTCCCTCGACGACCCCGAGAAGGCGGCCAAGCTCCAGCAGAGCTTGCCTCCTGGTGCGTCCCATCCCATCCTTTTCTTCTCCTCCGCTCGCTTTCTCAAAGCAGGCACATCCCTTCGTGTAGGTCTCCACGTCGACGAGATCAAGGACACGCCCAAAAAGAAGTAAACAGCGCCCACCGGCTGTCGCTGTTTGGTTCGCTATGCTCTGCTGTCCTTCGCTATATCTACTGGCACTCAGACGTCACATTATATGGGAATGTATGCTCCACGACGATGACCATTATGCATGCATGGCACCCCACTGTATTCCTAGCGCACTACGGGTGGACCGCCTCTCGGCCTATCCTAGACTACACTTCCGGAAGGCCCTTCAATTGCGACGCGATATATTCGTCTTCCTACATGCAACTGTATCGGCGTCCAAGAGTAAGGGTCGATGTTGCCGTTCTTGCTCTGAATAGTTGGAGGTATATTGAACACATTTTACCGAAGGCTGCCTAGACCTTGTCAGGATGTCGCGAAGCTGAAAGAATTTGAGCATTTAAAATGCTGAAGGGGTGGCCCACTTTGCTAGGTTGGTGCCGTGCGGGATGTCACGCGCACTTACTCTCGAATCCAAGACCGTCCGCACATTTGTGGCGAACCTGTCGTTGCAGTACGGTTTCACTGCAGCGCTAGTTGAGTACTAGTACGCTGAGACTAAACTCATCCACATGTTGACGACAACTCGAGTGCTCGTCCGTCCACTTGGGTATTGCGCTTTCCGATCGTCGGTTTTAAGTCCGTTGCTTTAACATTGTAAAGTGCAGCTCCTCACTTTGGTTAAGACTTCATACACTGTACAACTGAGGTAATCTCAGACTCAGACGTGAGGTCTTCGTTTTACCCGTTGCACTCTTTACCTTGTGTGCAAGGTTACTGCCGTCGTTATTGAAGCCTGCTTTTCGGTCACCCGAGACCCCGTAAGCGCTCTGTGAACACCATGCCTGTAATCCGCTGACTTGTTTGCGGCGATCCACAGGCTTGCGGTCTTCGCCAGCAACTACTACATCCCCGTCTACTTGTCGCAGGCGTGATGATCACGACGACACGCGTTGAGTACAGGCCTGTCATTTGGGTGTCCTGGGTATGTGAGCTCTTGCCGGCAAGTATCATGACTGATGTCAAGTTGGGTTGGACTTCATGCAGCCCTTCATGCTACGATGCCACCGGCAGAGATGGCAGCGTCCTCGGCGGCGTTCATGCTTTTTCGGTACGTCTATGTCTCTCCCACCATAAGATATGTCGCTCACTGGCAGCTAAACTTATCGGCTCGGCCATCAGGGTCACGGTGACCACACAAAAGCATCCGACTCGCGACCCGGACGCACCACTACATCAAGGGACTCGCAGGACCTGCGTGCGACGCGTTGCTCGGCCTCGCGCTGGGCCCCACCCTCACCCGCTCCTTCCAGTTGCTCGCCGAGCCCTCGTACGCCTGCCGCCAGTCCTCGTACACCTGCGCCGCGCCCACACGCCGTGCCCCCGCAGCGAAGTTGCCCCTTCCACCACGAGCACTGACGACCTGGCACAAGCAGAACCCTTGCACCTGCACTTCTGCCACCTAAGCTCTTCCCGCTCGTCAACAAGTGGCGGCTCGTGGCTGCCAACGACCGGCGCTGCTGTCTGTTGTGTGCGAGGCTCTGGTCGTCCCGGAGCACTTCCTCCGCATCTACATCCGAGGTGGGATCTGAGCGGGGGGAGAACGACGCGGGGAACTCGACGTGGAGAGACTCGAGGGCGCAGCCGGAGGCCCGGACTCGGAGGAGGTCGCTGATGGCTTTGGTGCTGCCGAGCTCGCGCCAGCAGAGCTGGATGAGGCTCGCCGGACTAGCCCTCGCCCTCGAGCTCGAAGTCAAAGTCGAAGGGGGCGGGGGAGTGGGTGGCCCAGAGGATACGGCGTGCAAGTAGAGCTCGTGCAGGGGGGGAACATGGAGAGGAAGGCGACGACGTCGCACAGTTCCACGTCCTTTCGGGCAGGGTGTGTGTAGATGCAGTCCTCAACTAGACCAAGGTGAGCCCCTCCCTCCCCCTCTCCATCCACCACGACCACTGACGATCACGCGCGCACAGTTCTGGGGCAAGTACCTCTCGATCACTGCTGTCTCGAGCTGTGCTGGGAGGCGATTAGTACTTGCATCGTTACCATCGTACCAGACCCGCCTCGCGCTTCTGCTCGAACTGTTGCAGTCCCACGTGATGCTCGAAAGCAACCTTCGTAATAGTGCATGCGGAGGGATTGGGATGCAGAAACACCAGGTTTGGCACGACCTATGACAACGACAATATCTGTTTAGCTCTATTGCACTGTAACCCATAGTACAGTATGGAAATAACAACGATACATCTAGCTGACTGAATTCGGGAATCGGCGGCGCTCCCATAAGCATCCGTGCCCCAATCAATGCATGTTCTTTCGCGACCCCATACTGAGCTCGCATCCCAATCAAGATCATGCCTGTACGTCATCCTCCGCACACAAGGTAACGGTTGCGGCCGCAGTCGGCGGCGCTTGTCTAGTAAGTTGACAATGCACTTTGTAATCGATGACCAACGTAGAGTATTCCTTCACATAGCCAATACAGTACTTGTTCGCCTCGACCAGTTTCTTTGGCGTAGGCGGGCGTTCCTGCGTATGTCGTAATGAGCCTTTGCTCTCTCACCAAGCTTACGATAAGACCACTTGGTTTTGTACATGTCTCCAAGGCAGGGTGCACCCATCGCGATCCTCAGCACCGGGACTTGGCGCATCGTCGTCGTCGTTGTCGTCGTACGCAGCTCTGTCCCGACTCCGCCGAGTGCCTCAACTGCCCGTCCAGCGCGCGAACGATTCGGGATCAATGGTGCGCCCATGAGCTCCGTCGTAAATTGCCGACCCATTCCACGCGCCGTACGTAGTCTGCAGGTGCGCGTCCATCACCACGGGGCCCTGCTTGGGGCCAGGTGCACGCAGCCCCGTGCGGAGAAGGTGGGGGCACTAGTACATAAGCACAGTTACAGTACTAGTGACCTTGATCAGTCCGCAACAACTGAACCCAGGGTCAGCAAGTATCCCATGCCGCAGGGCTCGACCTCAAGCCCAGAGTCACCGTGGCTCACCGTACCCGCCATAACTTCTCAGAATCTTCGTTTTAGGATGCCCCCTGGAAAGATGTCGGGAGCTGTACCCCGGCCTCCGACCATCTTCCCGGGCGGAGCGGCGAGCCTTCTAACGCGCCTTGAACGCGCCTCTACGCTATAGGTGAACAGTTTCATAGCCACGAGAATTACTTGCCCACGCGATCTTCGATGATCCTTCTGCGCACGCGCCTGTGCATCGCCGGTCCGGTGGACTCTGAGCGATTTGCGGTCTATCGTTAACGTTGCCCCCCCGATGCGCCCACCACGCAGCCGTGTTTCGACCTTCGCAAGCTTTACCTGCGCTGTGTCAGGCAGTATCAGAAGTCTGTTCAGGCTCACCACCAGCACTGCCGACTGGCGAACGCGGACCACGGACGGCGTTATCACGGCCGCCCTGCGCCCGGCGACGTTAGAAGCAAAGAGAAGTGCGCCGCCTGCGACCGCACATCCCCGGGTGACACGGGCCCTGCGTTTCAGGAAAAGGGACAAACTTATCACCGTTAGATTCGGACGCGGTCGAAGGATACTTACAAAACAGTTACAGCTTACTGGAGGTCTAGAACAGCCCGGGGCAACGGTGCGCACCACTCTCGCGTGTTGCCCCGTTGACGTCAGCGTCGACTTGGGGTCAGAATCCAGATGGATCTTCGTCTGCCCGGATCTGTGCGCCCGGCGTCGTCGCAACTGGGCAACGCCATGCGATTCTGAAAGCTCCCGGCGGGCCCACGCTTTGGCCACGCTCTTGGAGAACAACAGATGTGGCCATCCGAGTCGTCCGAATTCGATGCAGCGGGACGCAAATCGCGCGTATCAGGAGGGGGGGCTTGTGGACGGTCTTGGTCGAGACTAGGGGCGGCTTCGCGAAGTGCGGCAAGCTGCACAATGATCATGGGTGACACTTGTCCTCTTGTCGACTTCTTGTTCGGAACTTTGGTCAAGGGGCGCATTCAGCCGGCTGGATAAGTAGCTTGTCGGTCAATCGTGCGCGTGAGAACTCAGCGTGATGATCATCCCGCTTTCTCTCAGGAACGGGGTCCGGGGGATTTGCTCCGGCGAACAAGGACGCTCGCGTAAGTGCAGTGCCGGCGACAAGTTGGTTGGCGGGATGGCGGCGGATGGCGGACAACGCCACAAACCCGTGCGGAGGGATATTCATTGTTGCTGCTGTAAGCCTTGTCAGCAGTTCACCTATCCATCAATGAGAGCATGCTTACACTGTGGGTGGAGATGGGTTCGGAGCATTCTGGCCAAATGGGTCCGCCTTTGCCAGCCAAGTCAGGAGGACAATGGGAGAATGCGACACTTAGGATGCTCACGAGGCGTAGAGGATGAGAACACATCAACTGGAGAAGGATGTCTACATAGAGGTAATGTAAGTATGTGGTCAATAGGATGTCAACAGTTTGACAGTGTTGCCACAACCTAACAATGATACGCGCAAGCAGAACGGCCTGCAACAGTTCTCCACACGATGAAGACCTGTATCCACGCGAAAACCAGTAACCACCATGTGGACGAGCAGGGATGAGCTCGCCACTGTTACTTTCATCCGCACCTGGGTACAACTCCCTAGTTGCGAGTATATTGCGATGTGCGTGACGGGGAACAACCACGGGGAGTAAGAAGCTACCGGACCGACACCAGTCGGTCAGAAAAGCGTTATGTGGCGCTTATGTTCTGAGAGGCGGAGAGGAGGAAAGCGCCATAAATAGCGGCCTGGAATGAAGGGGAATTTCGAGACAAGGAGGTCTGATATGTGGTGTGAAAGCTGTGAGGAGGATGGAGGGAAAGGAACCACACACAGGACTAAGCAGCAAAGAAAACCAAACCGCACCCAGCTACAGGTAGCAGATTCATTGAGACACAAGGTCGTGGGCAGCACGACTGACGGCGTATACGGGGGGAGAGGCATTCCCTGGGCATTCCTGTGAACAATGAGACAGTATCAGCATTGGGAGAACGCCGGAACCGAACGCTGGACGCGTATGGGGGCGGGGAGAGTCTGCGCCGATGTCCGGGAGCGACGGGGATGGAATGATGTGCAGTTGATTCCTGCCAAGGATCGTCGCCTCCGCAACAGGAGGTTCATGTTTCATGCGATTGCGGCGTCACGCTTAATACAAGCCCGCCATAACGAGCGGGTTCTGTGTGAACCTGAGTGGGAGTTAGGGTTGGAATTTGGAAGACAAAATAAATAAAGACTTGAAGGGGGCGCGGGCCCGAAGTCGCTTGGCGGCAAGGAACATGCGGAAACAATGGGGTGCATCAAGGAGATGATGAAGGGTGCGAGAGAAAGGACAGGACGGTGTGGAGGAGGCGGGAGACTGGGAGCCCGTTACCATCATCGGCCAGGGTCTCACTCCCACAACACATTCGCCGATCCACGCCAAACTCCGATAAAGGGCTGAGCTTGAACAATAATGGTGCGGATAACAAACGTTCACACTCCGCCCGGTTGGACCCGGGGCAAGGCTGGGCAAGGACGTCTCTTTTACTCTTCGCCAATGTGCGTTTCAGCCGAGTCGGATACAGTATCTTTTTGCTTCCTGAACTCTGTTTGCATCAGTATCAGGCTCCAGCGTCGATTCTCCGACGGTTCGGACTCGACTTCTCGAGGTGGAATCGCCCCCGCTTCGACTTGCTTGGTCGCAGATGTCACGCATCCAGCATCGACGTCTCTGTCACGTCTTCTCGTCGAATAACCTCGTGTGAGTGCACTGCGTCCTCATTTTTGGTCATGATGATGATCGTTACTCACCGTGCTGCATGCCAGGCTGCCCGCCCGTTCGCACCATGGCAGCGCCTCAGTGTTCGGTGATTGATGTAGACGCTCCATAATTTGGGATCACATACGCCGTACCGTTTCGGCGGCAGAGTTTGAACAAATCACACCCTCGATCTCGTGGTGCCTTGCCGGCCTTACCTCCACATCACAGGACTGCGACTACGTCTCACCCAATATTATTTTGCAGACGCTGACCACGTATCCAGATTCCACTGGCCGCCAGCCAGAGGTCTTCTCGACCTTCACGGGGTAGCCCTGTGATCGAATTTCCAGCTAACGACATGACAACAGCTGGTGCGGCTCAGACTCTCATACAGTAATCCCTAAGATGTATTCCAAATCGGGCTGACACAATCGTGATGTGCAGGTGTCCGTCGCTCGCTTAAAAATGTCATGCCATCTTAGTACCTGCGCCAGCCGACGTTTCTATTCCTGCAGTCCTCATGCCTCACGACGGATTCTCTCCCCTTCCTCCCAGCCTTAATGGCGGGGACCAACAAGCACAAGATGGGCGGTTCACCCTGGGGAACTTCGCGGTCGACGAATACAAGCCTATCAAGGTGATCGTCATTGGCGCAGGTTTCAGCGGGATACTGGCCGGTATCAGGTGCGTCTCGGGCATCCAAGGCTCCGTCGAGTTTGACATGACATCCTGAACGGAATTTTAGATTCCCACAGAAGATACCGAACGTCAGTCTAACAATCTACGAGAAGAGTGACGGAATTGGAGGAACATGGTACAACAACAAGTATCCGTGAGTGTCTCTATTGCCCGTGCTCCGCAACCAACTGCAGCCAACGCTTACGTTCACGCACTCCAAGGGGTATTGCATGCGATATCCCGGCGCACTGCGTACGTCGTGCTACTCCACTGCCTGTTACTCTACTCACACTACCTGCAGTACCAGTACTCGTTCGAGGAAAAGGTTAGTGACACGCCTTCGCAAAGTCACGACCTCGCTCACGTGTTCTACAGCGCGACTGGTCCGCAATCTACCCTCCCGGGCATGAGATCCAAGACTACCTCCAAGGTGTCGTCGACAAGTACAAGCTCATGCGCTACATCAAACTCAACCACGAGGTTGTTGGCGCGCAGTACGACGAGCCCACGGGGAAGTGGCACGTACGCGTTCGGCGCACGACCGAAGACGGCAAGACCGAGGAGTTCCAAGACGTGGCGGATGTTCTGCTCCACGCGATTGGCGCCCTCGCGCGCTGGAAGCTGCCCGACATCCCCGGGATCGCGGACTTCAAGGGCGAGCTGCACCACACGGCTGGCTACAAGCCCGAAGGGAAAACGTGGGAGGACGACGTGAAGGCATGGAAGGAGAAGCGAGTCGCTGTCATTGGATCCGTGAGTGGCGTTGCATTGCATGGCGATCTTCACGCCGCCCATTCCATTCTCAACGTCGCACAGGGTTCGACTGCGATCCAAGTCGTGCCCGCACTTGCACCGCACGTCGCGAGCCTCACTACGTACGTGAGGGGCCAGACGTGGCTGTCGCCGCCTTTCTCCCTGGATGTGGTGCAAGACCTCATCGGCCGACCGGCGACAGGTGTCGAGGAGACTTGTGGGTCATGCGCAGCCGTGAGACGCTTGTGGATCTCAGCTGACTTTCTTGATGCCAGTCGCGCTACGCCCCGAGGAGATAGAGCGGTTCCAGTCAGATCCAGCGTTTTTCACCCGTTTCCGGCATGAGCTCGAAAACACGCTAAACGTGAGTGGTTTTGGCGGAGTAATTCGGGCTACATGTGTTCGTTATGCTCAGTGCGTACTATGCAGGTCCTGCACCCTTTCACCCAGCGTGGCACCGAGATGCAGAGCAACTTCCAGCAGTTTTTCAAGAAGAATATGGAGGACAAGCTCGCCGCGCGCCCCGATATCGCGGAGAAGTGTACGTTCATTACAAACTCTCTGGAGCCGAGCTGTGGATTGACGTGCATGTCATGTCCTCTCCACTTTGTTTAGTGATCCCTCAGTTCCCGGTGTCATGTCGGCGGCTCACTCCAGGCCCTGGCTATCTCGAGGCTCTCCTTATGGATCATGTCAGTCTCAAGAGTCTCCAGTTTTTTACGCTTCAGGTACTAATCTATCATGTCGTCTAGGTCGACTTCGTCTCCAGTCCTATTAAGAAGTTTACGGCTACGGGGATAGAAACGGAAGACGGCCAAACCAAGGACCTCGACCTCGTATTCTGCGCTACTGGTAAGCCTTCTCTCTTTTGATCACGCCAATGCAGCTGGTTCGCTAACCCTGGGTACGGGCCGACTTAGGGTACGACGCGTCTTGGCAGCTTCCCTTCAAGGTCGTCGGGCGAAACGGCGTCGATCTGAACACGAAGTGGAAGCCGTACCCGACGTCGTACCTATCCATGTCCGTCGACGGCTTCCCGAACATGTTCATGTCGCTCGGTC
Organism: Ganoderma sinense ZZ0214-1; assembly: GCA_002760635.1. Taxonomy (NCBI): domain Eukaryota; kingdom Fungi; phylum Basidiomycota; class Agaricomycetes; order Polyporales; family Polyporaceae; genus Ganoderma; species Ganoderma sinense. The sequence goes on from AYKW01000034.1 coordinate 1,070,610, forward strand.
CGAACTCGATCATCGGCGCCGGCGTGCTACTCCCCATCATTGAGACCGCGGTTATGTATGCCGTGCAAGCGACCGCGAAGATGCAGCGCGAGCGGATCAAGAGCATGGAGGTCAAGCCGAGCGCCGTGAAAGACTTCGACAGGTACATTGAGGTGCGTAGTGCGGCTGCCGTCGACTGTCCTCGGTGACTCGCTGACGTGAGTGTTGTTCGTGTAGAGCTACTTCCCCCAGGTGAGCAACGCTCCGTTCTTACAGAGGGTGCTCGGTTTGACCTTCCTTGCAGTCCGTGTTTAGCGCGAAATGCCGCTCGTGGTACAAGCTGGGCAAGGAGGAGGGAAGAATCGTCGGCTTGTGGCCAGGTTCGCACACCGCTCAGGCCGCAGCGTGGCAGCATTCTGACGACGCACACAGGTTCGAACCTGCACGCAGTCAAGGCGTTGCAACATCCCCGTTGGGAGGACTACGAGTATGAGCGCGATGACACCGAAGAGAACACGTTGTATTGGCTTGGGGATGGCCAGACGTGGAACGAGAAGAATAATTCTGGAGATAGTACGTCCTCGTTTCGGGTCGTGAGCTGGATACGAATGCTGACGCCCCCATTTCAGGGGCTTGGTACCTGACTGAGGAGTTCGTCGATAGGCCGCCAGGTACGTTCTAGTGCTCCGACTGCTTCCTCGCGACTTTCTGACATTCGTTTGTGCTGCGTAGTTCCTAAAGACTGAAGAAAGCAGAGATTGCGGCTCAAGACCGTGTGTCAGAGAAGGAATTGCTCCTCGGCGGTGCTCGGTGCTCTCGGCCGCGTAGTTTGCCCGGCAGATGGTTTGTTGTATAACTTCTGAAGCACGGTTTCGGCGGGCTGTGTCCATGTATGCAGTATTGTTACGATTTCTCCTGTACTATCTATCTATTGTCCCCATTCTCACCGAGATCACGTATGTCCATCCGGTTCACACGTTCAAGCCTTATAGTATCCGATGGCCTGATGAAAGAACCCGTTTGCGACGTTTCCATCGCGTCTGCTGGATCTTTGTAGGGGGTTTATCCCATGAGTTGCGTGTTTGAAGGCTGTATTATGTGAGAATAACTGACAGCGAAGCATTGTTAGGTTCGGAGGAAGGTGATGGGGCAGTCGGAGGCCGTTTCGAAGCAGACAGAGTTCTGGCTGTTTCGCGGAAAGATCGATGGCGGGGGCCCGGGCCCTGAACCACGCTCAAGGTGTACTGTATTCTAGATCTGATGGTTCAAAGTCAGCGAACCTTTAGGTCTGCAAGATGGGAGAATCAGATGCGCCGTCAGGCCACCAAGAGATATCATGCACAGCACTCGGAGTGGACCGACCTGGAGTTCCACAGTAATACCGTACTAGTTGCATGCGGCATGAAAGATAGCCCAGCTTCAGCCTTGGCCCTTCCAACGCGCGCACGGAGGAAAGCAAAAACACACTGAGACATGGGCGTTAGGCACCCGTGACGTAACGACGTGACCGGAGTGGATGAGTCACAGGCGACCAACCGGCAATATCATTTGGCTTGCACCTCAACGTTACGTCCGTCACCCCGTGGCTCCCGCCTGAAGATCAATATTACTCGCCGGTGTGTCAGAGTCCCCGTAAAATCCAATTAGAACATCCTTTCAGTCACTTATTAGGCGATCAGACCCAGCCTCGGGCACAACTTATGTAATTCCTTTGCCAGACATACTACCAATTCGACGTCAACGCGCCAACTTCCACACGGGGCGCCGCATCCCTATCATCGGCGGCAGGGACCATCTGAACGTATTCGACCTGAGCCACCGCCTAACCCCAAATCCTAGAAGTTGGAGCGGATCTTCTGGTAAGCATCATGCTTCCTTGTGCCACCCGATCGTCCCTCACGATATGGCTCCCAGAACGCGAGAAATATTAATGCGCGGATTAAGTACTGTGCGGCGTCCGAGTGGTCGTCTCAGTTCGATTTGTCTGATTCTGTCGCCCCGTGCACCGGCCGCAGGACGGTGTCGGAGTACCAACTTGAAGGAACGACTCGAAGCTTGCATGAAGTGCCTTGCAAGTGCCTGCGGCTTCTGGTAGCTAGTATGCCCATCGTAGTTGCGGCCTCAGGCCTCATGGCCGATTTCATGGCTTCGTGGGCTATCACAGGCGATGCCGGCGACTTCGACGACGATTCGATTTCAGCTACCGGTATGGCCGTTTCGATGCTTCTCTCTCGGAGAACGCCTGCGACTTGTCGGAAGATTGATATGGCCCGGGGCGGCGCTTCGCTGGCACCTGCCCAACATCACTTCTATTAGTGAAAGTCCGTCCCCCTTATATATTCTATGAGGGGGCCAGCGTTTCTGGCAAGAAAGCCATACTACTATGTCAGGACCCCTCCCCAGCGTCGCTGTGGTATGTAACGCGTGCTTCCTATCCCGACTGCCATAGTCTCATCCTCGTTTACTAGGTTGGCATAGGAGCCCTGCTCCCTAGCGGCCACCTTTCAGAGACGAACCTTGACTACCACGACTTTTTCGAATTCCTGTTGCAAAAAGGTGAGGCATACGTGCCAATACCGAAGGACAGGTTCAATGCACAATAGTAAGCTTGCGAAGCCTACCATCTGGGCAGAGTGACTGACCCAGTATGAATTCTCTTTAGCATCCGGGGCAATGCTACGGGCAAGGTACTCGCCGACACTGGAGCCTTCCTGAAAGACATCGACCAGTTCGACTTCCTCGAGTTCGGTATTACCGCGAAGGACGCGAGATACATGCCATTAGGAACTCGAAAGCTCGTCGAGGTTGCTTTCCTCGGCCTTCAGGACTCAGGCATCGACTACCGCGGCAAGAACGTGGGCTGCTACATGTCTGGCGTCGCTCATGACTTCTACAACGTTTCCGGCCATGTGGGGTTTCTATGAGCTCTTGTGATGATCAGGTCTGATCTCATGTCTATCGAATGTCTATTTAGGATGACAGCGAGGCAAAGGGATCGTTTTCCTACGGGCCGGCCATGGTTGCCAACCGTGTCTCATATCACCTTGATTTACGCGGCCCGACAGTCCCTATCGACACTGCCTGCAGCTCAACTTTGTACACCACCCATCTGGCCGTGCAGGCACTGCGCAATGGGGAATGTGAAGCCGCCGTCGTGGGCGGGTGTCAGCTGAACCACAGGTACCTGACTTATATGCCTAGCTATTTTCGAGGGATGAAAGCTGATGAGACTTGCTTTCCAGGTTCACGGATTGGTTGATCTATACTCAAGGTGGTATTCTCTCCCCTGATGGGAAGTGCAAGCCATTTGATGCGACTGCCAACGGGTATGGAAGAGAGACACGGTCATTCTCATCCACAGGACTGTACTAACACGTGCTTCAGCTTCGGCCGTGGGGAGGGCGCTGTTGCTATTGTTCTCAAACCTCTGGAAGACGCCATTCGTGACCATGATCACATTTATGCTACTGTGAGTATCTCGGACAAGCTTTTTTGTAGCATTGTATCAACGCCGTGTAGATCCTCGGCACTGGCGTCAACTCCTCCGGCTCCCTTGCCCCAGTAAGCGCGCCGGTCGCCGCAGCGCAGAAGGATGCCATGCGACGCGCGTTTGCCCAAACCGACAGGAAGCCCCAGGATGTCGACTTCCTCGAGCTGCACGCTACTGGTGCGCCGCGTTTCTGTCATCTATACGCAGCGCCTGACCTCATCGTTCTCAGGAACTGCCTCCGGAGATCCGACAGAGGCCAACTGGGTTGGCGCTGAGTTCAAGCGCGACGATGAACTGGTGTTGGGCAGCGTCAAGGGCAATGTAGGGTATGCATATCCATGAAACTCTCTGACGAGGGATCAGCTTGATGACTTCTAAATATGTACGCAGTCACTTGGAGATTACCGCCTTCTTGGCCTCGCTCTGCAAGGTCTGCGGCATATTCGAGACAGGACTCATCCCTCCCAATGTCAACTTTGCGACGCCAAATCCCGCGATTCACTGGGATGAGTACCGCTTCAGGGTTCCGACAGAGGTGGAACCCTTGAAGGTCCGTTCGTCGAGTCGCCCAGCTCTGGTCGCGATGACGAGCTCGGGCATTGGTGGTGCGAATGGCCACGCTGTTGTCGAGGGTCCCCCGGTCACGGCTAACTCGGCGCCTGCATTTTGGGTGGAGGGCGCTGGTGCCCCTTCCCTTCTCATCGCTGGCGGCTTGTCGCCGAGGTCCGCCGCTGCTGTCAGCGAGTCTCTGCTGAGCGTTCTCGATAGCCAGGACCCTGCTGGCTTGTCGAAGGTCTTCGGTCGGCGGACACGATCGATGACATGGCGCTCGTTTGCCGTGGCGAGCACCGGCAAGACCCCCAAGTTCAACGAGGCTGCCATCGTGCCGAAGCACAAGACTCCGATTGTCTTCGTTTTCTCTGGCCAAGGCACTCAGCACTTCCAAAGTGAGTATGCTCGCACTGAAACTGCGAAGCATGACGCTGACATTGCTTTAGTGGGACGCGATCTGTTTAGGACATGTGCACCGTTCCGCGGCAGCATTCTCGAGCTCGACAAGGTCTACGAGGCGGCGACGGGCTCCTCGCTCATCGAGCTCGGTCTCTTCACCGAGACTGTCACGGACACCAAGGACCCTCTCGGCGATCCCTGGCCCATTGCCATCACCCTCCCTGCTTTGACGATGCTCCAACTCGCACTCATCGAGACCCTCGCTGCCGTCGGAGTGACGCCTGACATCGTCGTCGGCCACTCAGCTGGCGAGACTGCCGTGATCTCTGCCTCCGGTTCCGGCTCGAAAGCGTTGGCTTTGGAGGTGGCGATTGCGCGTGGCCGTGCTATGGCCCTCCTCGAACAAGCTAACGGCACCATGGCCGCAGTATCATGCTCGCCCGAGGACGCCAGCCGCATCATCGCCGAGGTCCATGCAGAACTAGGCGACGGAACGCTCACGGTCGGATGCTACAACACTCCTGCCGCTGTTACGTTGTCCGGCGCGGAGTCACACATCGACTTGGCTGTCAAGAAGGCAGGCGCTGCTGGGATCTTCGCCCGCAAGCTGCGCACGAGGATTCCCGTCCACTCCGACATGATGGTGCTCTGCCAGGCGGAGTTCGAGAAGCTTGTGCAGGACGTCTTCTCCCGCTACCCCACGTCAGCGCCCACTGTGGAGACGTATTCGACGAAGACCGGTGGGCTATACACGGAGGCATTCGATGCGCAGTACTACTGGGACGGCACGATTGGTCCTGTTCGATTCACGGAGGCCATCACCGCACTGGCCGCGACGCACAAGCATGCGACGTACGTCGAGATTGGGCCGCACCCGGTCCTGACAAGCTACATCTCTTCGATGACGGAGAAGAACACACTCATCACCTGCCCGCTCCGGCGGCAGCGGGCTCCCGAGCCGGGGGCAGAAGCGGCGGAGTTCCTCACTGCCCTCGGAAAGCTCGTCGTCGCCGGGCACAATTGCGTGAACTTCGACGCGCTCACTGGCGGGGCGAAGCTGGTGGGCAAGGTGCCCCCTTACCCCTTCGCGCCGAAGACCGTGCCATGGCGGATCCAGAGCGCGGAGATCGCGAGACAGGTTCAGCACCGCAATGGGCCCCTCAACTATCCTCAGCTTCAGGTCAACGTTCAGACGCACCCCGAGCTCGCCGACCATGTTATCAAGGAGGAGCCCATTATGCCAGCGGCCGGGTTCATCGAGATGGTGCGCGGTCTCTTAACACCTGCTTTGTCCTTACAATCACTAACGAGGTCACCGGCAGGCTTTCGAGTTTGGTGCCACGGAGCTCTTTGATGTCGAGTTCCATGGCCTCCTTCCTCTTTCCTCTGACCGTCCGGTTCCTGTCGAGGTCAAGTTGGAAGGCACTCGATGGAGCGTCAACAGCGCGACATCTGTTGATTATGCGAAGGCATGGCCCATTCAGGTACAGCGTTTTCCCTCCCCTCCACCCCATGCGCAACAATGCCTAATCGTAGAACTTGAATACAGTACAACCGGCGTCATGCGACTGGATTCTTGTCTCTGGAGCCCATCGATCCAGCGACCATCCAGGCTGTTGACCTGGAATCTCTTCGCAACAAAATGACGGCAGTCGACATGAACGGTAAGCCATCCATTGAAGGACGGGGCCGAGGTTTTGTTGACGCTTTTGCAGGATTCTACGAGGGAATGGGCTCCTTTGCGCAGTTTGGACCAATGTATCGCCGCATCAAGACTTGTCACGTTGCCCGTGGACCCAATGGCCATGTCGAGGTTCTGACCGAAGTTCGAGGCGCCGACACCGATATTCCCAGGTGCGTTACGAGCATAGGCTCCGTGAATCCGGAAATTGCTGCTGACGGCGGCACATCTCTTAGCTTCGCAGACTACCGCCTCCATCCTGCTGTTCTCGATGCAGCGATCCACGTCACGGTACATCCAATCTTGACTGGCAATTATCACCCCGAGTTGTACCACCTCCCATCCAGAGTGTCATCGGTTCGCCTTCTTCGCCACGGGCCGCTTCCGAAGACCGTGTATGGATATGCGACCCTCGTCAAGTGGACTCCCGGTGAGCGTTTATGTTATGCAGAAAGATCCTCATTAATTCGATAAAACTAGACGCGATCACATACAATGCGATGATCCTTGATGAACAGGGAGTACCCATCCTCGATATCTCCGGAATCGATGTTGCCTTGCACGGTCATCGTGTCAAAGCGCTCCCGAGCCGTTTCGAGATCATATACCAGCCTTTGGGTCTTACCATCGGGAGCGCAAGAGAAGCGTCGGAAACATCGCAAGCATTGCGTGTGGACATCTACGATGAACACTCTTCTAGTGGCAGTGGCACCACGACGCCGTCAGAGTCTGGAACAGAGTCTGGCGCTGGAGAATGCACCTCGCCGTCGTCGGACGACAGCGCGTCAGCCCTTGTTCTCACCTACGTTCGGGGCGAGGAGATGAAACTTCAGGCCACCCTTTCGGCGCTGGACGTCTCGGAGCCTCTAACCCTGCTCTTCATCGCTCAAGGAGAGCTAGATAGCAGCGCTGCAGCCGGTTTCACAAGAGCACTGCGTCGCGAGTATCCCTCATGGACGGTTCGCGTCGCTACGTTCGACTCCTCTTGGGCGCCGGCTCGTGTTGCTAGGGCATCGCGAGAGCTACTGTCTCTCGCTGAGAAGGAGGTGGAACTTAGCGTCGACGCCGACGGTTTTGTGTCGGCACCCCGTGTAGAGGTCGCGGAGCCTCCTGCGTCCCACGCGGAGCTGTCTCTCGACAAGCCTTGGACTCTGGACAACGGCGAGGTCACTCAAGTCGACCTTCCGCGCCCCTCCGAAGACAACACCGTCGTCCAGGTCGACGGCGTCGTATCAAGCTTAGCGGGCGTATGGCAGTTCACTGGGAAGGTTGCAGGCTCTTCTGGTCCTGTCGTTGGCATCACGACCAAATCCATCTCCAACTACGTCGAAGCTCACAAGGGAAGCATCGTTGAGCTCGGATCTACCACCACGTCGCTCGCCGTCCCTCCTCTCGTACCTTCTACCATTCTCGCTCTTGCCCTCAGCCCTCCTGCCTTCTCGCAGCCCGAACGCCTCAAAGGCGCTCGGGTCCTCATTCATGACCCTCAAGGGGACGTTGGCGCGCAGCTTCGCGACATTTCCACAAGCCTCGGCTTGGAGGCGACTCTTATAGGCAGTCTCGACAAGGCCAACCTTGCGCCAAGCTACCTCAACAAGCCCCACTTCATCCTTTCTGGATCCCGTGAGAAGAAGGACGTGACCATCCTCCGTTCTGTCCTCTCCGCGCGTCGCGGACGGATGCTTTTCTGGAACGATCCCGAGGAGGGCCTCGCTGGCATTATTGCTAAGGAGCCATGGATCGTCGGTGATGCTCTTCGCGCGTCGCTCAAGTATCATAACACCCGGGCAACGCCTTCCGCTCCCATTACCCTCGTCTCTCAGCTGCTCCCACCCGAGTCCTCCACCGCATCACTATCTGTTAACCTGTTTGACGCGCAGAAGAGCTACCTCCTGATTGGTGGCATTGGCAGTCTTGGACTGTACATGGCTCTGTGGATGTATCAGGTATGATTTTCCATCTCATCAGTGAAATCCCCGTCTCAATGGTACGTTTTCCTTGCCAGAACGGCGCACGACACATCACTCTCACTTCCCGTTCTGGTCCCTCCACCCTCGACAGGGCAGGCGACTGGATCTCTCAACGTATCCTCCATCATCTTTCCACTTTGTCTGACCTGACCCTTCAACCTCTCGCCGTTGATGCCACATCCGCGAATGATATGAGCGCCATGCTTCGCAATCTGCCCGCTCCCCTCGGTGGATGCGTGCTCCTTTCTGGCTTCCTCCATGATAGATTGTTCACGTCGCACACACAAGAGAGCTTCGACCTCGTGTTCCCTCCCAAACCTGGGGCTTTCGAGGTCCTCGAGCGTGTACTCGACCTTCGCACCCTGGACTTCCTTGTCACCTTGTCATCAATTTCAGCCATGTTCGGCAACGCCGGTCAAACGAACTACGCCGCGTGAGTAGCTCCACTATTTTAGATGCAAGATGTCACTCAGTTTTTATTCCTAGGGCGAACGCTACATTAGCTGGAATGACGCGAAGGTACAAGAACGCGTACTGTATGATTTGTCCCGCCATCACGGATAGCAGCGTGATCACAACAACGGATCGTTCCTACCACTCCCGTTTGCGTCACCTTGCTGCATGGGGAATGCCCGCCCAAGGTTCGTCTCATGGGCTACATGTCATGTGTTCAACTCTAATCCGTTCCATCAAGACTTCTGCGAGTACGTCGGAGATGGTATCCGAAAGTTGCGGAACGGCTCCGTGTGGCAATATGTTCCCAGCTTTGACTGGCGTGCTGTCCGCGACAACATGGGCCCGTCCCCAATGTATGACCATCTTGTGCCCGACGACGCGGACACCGTCGAGACCCAAGATGGTGATGGCAAGCCCTATCTGCTGCAGGTCGTTTGCCGTATCCTTGACATGAAGGAGGAAGACGTCTCGCCCGACGTCCCGCTGACGTCGTACGGCCTCGATTCGTTGTCTGCCGCGTCGCTTTCCTTCGCTCTCCGCCCCATTGTCGCCGTCTCCCAGCTGCAGCTTCTGGCCGATCTCACTGTCAAGGATCTTCTGGAGAGGGTCGAGGAGGCTGCCGTCGAGTCTACGCCGGACCAGACTATTGCTAGCTCGCAGCCGGCCGCGGAACAGGACCCAACAGCAGAGAAGGTCCAGGCGATGGAGGCATTGCTCGCACGGCTTAGCGCAGACTTGGTTCCTTCTGGGGTGACGGGACCTGCTCAGCGCGAGGCTCTGGGCGCAATCGTCGTCACGGGAACAACCGGCAGTCTCGGGGCCCATGCCCTCGCGCACCTCCTCGAGATCTCCGGTTTCAAGAAGGTGTACGCCCTCATCCGTCCGGGTGACGATGGAGTCGACGCAAAGGAGCGCCAAGTGTCTGCCTTCACGTTCCGCGGTCTTGACGCCGCTCTCCTCGAGTCCTCTCGCTTCCAAGCCGTGACGTGCGTCCTCGACAAGCCGTCGCTCGGTATGTCCCAAGAGGTGTACCAGGAGGTGAGCAGACTCACAAATAGCGTCGCATTCCTAATCTAACTGTGCGGTAGATCCGGGCTAGTGTTTCGCATATCCTCCATCTCGGTGCGTGAATCATCTTCTTCTATTCAACCCCAGTGCTGATCCGCAGTATAGGATGGCCTATCAACCTCCAGTCCCCATTGTCGTCGTTCGAGGGCCCCCTCATGGGGTTGCGCGGCCTCGTCAACCTCGCGAAGGACGCGCAAGAATTTGGTCCCGTCACGCTCCTCTACGGTAGCAGTCTCGGTATCTTCCGCAGTAAGTGGCTTCAGAGCGTAGTCGTTATGAACGACGTGCTCACGATAACCCCGAACAGACTACAAGGAATCCGCATACCCGAAGGAAGTGCCGATTGCGGCGGGCGTCGCCGTTGGGGCCGGGTACACGGAATCCAAGTGGGTTGCCGAACGCCTCTTAGAGATCGCGGCAGAGCGGAAGGTCGTCCAGTCCGTCGTCATCCGTATTGGGCAGCTGAGCGGTGGAGTGAACGGCGCCTGGAAGTTGTCGGAATGGCTGCCATCCATGATTTGCGCCAGCGCCGCTCTCGGGTGCCTTCCTCAAGGACAGGGTGTAAGTTCGCATTGATGTCTTCTCCCAAGCGGAAAACTTACAGTACTGCAGGTCATCTCTTGGCTCCCGGCCGACACTTGCGCCGCGATCATCGCTGAGATCGCGGAGACGACCTCCACGACCTCGATGTTCCACGTCCGCCACCCGCACCCGATCTCGTGGGCCGACATCATGGGCCACTTCTCCTCAGTGCTTAAGGTTCCCACTGTGTCCCCCCAGAAGTGGGTCGCGAGGCTCGTCGAGGAGGTCGAGTCTCCGAAGGCTCAGCTGGTGGAGTATGTCGCACCTGCCATCAGGCTGTTGTCGGTCTGGCAGGTCACGCTCTTGAACTCTTCGAAATCTCAAGCTCTCATCCCCGAGAGCAGCGGCGTGGGGATTTTGCTCGACATCGAGGACAGCGCCAGGCGCTGTGCTCTCCTTCGCGACCCCTCATTGCCGCAGATCGGCATTGAGGACGTGCGCAAGTGGGTCGCTCACTGGAAGAGTCTCGGTGCCTTGCCTTCGCCTGCCGCTTGAATGTAGTATTATTAGAATCGTGGAGTCGCAGTCTTGTCTGTATTGTACACGTAGATATGGTTATGGATATGCTTCGTCACATTACAATTGCGGTGTAGTAGGTGAGGGAAAGTTTTAAAGGTCATAGCAACAGCTTGTTCGTACACACAACTATCGGTGGTTGGTCATGGGTCCATCGTCGCCCTGTCATGTGCGGGCCATAACCACTAAAAGTCCACGTCGCTTCGATGCTGCTTCCTCGAGGTAGATGGACCGTGTTGCTCAGAGGGAGGCAAGTCGTCGAACTCCATATTCCAGTCCTGTTCGGATAGAAGCGTCAGTGATATAGCCTTCACGGTCAGGACAAGTAGTACGAGGTACCACACACCTGTCCCTTGTCGACCTCTTGTGTGACATGGACTGTCAAGGGTGGAATTGACCCGCTGGACAGCTGGTCTGAAATCGTGGGCCTGGTATGAGAAAGACTGATACTCGTCCCACCCGCTTTTGGTTGGGCCTGGGATAAGACTATTCGACGAGAGTTGAGCGACGTCATGAAAGTGTTCGAGTACACTATTCGGTACAAGTAAGTGGCCATAAGGATAGTACAACAGTAAGAAAGGGAGCAAACCCTTGCTGAGAATCGTAGCGCTACGAGTGCCTTATGTCAACGCTTTTTCTATTCGGCGCATAAAGGGGATGCTTACAATGCGATATGCACGTTGGTTTGAGGCAATCCCAGGAAGAAGGCGAGCTCCAACAGGGCCGTAAGGGCGCATGCCGACCCAGTCTCCACCGTAAGACGCATCAGCCTGTTGACTATGAACTCGCTGCGCTCAAACCGTCCCATTGACAGTCGTTTAGCCGAGTATAGCTGGATGTCAAATAATCAGCTTTGCATCGCAGGCAGCTGCACTACTAGAAAGTGCTGACCAGGTAGAACATGGAAAGCATGATTGCCTTGAATAATTTCAGATGAAACAGGAAAACGGCGGCGGTATTCGCATGGATAGGTCACTGAGTAAAAGATACGCACGAAGTCTGTGAAAGCGCCGATTCCCAGCCATACCTAGGAGTCTTGTCAATACCTCCATTGCCATACGGATGGTATGTATCGTGGAGAAACTCACGATACAAAGCGAGTACATGACAGTCTCGTGGAATGTTTCAATATTCTTCTTGAACATGAACTAGGATGATTCCGGTCAGTGGGGTCAAAGGAGCCGGCTAGAACGGGGTACTCACGAGGATGGCGAATATGATCGCGCCCATGGCAGATGCGAAACCGGTCTGGGGGGTCGGATTCGATGGTGTGTCAATGCATGTATGGCGACCACACTCACAATGATGATCGCCAATGGGACAACTCTCCACCTTCCAAGCCGCCATATCCTCCAGGCATAGAAGGTCTGGACAGACGCCGAAACTGGGAAGCGATCTGATAAGCAAGTCAGTTGCATGGGAATTGCAGAGGACTGACTTATGCCGGAGACGAAGGGTGTAGCTGCGAAGGACCATCCGGGGAACTGAAGGTTGATCGGTCTACCCCAGCCAGAGACGAGGACCTGCCATCCGACTGCGGCGACGACGATGCTTTGGAAGACGTCTAGGGCGAAAATGCCATAGACGGCGGCGCGGATGGAGATGGGATCACGAAAGAAGGAAGTGTGATATATATCTAGGAGGTGGATGTGGTGTTAGGCGGAACGGCATGATGGAGAAGAATGGGAAGAGATACAGAGTTGAACGACGGAGACGCCAAATAGCATCCATGCCAAAAGGGGGCCGATGTACTAGAATACGATATGGGCCGTGCTCGGTACAGGGAGCTGCAAAAGAGACGACATACTATGGGGCCGACGCTGCGAACAAGTAGAGATTGTCAGGAGAGGATAGTAGATGACGATATGGATTGAAAAAGCGTACAGAAGGAGGGTAGCAGAAGAGAGCGGTGGCTGGGCCGCGTCGGCATTATCAGACATTGTGGAAGGGGCGGACAGGTAAGAGACAGTCTGATGAACTATAAGAGACGGTCGATCTGTGCTGCCACGATATTTGCTAGTGGTAGTGGTAAGATGGCTTGAGGATGAGAAAGGTCTCTAAACTGTCAGAGGAGACTGGCATGGGGATGGGCGGATGACCGGTTGGGTCGGGAAAGATGTGGGCGGTTGGAGCCCGTCCCGTCCAGGAATACACAGCGGGCGGGGCGCCAGGATGCAATGGCAGTCTGCCGCATATGCATGAAACAAGGCAAACGTGGGGAGCGGGCCTGGGGTGGATGTAACGGACGGAAGAGGAATCGAGTGGACATTGCAAGCAGCGCATTGGACCGCGGCCGTGGGGCCCGGGCATGCGGCACAGGCCATCAGCCTTGCATCAGCCGTTGCTTTTGGCTTCCGAGTCGTGGCGCAAGAGATACGATCAGCGCTACGAAATCGGAAGAGTTGGAAAGGCGATCCATGTCCCAGGCATGTCCTCTCCGCCAAGTCGGCGACGCCCTCCATCCGCGAACGACCGTTCTTATTCCAGTCATCGGCGCTCCGTCGCTTGCGGCAGTGACCGTGATTGGTGGACCTGAGCTTTTAGACGCATGTCTGCCAACCGCCACTTCAAGCTTCAAGAGCTTGACACGCAGTGACGGTCTTGATGTTGCAGTCCGAGTCTTCCAGTGCAAGTATCGAGTGCGACAAAGCAAACGGCAGCACACGGCCTCCCTTGATTCCTTACCCTCCTCACTTGCAGGCTCAACAAATGTCGTTCATCGCCGATCGCGACTCGTCCAAGGCCGTTTTGGCATCTCCCCGGTTTTTCGGAGGAACCCACTGCCCACAATGAGGTGTGTGGCATCCGACCAGGCTTACGTGGTCTCCCAGCGCAGACGATAAATGACCTTGTTGTGTGGAGGGAGGACGGTCATATAGAGCGTCAAGTACATCACCTTCATCTCAAACCTTGCTTGCGGACAGTCTGGGAAAGCCATAGTCCTGCGTTCCCCGCCCATCGGCCTCAAACCGCCCACCATCTGCTTCCTTAAGCTTCCAACATACCTGGATCTCTACGTGAGGCAAATTCCGAGTCACAATATTAGTGACCTCACATTTGCCCTCTGTGTTCGTCTCATATCGTCGCGCGATCCTATGGCACTGATTATTGTTAACTGCATTAGCAGGCTAGGTCGCACGTCCCGCTCGTCAACGTCTTCCCGTGCGTCCACCAGTGGCCTGCGCGGCTGACACGACTTTGAACCGTTAATCTTCCAGTCCCAGCTCACGATCATGATTCAGGTCGACCCCCTCGTTGACCCCGTACTTGATCCAAACCACCTCATGGAGTAGGTTGACTTCGAGATTCTACGAAATCCTCTTGGCATCTTCTTCAAATATACATAGCCCTTCCGGCAGTGCGGCAGAACTCAGTCATAGCGGCAAGGGCTGCAATCTCCGGCGACTCGGATCCTTCTCAAGTGCTTACCCAGCGCTTCTGTGGTTGGCTCAGGTGTTATTTGTGGGTTCTAGTTGCTTTGCCCGCACGGACACCTCGGGATGATGTTATAATTTTACTTCTGCTTCATCACTGGCAGAACCCTGTGGCCGCCGAGTACCAAACAACGTAAGACGGCATGATTAGAACCCCAGATACCATATGGAAGCCCGCTCGCAATCATCCATCCACCGACCGAAACGTTCGAAACATCAGCCTCGCTTCCGACTCGGAAAGCGTTGATACTATCGGACCACAGTCCAAAACGGCGACAATCCATACCAATCTCGTGCAGCGCCGCCCCGGTAGACTCGGACGTGCCGCCATCAGTAAGTAACTTCTACTAAAAACTCCCTACGTCGCTACGTTTCCCTGAAACAGTCACGGTGTGCTGTTCAGACCCGGAAGAGGGAAGATCGTTGAGCTCCATATCCCAGTTCTGTGTAAACAACTGTCAGCAGTGGCTTTGTAGACACGACAAGGAATATAATGCATTAGATTGTGGCATATGACCCACCTGCCCTTTGTCAGTCCGTTGAGTGATGTGGATAGCCAAGGGAGGGTTTGACCCGCTGGATAGTTGGTCCGTAATCGTGGTCCCGCTGTAGGAACCCAGGTTGATGGCTCCACTGCTTTTCTGCTTGTACCGGCTCGCTCGAGAGTTAAGCGAAGTCATGAAAGTGTTCGAGTACACTGTTCGGTGATAAATCAGTCACAAAAATCACAACGCAACATGGCTCAGGACAAACCCTTGCTGAGAGACGTGGCGCTGCAAGTCCTATCTGTTAACAGTTCGAACTATCAAGTGGAAATGACCCTTACAATATGATGTGGACATTCGTTTTGGGCAACCCTAGAAATAAGGCGAGCTCTATAAGAGCCGTAAGAGCGCATGCCAACCCAGTCTCGACAGTAAGCCGCATCAATTTATTCACTATGAGCTCGCTGCTCTCAAAGTGCTGAACTCGTTGCTTGGCGGTGTACAGCTAGATAGAAAATGCAACATGGTCAGTTCCTCTTTGCAGGTACCATAAAATAAAATGGTTAGAAAGTACGCACAAAATAGAACATCGATGTCATGATTAGCTAAGGACGTGAGTACCTGTGAGAAACAATGCAATGTACCAGCAAATGAACGCTACACGCACAATGTCGGTGAAAGCACCAACTCCGAGCCAGACCTAGATCTCTTGTCAATAAGCCTATTTTCGTCTAGAGCAGGGATATACTTACTGTAGTGAGCGAGTACATTATAGTCTCATGGAAAGTCTCAATGTTCTTCTTGAACGCAAACTAAATGGGTACCAAACAGCCACCAAACTAAGCGATGGGCGACGGTCTGTGACAAGTAGAATACTCACAAGGATCGAAAAGGCGAAAGCACCGGCTGCAGAAGTCAAGCCGGTCTAGAGCTTTGGGTTAATAAAATGTCAACAGCTGGAAGAGACACAATCTTACAGTGATGATCGCCAAGGGGACCAGCCTCCAGCCCCCTAGCCGCCATATTCTCCAGGCATAGAAGGTTTGGACAGATACGGAAACTGATAATGGCCATGCATGCCTAGGATCAGCGAGTTGGCTTCATAAAGACTTGTCCGTAACTCACTGATTACGGACACGATGGGCGTGGCAGGGAATGACCATCCCGGGTACTCAAGATTGTTCAGTCTACCCCAGCCTGCCACAACGACTTGCCATCCGCCCACGGCAACAATGATGCTCTGGAAAACTTCGAGGAGGAAAATGAAATAAACGGCGGCCCGTATGGCAATGTGGTCGCGATAGAAGGAGGTATGATATATGTCTAGCAAATACTGTGAGACCTAAATAGGGTGGAGGAAAGGACAATGACTTACATAGTTGGACAATGGAAATACCAAAAAGCATCCAGGCCAAAAGGTCGCCGATGAACTGACATACGGATGCAAGTATGTGAGTAGAGTAGAGCCGAGGGTATTAATGAGACGTACGGGGGGACCAATCCTGTGAAGAAGGAGGCGTTGTCAGCACAGGAGAGAGGATGGAAAAGAAAGGTGAAAGCATACTGAAGAAGAAGGGATGCTGGGAGGGGTGGCTGGTCCTGGACGTCTGACATGGTTGAACTGGGGATGTTGAGAACGAGAAAGCTACACGGCAGGGAACTATAATAAAGGCCTTGGTTTAAGGTTTTGTTCTCATTGCGATGAGAAGGGTTATGGATCCATCGCCGGGTGACGATTGGCCCGCCCAGTGAGTTGTCAACCTCGATCTGTGTCTTGCAGGGGGGTGGAGAGGTGGAAAACGCGGCGTATGACATCGATCATGATGTGCGATGTCCCGGCAAAAAGTCCCAGCCGCTGCATGACACCACGCCGACCGGTGTTTGTGAGATTCGGAACCTAGACGCACAGTACGTGTATTCGGAGAATTAGGGCTCACTGGCAGGGGTTAGCGGGTGTGAGGTTCGGAACTAAAGTTGAAGCCGGGCGTTCTTGTGATAGAAGGGACGGCGTGGAGATGTCAAACGACGTGAAGTTGGATTCTCCATCTCCTGTTCTATCAACAAGAAGATGACGGGGGCGCGGTGGAGATGAGAGCTGTACATGTCAGACGTTCAGAGGTACCACTTCCAGTGACCCAGGTCGTCCAATGGCGGAGGCGCGGCTCTCTCGGCCCGCAATGTTGGGCTGACAGCGCTCGCTTATCTGCCTCCGGCGTCCAGAAAGACGACCGGTGCTGGCCTCCTGGCTCCAGCCTGGCTCCAGTAGCTATAGCTATAGCCAGTACTAGCCAGTAGCCCGGGCCAGCGACGCGTTATATGACCGTCCTCCCTCCTCGCAACAACCGGTCGTCTATCGTCTGCCCTGAGGGACAAGGGCGACGCAAGTTCCGTTGATTGGTTCCACCTTCGAGTTGAACAGTACTTCTCTATCCGGAACCTTGTTGTACAGATTCTAGCGCAGTCCACCACTGGCACCGAGGAGCCTCCGCGATAGGTCGGAACAAAGCTCCACCAAACGCCTTCAGAAGCAGCCTCGGATGACTTGGGTGCCAGTCTTGCATCATCCTCTCTCGCTTCTTTCACTGCTCCAATCGCGACGGCCATGCGCATGCCGGCACCCTCGGTATAGGTAGCTGTCACTCGAATGCAGCCGTGTCTTCGCCAAGCTCTCCGGATCCGGATCCCCTCCCCATCCTCATCGTCCCCTCATACCTCATCGTCCCCTCATACCTCATCGTCCCCGCCCCCTTTCCCCCTGTCCTGTCTGCCATCGTGCTCATCTCTAGCCCTCCGTGCACATCCACTACAAGAGCATTCGTGCCTTGCGGCACTCCAATCCGCTGGCTCTCATATCACTCCATGTAACTTCTCTCGCCCTGGCGCTCTTCGACTGAATTTGCTGCTCGACAGTTCTCAATCTGTCCATCTGCTGGCTATTCTTCACCCTCTTCCAGAATCCCTAGTCCCGCCGCATCTGTTCTTCCAAACCTAGCTTCAACTGACAGATGGTCATGAACCTTCTTTTCAGGGTATCTCCAGAGTCGGAGTCCCGACTGAACTCTGCCCCGACCTCCACATTGTCGGACCTTCTTATATAGCCTGCCTGCAGACCGCATCCTCCCCCCTCATCCTCAAGAACAATCAACATGGCGCAACACCTTGCAAACGTATCCGACGTTGCCGACAAGACTTTCGATTTTGTCATTATTGGTACGCTGTCGTCCCTTTCCCCGCTATCCTCCCTCGTCGACTCATCTTCCCCAACGCAGGTGGTGGTGTAAGCTCCCCGCATCCTTCTACACCCATTGAACTCATCCAAGGCTCTCTCGTAAGCTCGCCGGATGCACTCTCGCCGCACGCCTCTCCGAGAATCCGGAGGTCACTGTTGCTCTCCTGGAAGCCGGAAACGCCCACATCAATGACCCCATTATCAGTACGTCCCTCCCTTCAACGCTTGCGTGATCGCAATACAGTTGGGCTGACCCCTCTCGATTTCAAAGCTGCTCCTGACGCTTGGAGGAAGCAGATGCACAACCCCGAGTATGACTGGGTGTACCGTACAGTTCCCCAGAAGCATTCCAGCAGCAACGTCAAAGGGTCTACTGAACCAAGATTCTACTGGACAAGGCTGGTTTGTTTTCTATCACACAGTAGCATGACTTACATGGATTTCCAGGGGCAAGGGGCTTGGGGGAAGTTCCTCTATCAACCTTATGGTCTGGACTAGACCTCAGCGCGAGGAGATGGATGGTATGTCCGAACTCCGTGCTATGAGACATACTGGCTTTACTGACCTAGAATGACGGCAAGCTATTGAGGCCCTCGGCAACAAGGACTGGAACTGGACCCGCTTTTTCGAAGCCTCGAAGAAATCAGAGAAGTAAACAGTGTCAGGATATCTCCCTCTCATCGCCATCCTCACCCTCTCGCAGGTTCCACCTCAGCGTTCCCACCAACGATGGCGAGTATGTCGACAAGTACAGTAAGGAATCTGTTGGAAATGATGGTAAGCCCCTTCGTAGTATCCAATCTAGCAGATATCTCAATTTTGGTTCTTCCAAACAGGCCCTGTCTCAATTGGGTTCACGAAGACGGTTTCTGGTGCGGAGTCGCCTTTCCAAAAGGTGATCAAGATGTACCCGTCTGGCTTTCGAGCTACGATCTCATAATGTTAGGCATTGAGCACTTTCGGAGTCGACGTCATCGAAGACGCGGTAAGTTGCACGACTTTGTAGGCTCAGTGGCTATCTACTCACAACCCTTTCTTACAGCTGGGCGGAGCGGTTCGTCACCTTCCGAAATATCACAGCAGCTTTTGCTCAGCATCAGTGTCTTATAGCACGTTGGCACCTTCAAATCCGCGTCGAACATTGATCTGCCCACGGGAACTCGCAGTTCAGCAGCTTCAGTGGGGGTTTACCTGTTTTCTCATATAACTCTCACCTGATAATCGCTATTTAGGCATATCTTTTCCCAGCTCTCGGTCGTACTAATCTCAGTGTATTGACCGGAGCTTACGTCCGCCGCCTCCTGACGAGCAACCACACCGCAGGCCTTGTCGCCACGGGCGCCGAATTCCAATACGGCGAACAGGTGTATGCGGTCAATGCGAGCAAAGAGGTCATTCTCTGTGCCGGGTAAGTTGCCATCACCAGCGGTGTCCTATCATCATCAGTGCATTCATGTCCTCTAGTACCATCAAGTCTCCACACATCCTCGAGCTGAGCGGCATCGGGAGTCGTGCCACCCTAGAAAGCGCCAACATTCCGGTTCAGGTCGATCTTCCCACTGTCGGTGAAAATCTTCAAGATCACATCGTTTTCGGCGGGTCCGCGTGGAGTGGGTATTTTCCTTCCCATCCGAAATGTTTCTTGGACTAAATGTCATACAGAAATGAAGGATGGGTACAACTTCGTTACCAGCGATACCTTCCAGCTGCCCGATATACAAGCGAGACTCCGTGAAATACAGTGAGTCACAAGTGGCCAACCACGCATGTCAAGATTTGATACAGGATATAACAGCGGCCAAGATGCCCCAATATCTCTGGCAGCCTCCGGCCTCACATTCCTCCCTCTCAAGTCTTTTTCAGATCGTGCCGAGGAGCTACTTCAGGCGATGGAGCGCGAAATTGCCAACAAAGCGGACAAGCTGCCTCCTGGTTTGAAGGAGCAATACGATGCTCAGCTGGCTCTATACAAGTCCGAGAATGTGCCCCAGATGGAGCTTTTTGTGTTCCCTTTCATTCCGAATCCGAATGGTGAGTTTCTCTCGATGTTTATGTGCCCCTCTAGTGCACTAACAGTGTGAGCAGGACCTGTCATCCCGATCATCGCACTTTGTCCCATCCTCAGCCACCCCTTCTCGCGTGGATCCATTGTGCGCGGTTGTCTCCATGCATCGGAAAGATCTGCAGCACTCATTGTCCGCCTTTAGCATGCCACTACTAACGACCCGTGCGTCGAACCCGCTATCGACCCCAACTACTTTGGGGAGCAGATCGACCTGGAGGTCCTTCTTGATGGCGCGAAGTTCATTCTCAAAGTGGCCGACAGTGCGCCGTGGAAGGAAGTCGCTGAACGGCAGCTGCTTCCTGGACCTGCCGGTGCGACTGACGAGAGTCTGCGTGGTGTGTTCATTTCAACGGCTCAAGAGCAGACCATTTCCTCACCCCAGCCACTCCGCAGATTTCGTCAGAAAAAACATTAGCACATCGTGGCGTGAGTAATTCTAAAACCTGAGATCTTACATCCTCAAGTGGATACTTAACAACTGGTAGATGCCTGCGGCACCTGCTCGATGCTCCCTCGGGACAAGGGAGGAGTAGTTGACGCTAGTCTCAAGGTGATTGACCACGGAAATAATGGCAAACAGTATTAGCATCTGACGTTGTTGTTTTAGGTGTACGGCACACAGAACATACGTGTCGCGGACCTCTCGACTTTGCCTCTTCTGGTCGCCGCGCACACGCAGAGTATGTCGAAATCATGGTCTGGCTCGTATACGTGTAATACTGATGATTCGGTTTAGCTGTGGTATATGCTGTTGCAGAACAAGGTTCGTAATGCTTCAATATTTTTCGTGTAAAGCTCACGGTGTTGGTTCCAGCTGCCGACATTATCAATAAGTTCCATGGGCTCTGATCGTATGGTCTTATGAACACAATAGAGAACCTAAAGGCCAAATGATGAATACGTTTCTATGGGCGACAATCTGTTGGAGTTCTCCTTTGGAGGATGTTGTGCTGTCGTACATATAGTCGAGTGTGGCGACGTTGCGAAGGTTTGAGTATGTTCCTCGAATGAGTGAGATTCTGAAGACAAACACACGAGTTTGATCGTCGATTAGAGCGGTAAAATCTCTTGCCCACTAGGGGCCCTAGCATGATTTCTGGTCATCGGTCAACAACCTGCCCCAGCCTTCCTAGTAGACGGTGGTGGATCGGCACGATAGCGAATCTGACATGCCGGCCAATCCGACTCTATCTTCCGCTGAATTAATCTCGATAAATCAAATTACCACTACTAGCGGAATATTGACTGGCAACTAGCCATGTCTTGCGGTCAGTCGCGAACAGAGAAAGGTTAGAGAAACACGCCTTGGGAGCCCCTCAGCGCTCAGCGCTCAGGCCTCTACCTCCAGCATAATCACCGGTGCCATACTGACTCACAAAACCTCTCACGAAACTTCTCAGTTATCCGAGCAACAATTGTGTCCACAATAAGCACAAGTTCCCGTGCACTGAAATCGTGACGTGCATTACTCTCGTATTAAGCAGATCCCCCCATTTCGTGTACGCGCGTTTACGCCGGCGCCTTCGTGTACGCATGTTTACATCGGCCCATGGCCACTGCCATTTATCACTTGCGACAAGCTGCGAACTACAGTCAACGTCGAATGTCCTCCAGCGCGACAGTGATCTCCTTCGCGGACGTCATTTACCTCCTTACCACCCCACCCCTCATCACGGACCCGAGCGACACCTAGAACGAGCTCGGCTCCCGGATCTCCAGCTACGTCGCCCTCTTCGCATACCCCCTCGCTTACCCCCAATAGTTCGCCCTGTGGGTCAACGACGCTTGAAAGATCAGTGAGACCATCGAAGACGCGACACATGCGAAGGTGTGGGGGTTGTACACATGGATTCTGACATGTTCCATTCATGAACACCCCGCATCGATCTCCTTGAGAAGCTAACGTCCTTCACGTAGTAAATACATAGTTGCCTGGACCGTAGCCTGTCGAGGGAATCCTTCTCTACTGCAATATATGCATGTCTCCATACACCAACGTGCCATAACTTCAAATGAGTCAGGGCCCCGGTCTATCTTCCAACGAGGTGGCGGAGCGAAGCGACGCCCCCTCTTGTTTTCTGTAATCGGTTGTACGCGTGACCCATGACAAACCAGAACCGCGGACCTCCGCACGCTTGAGGATAAAGGAGGACTCCGTTCCTCAACGGCGACAACCAACCAGTTAGACGGCAAGGCAGCCATGGCACAGGCCCGGGAAGCCCAGATGGTCCAGTTACAAGAGATGATCAACGAACATGAATACAAAGGATGGGATTTTGCATGGTACGCGGTACAGTAGTAAATAGTGTCGTACCAATCTCACCTGGCTCTGCAGGAAGAGCGATGTGACGCCATGGGATGCAGGCAGTTTTCAACCTGCTTTGAAAGAGATCTTGGACGATGGCATAGTGCCAAGCAGTCTAATACCCGCAGATGGTCGGGCTCTCGTCCCTGGGTGTGGTCGCGTACGCTGATTCACAGTAGTTTACCGCGTGAAGAAGCACTCACCTGAGGATGTCCGTTAACGTTTAGGGATACGATGCGATCTACATTGCAAAAGCCCTCGGTCTCGAGACCCTTGGTACCGACATTTCGCAAACTGCCGTCGAGGCCGCTGAGGCGTGAGTGTGGTCGAGAGTCGGTGATACGTTGTGCTATATTTTGACGGGGATGTATAACACTAGGTATCGCGCGTCCTTGAAAGAGGACGTCGACGTTCGATTCGAGGTTTCCGATTTTTTCTCGATTGATGGAATTCAGTTTGACCTCATCTATGACTACACGTGAGTGAGTCGCACGGCTGAGGCAACAAAGGAGAAAGTTTAGTGGAATTTACCTTTGCTTTCAGCTTCTTTGTGGCGATTTCGCCGTCGCGTCGGGCTGACTGGGGACGTCAAATGAAGAAATTGGTCAAGCCGGGTGGCTTTCTGATCACACTTGTCTTCCCGATTGACGGCGACAGCGGGACGGGGCCTCCGTTCTATGTCCGTGCGGAACACTACGAGGAGGTGCTCGGAGAGGGTTGGACGGTAGTCGCGGACAGGGTCCCAGAGATCAGCTTGGAAAGCCATAAGGGAAGAGAAAGGATGATCGTTCGGAGGAGACTGTAGGCTACTCAGTAGTGCATGTCACATTGTCAGTACGAATAGCATTCGGCAATGTTGATTCACTTATTTAAATACATAGATAAACGCCTACGCGACGCGACGCGACTTTGAGCAAGAACTTGAACGCGTCGCGCGCATCGAGCCTTGGCCATGGGCCACTCCTCGCCCAATGTCCGTTGCCACTCTACGCCTCGCTCCCCTCTCTTCCTCCCTCTCGTCCTCGTCGTCCTCCCCCCGCTTGTGCCTATTTCTCTCTCCCTGTGCAGCAACTCCGACCACTAGTACTGTCTCCACGTCAACGCAACATCTACTCAGCAGTCCCTCAGGTCCCGCTTATGAACCTTCTCTTCTCCGTCAGTCCCCCAACACTCCCAAATCCATTGTGCTGCCACTCACTGTGCACCCATGCAGCTCCTCACTTCCAGTAACCGTTGACAACCTCATGCCCCTCAACCTTGAACCCTCCTCCTCCCAGTTCTCCATCCCTGAATATGACCCTCCACCCTCCTCAGCCCGCGTTGGCTGGTCCCATTCAAACCCGGAGAGCCTTCTCTTGAAACAACAACTCAAAGATGGTCCAGGTACGCTCCCTTCTCTGGCCCTACCTCTATCTATTCAACGTCCAGCTAGTGCAACCAAATCCCGATCCTTTCCTCTCCTCCCGCGCCTCCGTGCCCAACCACCACCTCCCCTCCCTAACTCTTCTCAATCCCCTCCCTTCAAATCATCCGGCCAAGGCTAAGAGGTTTGCACCCCGGCAAGAAGACTCTCCCTCCCTGCCCCAGCATATTGACGAGTTTCATTCAGCCATCGACAAGATGAATGATAAAGTCCACCGCAATGCCAAACAAAAGGCCCACAAGTCTCGTCGTGATTTTGGTCGACCTAATCCCGATTCCTCCTCCAAAAGCACTGCCGAAAAGTCAGAGCACTCCCTCAAGAACCCGCTCAGACGAGAGCACTCCTTTCAGGATGCCGTCTCCCCTCCCTCTGACAAGCCCTCTCGTCTCCAGGCCCGTGCTTCTGAGTCAAATATTACGGCGCTTTGTGCAGATGAAGATCGCGACCTCAGCTCGCCCTTCCCTGGTTCATCTCAGCATATTTCTCGTTCCATCCTCGACACCCTACGGAAACCGATGGACATTGACTGGGACAATATCCCGTCTAACACTCCGACACCGCCATGTAGACGCCACATGAGCCGCTTTAGCGTTGACTCTGGTTCCTTCAAAGACAAGAACGATTCGGAAGCTTCGTCCTCATCTTCGTCCCCTCTGTCTCTGGCCACCCGTCACTGCTCTCGTGCTCCGTTAAATTCTCCCCAAGACGACGTCTCGATGATCGACGAGGATGCACAGGTCTCCAAGTCACTTAGCGATCCTCCAAATAATTCCCCGCTTATGTCTGACCAGGCCTACCCGATTCTGGGCCAGCCATCCCCAGAAGTTCCTTCTCCGCTGACCCTTATGCCTCCACCACTCCGAACCCTCTCCACCAGTTACAATCCTCCGCCCGCCCAACTAACTCAATCAACAACACTCCCAGCCCCCACCTCTTCCCCGCTTTCTCGCCCGTTCGCACCCCCTTCTCAAGCGCGTCCTACACAGACCCAAAGTGCTCGCCCGCGTGCTTCTCAACGTCCGCGCCCGCTAGGGATGTGCCGTGCACCCGGCCAGAGCTCGACGTCTGGCGGTGTGAACAAGCCGTACAAGCTACCTCTTCCTACGAGACCAAAGCGGCCACCTCCCGCGCCCGCTCCCTATCGCTCAGGCCAATATGCCGAAGCGCCTGTCGAGTCGACCCCCCTCCTCTCGGAGGGCTGTGAGGAGGACAGGAGGAGCATATCACCCGTCATCCCAGACCCGCCTCATATCGCCGCACGCGCTCAAATGTTGGCTTCGCAGTCCCCGGCTCTCCAGATGTCCGCGCGCAGGCCGGAACCGAGGGGCGACGAGGATGAGGATGTCAAGGATGCGGACTCAAGTGCTGACCTGTGGGCATGTTTTGATTGATTGAGTTGTGTTGAGGACCTCGGAGGGGGGACGGGTTGGGCATCGTTCAGTGCTGCGCTCTCTATGTGCTCTGTAGCTTTGCTCTGCTGCTTGACGTTATAGGTTTATGCAAGCCTCCCATCAAGTAATATCTGGTTTAGTGGTACTCTACGCACTAACACAATTGTATTGGTCTTTTGCCATAGCTTTGTACCATACGTCGTTGAGGATGCAACATAATATACGGTACTGTACATGAAGAGACACCACTGGCGCATTCACATTGGTCATAACATGTACAATACCATTTATGACCTGAAAATTTTACGATTACTATTGCGCTTACACGACAGGCACCGCCGGGAATCCTGTCAAGGCGAAACTGTGGTATTTTCTGGTGGAGTCCTACCTTTAAAATAGATTCTGCGACCGGCGGTATATTGAGTCTTTGTCTTGCATTAACCCGCCCTATCGCTTAAAGGAAAAGTTTACCTTTCACGCCATCTGGGTAAGCATCCACAAAGTTGATGGTCAACACCAGTTTCCCTGTACATTGTTGCGAAAGTTGACCTTTCCCCCACATTTCCCTTGTTTCATTTGGGAAAGTCAACCTTTCCCCCACGTCTACCTCTGTCCCGTCAAAGGCTTCCTTTCCACATTTGAAAAAATGGCACATATGATGTGGCGAGGTCGTCCTATCGCCGTCAGGCAAATATCAGCTGATTCTCTAGCATAGGTAGGACCCCACCGGAAAATACCACGGTTTTCCCGTACCTGGATTTCCGGCAGTGCCCGTCGTGTTAGGCCATATCGCGATATTAGGAAGATCTAGGTCCGCTTTGAGTCCCTGTTCAGCTCCAATCAGCCTGATCTCTTGGATTGTGGTGAAAGAGACGGAGGGAAAAAACACCGCATATTCGGGAGTTCGTTAACGCTGGGATCTGTTCTGTTAATGGCCAACGCGTGGCTTGTCCAAGAAAGCCTTCCATATCCATATTAAAATCAGTCTCTGAATACTTCTCTATAGCGATGGCGGAACCACTCCATATCCACGATGGACAAACAAATCAACAAACTGGCATCCCTCTAAGGTATGCCGGCGTACTCGTCGTAACCGAGGGCAAGGTTGAGGTTCTACCATAGAAAAGGAATGAGCGAAGAGATCTAGTTGTCAGGGGAAGCACGTACCTGGATACATTGTGTTGCAGCACCCTTCAGGAGATTATCCAAACCGCCCTATGACAGATGCGCGTCAGCACGCCATGAATGGATCTACATAGCCACAGTACGTACGACAACGACAGCACGGTCACCTTCACTGTGCACCTGGAAGCCGCCGACGGTCCACCCGTGTTTGTTCTCAATATCTACAAGACTGGGCACGGCATTCTGGATCGTCACAAGCTTCTCCCCGCCATACTTCTCTTCGTATAGTGCACGGATATCCCGTGCAGTCACCTTCTCGCTGAGCGGCATTGACACTACGGAGGTAATGCCACTGAACCACGGGGCTACCGTCGGTATGAATGCGATCTTCAGCGCGCCGTTCGACGAGAGCTTGGAGAGGTGTCGCCTAGCTTCGCGCTCGTGAATGTGGTCCGTGAGCGCGTACGGACGAATGCCGCCATGCAAACTCTCTGGAGTCACTTTGGGCACAGTGGTGGGACGCCCGTCAACGTCGTTGGGACCTTGACCGGTACCAGCACCACTGTATCCGGACACACCGAATACGGTCGGCCAGACGTCGGGCTTCACGTACTTGAGTAACGGGGCAACCAAAAGCTGCATTGATGTTGCATAGCAGCCGGGATTTGATATACGCTTGGAGGTTTGAACTGCGGTACGCCCGTACAGTTCTAGAAACAAACAAATGTAATTAAAAAGAAATACGCGGATCAATACACGAGAATACGGTTCAAGACACTTTCATGAAGTTGCCTCACCCGGAAGACCGTATGTCCACTCGCCCTCAAACCGGTAATCCGCGCTCAAGTCCACAATAACGCTACCGCTCTTTCCATCTGCGCGCTGGGCAGTGCCTCGGTCGATTGCATCGACGAACGGCTTACAAACACCATTGGGTAGGGCCATGATCCAGGCGTCGACCTCTCCGTCCTTCTCCATCCGCTCGACGTCTTGCACTGAAAGGTCCGAGTATGCGACTTGTGACTTCGTGTAGCCAATGAGAGGAAAACCTTTGAGCTGGCGAGACGAGACATGGGTGAGGTTGAGGTGAGGATGGGATGAAAGAAGAGAGGTCAACGCTTGGCCGGTATAACCCCGTGCACCGATGAGAGCGACACGCTTCTCCTCTGTTGTCGAGGCGGCATTCGCGTAACCCCGTGAGGTGCCTGGCAGACGACGGCGGACCATGGTGGAGAAGGAGCGTACGCTCCCTGGGATGCTTCCAAGGCGAGGCGAGGCTCCAGACGGACCGACGGGGAGGTAGGTGCGTGAGATGCGCCCCTTCTGTTCGAATCCCTTGACGATCTCCTCAACCTCGCGTACGTCGTGAACCCCGTACCAGAACAAGCTCTTGCCTGCACGAGTAAAGCTACCGTCCGCACGCTCGAAGTGCCACGCTCGGTTTTCATCGTCAGCACGTGCGGTCCAGAAAAGTTTCCGGTGGTCCTTCTTGATAGCGTTGAAAACGTTGTCCACAATGCCATTCATGACTCCAGTGCGCGAAGCGAGCAGCTTGGTGAGAATGGGGATCTCGCCTTCGGGATGGGCGACGATGGCGACAACATCCAGAGGCTCATCGCCGTAGATGGTGTAAGGTGTATCCTTGAGCCCATTGAGCACGCCAGTGACGCTCTCTTCACCTGAGAGGACGTCGGGGTCACGGTCATGGATGACTTGTCGAAGGCGATCAGCTCCGACCGAGTCGAGAGTTTGGTGGCGGAAAAGCTTATAACCCCTACGGATAAGAGTTCCGGCGCCGCTGTCTGTGAAGAGTTCGCGCTGGAGTGCATCTACCGAAATTACTGCGACAGAAGACGAGCGGGGAAGGTGGTCTAGGAGTTCCTTGAACTCACGGAGCTTGAGCTTCGTGCCGTACTTGACCCATGATTGCTTCATAAGTTCGTCGTACTCCTAATAAAGCCGGAAGATCAGGGAGAGGTCAAAGGGAGATCAGTAAGTTTTGAATGACGAACCTCGTCCAAGTTTATCGTATCGAGCTTCTCGCCGGTGATACCGTGGAACATACCACCCTTATCGTTGAGGAAAACGATCTTCATCGGCTCGAGTTCCTTTGCGAGCTCTCCAGCAGCAATGTCTGCATTGACGTTCAGAATTTGGCCTGCGTCGGACTCTGCGAGACTGGTAAGAATAGGGAGGGCGCCAGCGCGAATGGCGGCCTCGACGGGACGCTTGTCGACTTTTGTGATCTTTCCGACGAGACCGTACTTTTCCTTATCAAGATAGTCGGCCGTGAATACCCCGGAGGTGATGGGACGGGCACGAGTGCCAAGTTTCTCGAGGGCGGCAACGAGTTTGAGATTTTCATCGAGGAAGACGCGGCGAGCGATCTGGAGGGTCTTTGCATCTTTAAGAGACGAAAATGAATTCGAGAAGGGGAGGAAAAGGAGGGATGGATGAGACGCACCGGTAACGCGAATACCGTCGATATAATTGGGGACGACACCGGCCGTCTCGATGATGGTGTTCAATTGAGGACCTGCGCCGTGGAGAACGACGGGGTAGAGACCAACGCGGTAGAGGAAGCTAAGGTTGATGGCGAGCTCGTCAACCTGGTCAAGGACGGCGCCGCCAACCTTGATGACAGCGAATTTTGCGGGGTGGGAGGCATCGGCGGAAGAGGAGAAGATGCGGAGGTAGCGTTCGACTTCACGCTTGGTGCCGATCGAATAGAGGAGGCGAGTGATGGTGTCCTAGAGAGGGGTGAGCAGGGAGTTGGACAGTGATGAGGGATGGAGGCATACTCTGTCTGTTTGTGCGGCACTGGAAGCCGAGGTGAGTGAGCGGACGGGGACGAGGGGGGGATGAGGGGCAAGGCGGGGGGCGGGCAAGCGGGGAGCAGGGGCTACACCCGCACGGATGGCTGCGCGCGGGGAAAATTTTGGGACACGGGCGATGGCGTGCATGAGGGAAAAGGCGAGGACGAGGAGGCGGGCGTGGTCGACGTCGGGGAGCGAGTTCAAGACGCGACTCGAGGCCCGGATTGTTGACTCACAGGTCTGAGCTCAGGTCACTCCAGTCCCGCTGTGGTCCAACTAATCTTATCGTCCAGCGTCTAGATCCCAATTTCCTCCATAATCATTAATGCTCCATTGCCATTGCCGATCTCATCGTCCCCTTTCCTCTCGCCGCCCACCCGTCCCACACAATCATCGCCGGCATGTCCTCCCAAGAGTCCCAGGATATCGAGCAAGCCACGGCTACAATCGCGTACTGTCCGCTCCTTCCCCCTCCGTCCCATCTCGTCCTCATCTTCTTCTCAGCCACGGCCAGCCCGACGACAAAACCCGTCGATATG
This sequence comes from Ganoderma sinense ZZ0214-1, assembly GCA_002760635.1. NCBI lineage: Eukaryota > Fungi > Basidiomycota > Agaricomycetes > Polyporales > Polyporaceae > Ganoderma > Ganoderma sinense. Next base: position 1,100,115 of record AYKW01000034.1, read on the forward strand.
ACCGTCAGCTCCGGTAAGAAACCCCCTACCCTCAATCGCTCTCTAATCTTACGCTACCCACCCCCTAGCATCTGGGCTGCTTCCGGACAAGCTGCTCTCGAAGCCTGCCGCATCCTTGTCGTCTCCTCTTCCGCCACTTCCACCTCCATCCTCAAGAACCTCGTCCTCCCAGGCATCGGTCACTTCTCCATCCTAGACTCCGCCATCACATCTCCCGCAGACGCCGGAAACAATTTCTTCCTTAACGCCACCTACAGCCTCGGCAAGCCTCGCGCTCAGGAAGCCGTCCCTCTCCTTCGTGAACTCAACGAAAGCGTCCAAGGCGAGGCTGTCGTCAAGGATCTCAAACTTCTTCTCGACACAGATCAAGGAAGGGATTGGATCTCGTCCTTCTCCCTCGTAATCGCCCACAACTTGAACAAGGACGTCCTCGGTCAACTTTCCACTCTCTTGTGGGCCAATTCCAATGGGCCTCCCCTCATCTCTGTCCGTTCCGCCGGATTCATCGCAGAGTTCCATATCCAGTACCATGAGCACTGTGGTACGTAAATCTCTGTCCTTCTCCCCTGTCTCTTCCATCGCGCCAACTACCTATACCTCCAGTATCTCAGTCGCATTCTGAAAACGCTCCCTCGCTCCGCATCACTCGCCCTTTCCCGGCATTGCTCGCCTTGGCTCGTAGCTTGGACTTCCAGAATATGGATCCCACCGCTCACAGCCACATTCCATTCGTCATTATCCTCGTTCGTGCCACCGATGATTGGCGCAAAAGTGTGCGTGCATCCATACGCCAAATCCACTTAACGACGCTCATTTGCCACTCCTACAGCACAACGACAGCCTCCCGCATACTCCCGCAGAAAAGAAGGAGTTCAAGAAGAACATTTTATCCATGAGGATCAAGCCAGACGAAGAGAATTTTGAGGAGGCTGAAGCTCAAGCTTGGCGTGTCTGGTCTGAGCCTGCTGTCCGTAGATGCGTATCTTTTCCGAGTATTTGCTGATACTGATACCTCGGAAATGACAGGTACCCTCCGACGTCCAAGCACTATTTTCCTTGTCCACTCTTCCTACTGCTCCGCACCATAACTCAACTTTCCACGCGTTACTTCAGTCTCTGTCCGAGTTTGTCAAGGATCCTGCGGGGCCTGGTACTCTACCTATCAATGCAACGCTTCCCGACATGAAGTCCGACACCAAGAGCTACGTCCAGCTTCAAAATCTGTACCGTGCACAAGCGGAGGTGGAGAAGGTAAGAAATTCCGGTAACGTTGGTTATAGTCAGATGTGACACTTTGTATGCGAACCTTTTTCTGCAGGCCCAGTTCAAGGAGTTGTTTGCCGTCAAGCATCCTGAGATCGCCAGGACTTCAAATCCTGAGGAGGTCGACAGCTTCGTGAAGAATGCCCATCACATCCGGGTCTTGCGCGGGAAGCAATGGGGTGCGGTCGACCAGGATCGGGAAGCGATTGGTACGGAACATTTCATTTCAGTCAAACTGTGACACTAATCGTCATTGCAGCCAATTTGTTGAATGCTCAACCGCGCGAAACTGCAACGCACCTCGCCCTTTCCGCTCTTTCGACGCTCTTGGCTCTTGAAACCGGTAGGTTGCATGTTGTTGTCACCATCCGCACATAGTGACCTTTCTGCCCTACATTTGTAGAAGTTACTGTTGACGCTTTGAATGCTGAAGTGCAAAGAGTTGTCGGAGAGGGAGTAGAGCTTCCAGAAGAGCTTGAGACTGCTGTAGGGGAAATGTATGTTTTTCATTATCATGATTATTGAAGAGCCTGCTAACGAGCATGTTTTGTAGTGCTCGCGCTCCAACTGCTGACTTGCCCAACATGGCTGCGTTCCTAGGAGGGCTCGTTGCCCAAGAAGCCATTAAGGTCATCACCGAACAATATGTTCCGCTCAATGGCTATTGCGTTGTTGATCTTATCGAATCTTGGACGGGTGTCATCAATTGACCCTACAGCATCCATGTTGCACATAGGTTGTACCGCGGGCCGTCATACACATGAATCTAGTCTTCTGTTCAGGCTGCCGTTGTGCGGTAGCTGTTCAGGGTTCATTTGATGGCATAAATAATGATTATGCAGTGCGCATGCAGGCACCAACTCTATATTAGAAGTGTCCTTCACACTGGTCCTGATACTCGCTAAGGGGGAGGCTGAGGCTCTGTGATACGTCAGGACGGATTTGCATCTGTGCGGAGGGAAGGAGATGAGGAAGAACTCGTTCGGGCCATGCCTCCCTCGCCTGCACCCTGTGCGCCTCCAAGACCGATTTTGCTCAATGCAGCTTGAAGAGCGTTAAAGAACGCTTGATGGGGGGCTGGGTGGATGGAATTGACAACATGTAGCTGTATGAGGCCACTTGCTGGTGAGAACGTGTAAGTTGAGTTGCTACAATAATGTCGCTCAGTGACGGGAATCACAATAAATGACAGGGCACGTACACTTGCCAACCACCTTGAGCTTTGCTGACGCGATTTACGCCATGAACCATGAGGCCAATGTACAAGCTCTTCTCGCGAATGCTGTGTATCTCGCCGTGGTGGGATCGACGCGGGTCTCTAAATCCACGCGGTTCCGTGCAGGCGGTTGGAGAAGATCCAGCGGATGAACGAGGACCGTGGATCTTTATTCGTTGGAGTTCCACCCGAAGATCGGTGTATAGCGCGCTGAGGGTGTGCCTCACGAAGACTGAGGAAGCCATATACAACGGAAGTCCTAAGTTTGACATGTAAGGCTCCTAAGCCTAGTGATATATCCCATTGAACGGCTCACCTTCGACATGAACTGTTTGTGGGAGGGGAGGAGGGAAAGGGGTGGGTGGTTGGTACTCCAACCGGATGGAAGGGCTATAGATTGATGCTTCTTCTCTATCCTTTCCAGGCTCGCTTCCCGCAGATGTGTCCAGGGAGGTGATAAGGCCAGTGGAGAAGAAGGTCGGGAGCGTCTGTTGAAGAATGTAGATTGCACGTCCTAGCGGTAGCATCGTTCATAGATACGGTGAGACAGATTGAGGGAAACGGTATCGAAGATACGTGCTACGGTAGCATCAGATCCTTTGGACCACGAGACGAGGTGCGTTCAAACATACCAGTCCGTATTTCCCACTCTTGGTCGGATAGCCCTCCTGAATCTTCTGGCTTCCCATGAGATGCGCTTGGCACAGGATTTGCCGCCTTGAGGGTTGGAGAGGGGCGATTATGCACATCTGAGGAGAAAAGAGGGGGACCTGCGTCTGCGAGGGGCAACCTGGAGGCATGTGATGAAACTTGGTGAGCTGAGAAGGGTGACCGGAAAAGAGAGGACGAGGAGGAACGGCGTTGATGGGACTTGGCAAATGCGATGCGCAAAGACATAGACATGGAGAAAGAGGGAGGAAGGAGATGGCGATATCTGCGAGGCTGAAGAACTTGAGGGAGTCGAGGAGAGGTCCGAGCTGGTGACGCTCGATGTCGGCATGAAGCGCGGGCGCCCGGGACGCTGATCACTTGAAGTCGGACTCGTCGCACGATGCACTTCTCAAAGACCTACGCCCAGCTCCTTCTTACCCTTCCCCCCGACCTCAGAGATAGCGCGATCCAATACCGTCAACTCAAAAAGATCATCAACCAGATTGTCGCTGAGCTCACCTCCCTTGGTGAGCACTTCACCAAGTTCTTATGTACCCCTTTCCCTTCGGGCTCAGACCGACTTCCTCACAGGACTCTCCCCGGACATTCTCCAAGGTGCCATCCAGCCACCATCGCCGGTGAACGATAAGGGCAAGAAACAGCTCGATTCGGCGCAGGATTCACAATTCGTACCGCATGCTTCAGGCTCTCGGGTCATTTATGAATTTGCCGACGTTGTCGACCACGTTGAACCCCGTCTCCACCTTTACCTCGACGGCGACGATGGCCTGCCATCATACCCCATCGATGCCACCCCAGTGCATTCCTCCCGTCTAAACATCCCGTTGCCGATATCTCAACACATCCTACAATTAGCTCTACCTCCTTCAGCACAGGCCACCGACACCCTTGATTCGCTGGAGGTCGATAGCCACTCTGTGGCGGAGGATACGGCGTCGTACGTACTGTTCTTCCTCCGCTTGTTAAATTCCGCCGAACTGGAGACCATAGGATCAACCCCCATGAACTTATCATCCCGCTCGCTTCCGATACCGCGTTTTTTCGAACACTCTCAGAAGCTCTCGTCACTCTGTCCAAGTATCTGATTGGTAGAAGGGCGGAATTTGAAGCCACACTGCAGTCCCTCTCTCAGGATATTTCCTCGGCATCGCGCCCTTCCTCCTCGACGGCACCTTTTCATCCGTACTCCCGGTTTTCCTCCGACGCTGCCACAATAAGTGTGCCTTCCACCGCCTTTGGCCTCAACTCCAAATCCGATCTTGAGACTTGGAGGGAGATATTTCAGATGTATATGGAAGCGGACATTTTCCAAGGCCATCAGGAACGATTCAGAGGTGAGCGGGACCTTGAAGATGCGACAGTGCGATTCGCTACGTTCTCGTCTGCCTTGCAAGAGCGATCATCCGCTGGTCATTTGAAGCTAAGTCTCAAGAAGAGCAAAGTCGCATTGGGTACGTTTATGGAGCTTAATACGTTCATCTTGGACCTGAGGAAGGTGGGTCCCCAGCATGTAGTCGACGGCAATAGCTCTCAATTGGTTATCTATCTACAGTTCCAGGTAGTCACGACGGAAGCGACAAGGAAGATTCTGAAGAAGCATGCCAAGCGGACTGCTCTTCCCTTGGCTCCAGATCTTGCTTCACCGTTCACCATCAACACGGAAGCTCGAGACCAGGCCCTTGTCCTATCGCGCGCAACCTCTCAGCATGCGAATTCCCTCTCGCTCTCGCTCCTCCTTGTCCAAGCCTTAACAGAAACCTTGTTACCCATCATCCCTCACATTGATGACTACTCGTGCGTAATTTGTACAAGTCTCGCGTTCAAGCCAATACGCCTCCACTGTAGTCACCTCTTCTGCGTGAGGTCTGTCCTTGATTGGCGACTTGTTTTTCTCTTTGAGATTACTGAATATTATCTGTCGCAGGTGTCTTGTAAAGCTGCAAAAGCGGGGAGAAGAACATTGTCCAATGTGTCGGGCACCAACGGTGTTGTCTGCTGACCGTTGTGAGTTGTTTGGAGATCACACTGATTATTACCGTCTACTCATTATGTTTTCCAGCAAATGTAGATTGGGCCCTTCTCAATTTTATGAAGGATTGGTTCCCAGTGGATGCGAGAAAGAAGTTACAGCAGAGTGAGCGTGAAGCTGCAGAAGAAGAGATGAGAGAGCTGGGTTTGGATGTTAGGACTTGTATTTTGATGTAAAGTTTTTACCACTATTTATATCTTGCAAGCAAGGCCTTGTATATTGGAGATGTTGAGCTTGAGCTTTATGGTAATGACAAGAATCTTAGCTATCACATTATTTTTAATATAATCTAATGATTATGTTACAGGTATGCATAAAAAGTGTTAGAAGGGTCAATATTGACTTGGCTGGAGAAGGCCATTGCTGATATGATTAATGAGTCTAAAAGAAGTTTGTAAATAAGATGTAATTTGAGTATAGCACATAAAAAACATTGCTTTATTCCTCATCAATTGTGATAATGGATGACTTTCCATAAGGATTTACGGACCTCTAAACGATTGCCGCATCCCCCACTCTGCTGTCTGCCGGTATGACAACAGTTGGCGGTCACGTGCCAATAAGTCTGCACATTCTCGTGCATCCTCGGGTAGACGTTGGCCTGCTTTGAGAGGGGCCTGGATGCGGCCTTCAATGGAGTTTGTGCCCCGAGGAAATGTGGTGTCAGAGATAATAAAAAACCCTTCCGGAGTGTTGTCCCGGAGCTTGTCATAAATAGGTCGAGCAACCTTAGCATCGTGCCAACTCCCGGGCGCATTAAGCACACAACCCTTGACAATGCCTACTAGATATGAGTGTATGCCTTAAGTGACGTAGTTCAAGTGCACGTACCTTTGGGAGAGAACACAAGCACACAACTAGTGTAGTGGCCATGCAGCCAACCATTGTACATTGTGTTTTCGAGGTCGGGGTCGTCGGAACTGCCCACAAGGATGTTCAAGCCATCAATGCTCCCGATCGTGCCCTTGAGAAGTGGATGGCGAGCAGTGATCAGGGCGCTATCCTCCTCGCACTCCTCTACTGAGGCCCACCAACTGATTGCTGTCTCCGGTAGAGCGCGGAGAGTATGCAGCAGGATGCGAAGAGCAAACTTGCGGTAGCGAGTTACTGTTGAAGGAACGAGGGTGAAGATCTGTTGTAGTGCAGTATCGGGCATAGCAGAGGTAAGGTAGTGATACACGAGGCCCAGAGCACCCTCCACAGTGAGAGAACGTCTGCCAAGATGCGGAAGACCATCTGGGTTCGAGTCAGTGCAGGAGATGGCTGTGGAGTTCCAGAGCTCTGCGAAGCCATGCTCGAAGATATAGTTGAATGTGGCGTAGTTGATGCCCATGGTGGTGATGAAGGCTCAGTCATCCCGGCTCTCAAAGAGAGCTTGCCATAGCGTGTTCTGGCGAGGATTTGGAAGAAGTTGGAGACAGCAGAGGTAGTGCCGATTCGGCCTGCATCGTTCCGCTTGCCGCAGACATGCTTCTTCAGCACCAAAGACAACCATAGCAGCTACAAGTAGTGCATCGTCCTCGAACTCCTCGTCTTCCTCGGACCATTCATCTGATTTGTCTCCAGCACGGCTGGCCATACTGAATGCTTCTGAGGGATCATTAGGTGAAAAAACTGAGAAATCGACAAGGCATGCACGTACGATAGGCGCCTAGATGCATCGAGACTGCAGGTTGCGGCGTGCAAGCAGGGAAGTTTGGGGAAGACTTCTGCATATAGATAATATATGTAAGGCATACATGCTCTCTGCAGAGACCAAAAGGCCAATCCCCACCTTTGTCGAATGAAATCTAGGGGAAGAACAAGTCTACGGATGTGGAGAGTGGATGCGCACTGCTTATGGATACAGCTGTGCTAACTCTAAATAAATTCAAGGTCCGTCTGATGCATCTACGGACACTCCAACAGCCGTAAATCCTTATGGAAAGTCATCCAATGATTGCAATGCTTACTAGATTATAGGTAAGCCCTAGGATTTATATTGTGGTAGGGACTCTAACCCTGGTCTAGGGTCAACTCAGTAAGTAAATTTTGTAGTTGGTGATAACACAAGTGTATACCAAATGTAATTGGAGATAAAATATATTCCCACATCACAAATGCTAGTGCAGTTCATAAGAACGATTTATTCATTCTTCATCAATTGTAATTGGTTAGAGATGTGTAAATATAGAGTTGTATGCATCAGCAAAAGTATAAAAATATCTCCCTAGATTTTGCACCAATACAATGCTAATGGGGCCTATATACTGTACCATTTCGACCCTACAGTCATCAACCACCCAGCGTAATGCCCAATTGAAGTTTGGACATTTTCTCCCTCAATTCTTCAGCTATTGGGATGATTGTGGTGTCAGGTTGTAGCTACTGCTATTGCGAATCTTTCAAGATACAATGCATGTATTGTTTCCATTAAATACCATTTTTACCATTCGAATTGCGTTTTGGATGCCTAATCGCCCATTCCCACCCTAATGTAACACTCCACCTCCAATTCACCGTGCAGCCGTGATTCTACCCAGGACAAACTTTTTCATAGTCAGAAAACTGATGAACATTAAGTATGCAAAATTCATCTTAGGGCATGGTGATCCGGATGAGCTCCAGAGGAAATATCCACATAGAGTGGGTCCATTTTTGGAAGTGATAAAGCTATACAACTTCTGGCGTGTTTGCAACAAGATTCCCAAGGACTGGACAGGTCTTGGGGCCCAAAGTTTTACACACAGTTGAGTGATAACACATTGCATGTATTTCAGAAAACATTGAGACGAAAGCTTCGCAAGTTGTGGAGGTATGGACAAAATGTTACAGTAGATGGGAGTGTTACATCAGCCGGTTGATGACTGTATATTTTGTCACATGTCACAGGGCACTTTGAATCTGAATAATCCCAAAACTGTCATGCATCACAAGGCTTTCCGAAGGTTTGTAGGCAGGAATGTCATGGGCACTACATGGGCGCTAACACAATTTTGGTAGGGTGGGAACCGCCCATGAAGAGAATATCAGGACATGTTTTACAGTCACAAGGGCTCTCAAAAGGGTAAATATTCAAAATTTCGAGGTCACAGGTCACACCCAGCAAATATTAGGTCAAAATGGTATAGTAATCAATATCTGGAGAGTGTTGTATTAGTGTGCAAACTTGAAGAGTGCCATGTCATGCTAAAAATTCCAGGCAATTACATCATTATCTTGCAGGAATTACAAAAATTACAAAGGCTCAGAGATTGTATAGCAGTGCAATTTTCCACATTTTGGGGCAAAAAGTCATATACTGTAGGCAATATCTTTGTGTCTTTTATAACAGATAATAGTAAATATAGCATCTGGATTATCTCTATAAAATGTCTGTAACTAGTTTCCTAGTATAAATCTATTAGAATCTTGTGTTTTTCTGATTCTGCACATCTATTACAAAATTGCCCTCTTCACAGACTTCAGAGCATATTGACCTTGAGATCAGTTTATAATAGGAGGAAAAAAAGGAGAAGAGAGGAAGAACTGGCCTACCAGAAGGCTTAAATGTTGGTCTGCAAATTAGTTACTTAGAAAATATATACAATATTACGATTGCAAGGCTATCTACTAACACAGACACAATAATAGATATAATCTTGTTATTATGCTACAATGATGCTACAACCCAGATGTTGTACAGTATAAAAGAGAATTATACAAAGAAATATACAATTCAGAGGGCTTTTAGTACTAGAATGACCACTGACTAATATTAAAAACATGCAAAAAGACCTTGGTAGAGATTAACAAAAAGTGTTTGGCTAAGATAAGACCTTAGAAATAAAAAAGTAATAAATTGCAATTTATTTGCGGTTTCTACTATTGTAATACAGTAGTCCAGGTACCTGCTATTAGTGTTGTGTATTTGGTGCTCACTATTGTGATTGTTAAACACCTGCTAGATTTGTTTATAATAACAATAGTGGTATTTGCATTGTAAATTTGAATAATTATAGATCAAATATAGAGATATTATCAAACTAGCTCAGATGTGTATTACATTGTATATTGTATATATAGAGTGTTGTGTATCTACTGTTGGTTTGTTGTAAAACTAGCTAACAATATGAATTAGACAAGTTATAAATTAAGCCTATATTGTAAATAGAGACAAATTATATGTATATCAGATTATTTGTAATTGTAAATATAGCTAATATTGTAAATTTATACTAATTTATAGCTAACTGCAAAAACATAGATCAACCTGGCCCGGACGAGCAGGCGTGGCATATTTAGCCACCTGCCTGAAATAGTAGCCGGAGGCGCTCAAATATTGAGCTTGTATTGGCCTTGGGGTGAAACTGGGCAAGACAATTTCTGCCCTAGGTTGTATGTTTTTATTCATTCATCAATTTAACTCCCAAAACTCCTCCAGACTCGGTGGAGGTAGCTGTGAGTGAAACGCCCAGGGCGCTAGGGAGGACTCGGTGCTATGGAGGGGAAATTGAGCTGTTGCGAATCCCGACACACCCTCAGATGGTGAGGTCCTGCGATGAGACCTCCACCTAGACCGACCACATTGGGTAGGTGGCCAAACATACCATGCTCGCTCACACGGGCCAGGTCGATCTATGTTTTTGCAGTTAGCTGTAATAGGTAGCTTTAGATGCTTTTTTGCAATTTTGCAATGTCTAATATAGTAAGTGGATGTAGAAGAGCAGGTAGAGCAGAGTAGAGTTGCAGGGTCTGGTCTAGTATCAGTCTTTAGCCTATTGCTGGAAGGACCAAAAACTGAGGACTAGATAGGACTAGCTACTCAGGTAAAGACTAAGACTGTAACTGTAGTTCTGAGAGGACTAGAAAGAACTGCAGTTCAGTCTTTGGTCTAGGCTAGTTTTGCACTGAAAGCAAGTCCTGACTAGTCTAAAACTAGTAAATATATTAGAATTATTATAAAACAAGATTTAAAATAATTATGCACTAGTAGCTATGCACCAGCATCTAATCATAATGTTGCTCTGGAGGGCTATTTAGTGGCTATATAGCTGGTCCTTGACTAGTCCGTTGATATATAAAGATCAGCCCTCTATAGTTCTTTTGAACTGCCTACAAGCAGAAGACCAAAACTAGGACCACAGATGGGACTAACAAGTGACCAGTTCTAGTCTGGTCCTAATGGTCTTAGTCCCAGTCTTTTTGCCAGTTCCAGATCAGTCCTAGAACTAGACCCTGCAACACTAGGAGAAAATACCTCCTAGGTCTATCATAAGCTCAATACTATAGCTATGGGCCTGGATCATTTGCAGTATGTATATATATATAGGAGTCTAAATAGACTAAAAGATTTCTAATAGGACTGACCTATATCTTACAGGTCTACATTTGTTATTCTTATCTAGCTAAGATAGAATTACAATTAATAAGATAACAAATTAATTGTTTTTATAGGATACACTATATGCCAACTTATTAACAAATGATATCTATAGAAATATATTTTGTCTTCCAATTACTTGAGTAATACAATGGGTTAAACATTAAGTACAATTGTTACCAGTTTAACCCTAACCTGGAGTTAGAGCTTCCCTTCTATTACAAATTATTGTAGTTAAGTAAGTAACATCTTTTACCACTAGCCATTTGTCCATTTTAAAGTAGAGCTCTATATTCTATAGCCCTATCTTTGATTTGAGAAGTTGACATTGTAGTGAATGTATAGTCAGAGTAATGTGTATGGAATTTAATAGTTTGAAAACTATTAAGCATTGCTAGTTTAATATTGTAGTAGGAATATGCACATTTATTCCAGCTTCTATCATTCCACAGTTCTCAATAAATATATATATATATCACACACTAATCTTCTTTTTTTGATGTAGACAGTTAGTAGCCTGTTAGCCAATTAAAACCTTGGTATGTTGTAAGCCTGACCTCTATATTATGTGCGTTGGTCTCAATAAGCCTCAGAGCTTTGTGATCAGCTACTAGACTCTATTGAAGGGTAATCTATCAACAGTTTGAAGTGCAGAAGTGTGCCACACTTGGGCTGTGTCTCAAATATTGGCCAACTTTGCTCCTGCTTTTTCTTTGAATCATTATGCTTGCATTTCTGGATCATCTGCAAAATTACAGCCTTTAAGCCAGACTGCTTCCTCTTTTTCTTTTTAAGTAGTCAAGCTGCTGTGCTTCTACTTGTCTTCTCTACTTGTTTGATGGTGGTAAGCCTTGCTTCAAGAGTAGGGTTCTTGATTATTGGGCTCTCTACTGGCTCCTTATAGCATCTTATATATGCTGCAGGCTAGATTGAAAATTTTTAATACTATTATGAGAGGTTTTACAATCTTTAATAACTTACATAATCTATTTTTTAAATATTCTAGAATTCTTTTAAGATTTTTAAGATATTTCTAGGTCTGCTTTAGCCTTTTTTAGAAGTCATTAGCTGTAATTTAGCTCTAGATACCCAATTTTGCTCTATTTAGTTCTAAAATGGATGTGTTATAGGATTATCTAGCTTAGGTGAGCATTAGATAATAAAGATAATATTGGTATATTAATCCTAAATAGCATAAAAATGCCTATTTTTGGCATTCTGACCTTAGGTTTAACATGCTCATCTCACCATCTAGAGGCCATTGAATGTTCTTGAAAAGTAACTCAAAAAATAGGCAGCTTTTAAGGCTAAATATGAATCATCTGTGGATTGATCCAGATCCAAACATATAGGTCAAGGCTCTTCTGAAGGCCTGATCTAGATCTACATAGATTAGATCTACCAAGTGAGCTGGATTTGTGAGATCCCGATCCAGAACTTGTAGGTTGATTTGTACATTAAAGATAATACAAGAATTGTATTATGAGAGAATCTGAGTATACATATTGTAGCTACTGTATACTCAACCATTTGCCAAAAAGAACTGAGCAAAAATGTGGGATATTAAGAGAAATATGAAGGTAACAAGATCAAAAGAGAGAGAAAAACATAGACATATCTTGTGTTCCAATAGATAGATCACCATGTTCTGCATATCACTGGAAAGCTATAAACTGAAGCTTTCTGATGATGTATAAAATGTAACAATATGTGGAGAACCCATATAGATATAGGCAAAATAATAGTTTGTAATATAGAATAAGATAAATTGTGTACCACCAGCCTTGTAGCAGCTCAAATAGTGCCATGCTAGGCTCGATCAAAGTATATAGTGTAGAAAAAATGATAATTAAAAAACCAAAGAGATTAGCCAAAAACTCGCTAAGATATTAGGATATCAAGTTTGAAGAGGGAGGAGGGCAACATCTCAATATCTCAGGTTTCCATAGTCTGTTTTTTATGTTCAATACATCACAGAAAGGCACAGCATGTGGCTTTTACGATTGATAAGGAACAAAATCAATTGTTTATAATGAGGTGGGTTTCCTGCCAACGCCATGTAACACTTATCGATGTATGTGGGAAAATTTTCAGACCCGGAAAAGCTGTGACTACAAAAAAGTAGACGCTCAACTACAAATTTTGTTACTTTGGCAGCACAGATTTAGGGTTAGGGTCATGTTTTGAATGGTGGCTGTGCTTGTTTTGTTACTAGTGCTTTTCTCACCTGTTATGCACTCTACTTACACCCGTAGACCAAACGCTTGGCCACTGGAGCTCTATGCCTAAGTACAACTTGTGCTACGAGTACAAATGGTTGTTCTAGTGGTGTACCCCATCTCACTGAGGACAATATCCCATGTTCTGGAAAGAAAACATGACATAAACATGAGGAAAAGAGATTGAATGTTATTTCCATGTTTAGAGTCAGAACAGGGAAAATTTACTAAGAATGTTGGTAGAATGTTCTGAGAATAGTAATTGCATGTTTTGGCTGGGAACATCTTGAGAACATTGCAAATGTTTGGGCTATGTATGCCTCAATGTTTCAGACAAAGAACATGGAGAAAAGAGGGAATATATTTTTGCTATATGTTGCCCCAGGACATGCGCAAAAAGGGGGGAATGTTTTGGGCCGGATCATGCTCCAAATATCCCTGATTATCTCGCCATGTTGAAGCCAATAACATAGTGTGAGCATTAGAACTGTTTCTACCATGTTCCCTCCTGTGTTCAGGGCTAGAAAACTCTCCAAACATTTCTAACATTTTACCGATATATTCGTTCCAAACACACAAACCGCATTGCGAAGAATACCATCAGTTTTTCCCCTATATACTCCACATGTATCTTCCCCGAAACATGCATTTAACATTCAATCTCTTTTCCCAATGTTTTTCCGATGTTTTTAAGTCAAAACATGGGGTAATGTCCTCAGCGTCTGAAAGCCCTCTCTTTAGGCTTTCAAATGACACTAGTTTCATGTTCTAAAAGTCAATATTGACCGAGATATAAGCAAAATAAAAACACACACAAATACCTCTATATGGGCGCTTATTTTAGAGTTAGGGCGCTATATATACTGTTAGAAAGCCCCTCAAAAATGGGTCCTAATGGTACTAGTTTCATGCCATTTGACCCAGTATTGACCAAGTTATAAGCCCAACAAAAAATACAAATGCCTCTTTCGATGTTTGGGCGCTTATGTAATGCTTATGCTGATAGTCCCATCAGATAGAGCTGATCAACAGCTTTCTAATGGTAGTACAATCATACTATACGGCCCAGTATTGGCTGAGATATAGGCCAATTACATCAGCAAAAGTGCGAAAATCTTTTGCAGTCGCATGGGTATTGCCTAAAGGACGCTTCATGCCCGGTAACGTGGTGAATTGTGCTGCTATGCAATCTCCGTGATCCTTGCAATTCTCACAATTCCCGCAATATTTTGATGGAATTGCACGGAATTTTATAGTATGGCAGGGTGCTCTTGAGGTTTGCACGCCAGTACAACATTTTCCAGATATTGTACGGACTTCTCAGCATTGTATTAGTCCACAACTTGGCGGGATATTTTCGTACTTTTGCTGATGTACTGTCTACTGGCCTTCTTCCTTTTTGGGATGTGATTATATAACAGGGGGACTGTGTGGTTTTCTGTCCATAGGGCCTCAGGCATGACGTACATTGACAAAAAACCACACAGTCTCCCTGTTACATAATGCATTTATGCCTAGCTACTTTAGTGGACTAGGTCTGTATTTCAGTATATTGTCAGTCCATGTCAGCGGTGCTATCAAAACGTGGAGGATACCATTCCGGAAAATCCATCAAAAGGACCCTTAGCACCCACAAAGGTGAACGGGCTGTTTATTTTGCCCTTTCTCTGATTGGCATTCATAGGTTCTGCCCATCTGAATGGTCGGGGGCATAAAGTGGAGTACTCGTCAGTGGTAAGTATTGTAACAATTACAACTGAGTAGGATGGCCAGCATAGTGCGCGAGGGCGGGCTTTAGCCCACCCGCAGCATACTACGACCCCGGAAGCATCAATGTATAGCTTGTTGGAGAGGATACATTCTCGAGCTCCTTGATATCGAGTTCAGTGGCCAGGCCTGCCCAGAGGGGCTATACCTATAAGCAGTCACATGACTAATAATATGTGACATGTCACCTAATTAATAAAATCATGTGACTTTGCAAGTGTTGTGACAGGTCACATGACTTTTAGTCATGTGATAGACTTAGTCATATGACACGGCAGGGATTCCGAGATTTTCGATGGGAGAAAAGTTGATAAAAAGGGATTACTCGTGGTTAACTTTTCTCTAACACGTGATAAATAGAAGAAAAGTCAAACAAAAGGGGAAGAAAGTTTTCCTTTTGGGGTACTTTTGGACGACTTTTCCCTCATTAGATTACATGAAGAGAAAAGGCATTCACGAGTAATCCCTTTTTATCGACTTTTCTCCCATTGAAAACCTCAGAATTCCCGCCGTGTGATTAACTCTATGGCAGGTAGAGAACATAAGTCATGTGACTTTTGTGTAATGTCACATGTCAGGTGACTGGTCACATTGCTTATGTGACCGGCTTTGAGCTACATTTTCAATGTTTTGTTTATACCTCTGTCAATATCTAATCAAATATAGACATGTTATATATCACCAGAATCAGAATTTCAAGCTCTATTAAACAGTAGTACATATGGAGCTATAAAGCCTCATTTGAACTCATATATTTGTTATCTTTCATATAGATCTTACTAACAGTAGTAATTATTAGGGTAGGCAATCATATTACTACATCTAGTATAAATAGAAACAATCTTAGTTATAAATATGTTCTAAGTATGACTGTATCTAGGTGATTAAATGTATGATAGTTATACTAGTAGTAAGTTTGTTGTTCCTCATCAATCGTGATCTGCCAGTAATGGCCTGCTTTTAACCAAGTCCAGTGGTATATTAAACTTATAATTTGGTCTAAGAATTGCTGAGATATTGAAGAAATACTATAATATAAAGAAGAGAGAGGAGAAAGAACTAATAATGCACCTTGTAGCATTCAAAATCTTACAATCAAGAGCTCATTCAATAGAGATAGACTAGTAGGTAAAATATGCAAAAATTCAAAGAGAATAAATAAGAACTTGTAGAATAATAGAAGGGACAAATATGAAAGAATGGGATGCATTGTATGTACCACAGAATTCTAATGAATGGACTAAAACACATAATCAATAGCTCATTATAACTGCCCTACTCTTCCCTTTCTAATGAAGTATCAACTATTTTAATTGACCTAACAATGCTTGAGATATAGTAAGATCTTCATCTATAGTCTAGGCTGCCTGGCCAAACTTGAAGCCACATTACTGAAGAACATGAGATATTAAGCTCTAGAAAATTCTAGAAAGTCTCCAATAGTGAAGCCAAAGTATAGTAGAGGACAAGTGTAGAAGTGGTAGCAGAGTTGTAGATAATTCACAGCAGATCCTTTGCAACTCCAAACTCTAACCCAGATCTGTACTGATCCAGATTCAGAAGAGCCAGATCTGGATCCAGGTATTTGCAGCTCAACTTGCAGATTAACTTGTTAGAAGTGGGCCAGTTTTGGCAAATGACAATTGATGAGAAATATAATTATTGATGACTTGTATTGATTGTTTTATTAATAAGCTATAGTTAACTGTTGCTTAGTAGCTAAGTTATTGATATTGACAAATATTTAGTTGAGTTGTTTATCAGACACTCATTAACTAATAATTATAATTGAATTATGATACTTGATATTGCTTTATTCATATTCTGGATACCACAAAATTATACTAGCAGCTTTTATTAGTATAATATTCTCATACAAAATTCAGAGAATAGCACATTCATCCACACTATTGTGGACAAGTTGATGCTTAATATTTATGTCCTGTCACTGTCATGTTCATAGATTAACAACTGCACACTCACCACACTGATAGGCCACATTCTAGTGTGATGCATTGTCCTTTTGGAGGACCTTGATGTGGCCTTCACTCATAGCACCTCTTAACATATAAGTGTAATAGGCTATCCTGAAGGCAATTCTAAAGAGAAGATGCTGAGTAGATAATGAGTAGCTCATCATCATGCCACATATGGCAGAAAAAACAAATATCAGATGTCAACACTCTTACCTTGGGTGGCTCACTCAATACACTAGATGGTGTTGCAGCTTTGGATGGCCAGCTTTTGTTTGTGTAAGTGTTCACACCATCTTTCTGGTCTCTCTCATCCTATATGTGATTTCAAATGAGGGTGTATAACTCCGTAAGTACTACTATTGAATAGAGCTTGAAATTCTGATTCCGGTGATATATAATATGTCTATATTTGGTTGGATATTAGATGAGCTATGAATAAAACATTCAAAATGGGCCATTTGCAACTGAAGTCACAAATATGTGACCAGTCACGTGACATAACCTACGTGACATATCACATGACTTTGATGTTATGTGACTTGTGTGATGGGATTCATCTAATCAAATCATGTCACTTTAAAAGTCACATGATCTGTCACATGTTACATATCATGTGACTGCTGACTACTTTTGGTCATGTGACATCACCAAACAGTGTTGTATTCCATCGTCGTACCCTTGGGCATGACATACGTCTCCCAGCCCAAGTCTGCGCCCTCTGCCTCGGCCACCTGTGACGAGGACCTCTCTCTGTGGCACCAGTGCTGTGGCTATGTCAATTTCGACGACCTGCGCTCTGTGGTGCACAAAGAACTTGTCAACAGCCTCACCATCCGCTCCAAGCGTGCCTCCAGCGCAATCTGCGAGCCCTGCCTTGCTAGCAAGCTCAACCATCACCCCATCTCTTGATTCACCTCTAGAAAGTTCGTTCACATTGCCCTCATCCACACAGACCTCAAGGGCAAGCTCTTGACGCGCACACCTGAGGGCTACCTCTACTGGATGGTGTTTGTCGACGATGCAATGCGTTTCTGGGCCATGGCCTATCTCAAGCGCAAGAGCAATGCATTTGCAGCCTTCAAAGCGTACAAGACCTATGCTGAGAACTGCCTGGGCCTGCGCATCAAGGCCACATGGGACGACAAGGGCGGTGAGTACATGGGCCAGGAGTACATCGACTTCTGTGCTGAGCACAGCATCCACCGGCAGCACACTGAACCAGATGAGCTGCACCAGAATGGGGTGGCAGAAGGAGCTAACAGGATGACGTCTGAGGGTGCCACAGCCCTTCTAGCCCAGGCCAAGCTCCCTCCTTCATTCTGGGGCCACGCTGTCTCTATCTTTGTCCTAAGGCTGAACATAGGTCAGTGATTCATACAGGTTGACCTGGCTTGAACCTGGATATAAACCTGTAGGTTGTGACCTGTAGGTTACAGGTACCTGTGCCATGAATCAGCCATCTTGGAGAAAGTGACTTGGATTTGTAGGTTTGAATACAGGTAACCTACAGGTCGATTCATATTTTAACAGCTAAAAAAGGTATATGTTGAAGGTTTTACTAGATAATATGTCTCTATATAGCTGAATACTGTATCTATCAGCACACTTCTAGTATGGATAATGCTAATAACACTCAATACTAGCCTATAACCTTCTATAGAATCTGAAAGACTACTATATTTGGTATCTAAATCAAATCAATGATTTGATCTATGATTTACAGGTTTACCACCTACAGGTTGTAGGTCAAACATTGATTTGATTCATACAAATCCCAATCAGATCTCTAGAAGGGGCCAAACCTACAGGTTCAGATCCCAATCACCTACAGCTTGACCTACGTTCAGCCTTACTTTGTCCACACATACAACCGCATGCCCACAGCAGCTCTCAATGGTGGCATTCCCTACACAGCCTGGAAGGGCGATGGACGCAAGCCTGATGTGTCCTATTTCCATCTTTTTGGATGCCTGGCCTATGTGCTCATCTGTAAGAAGGACCGCAAGGTGCTGCAGCCCTATACGTGCAAGTGCATCTATCTTCATTGGCTACCCAGATGGCACCAAGGCCTAGAAGTTCTGGGACTCTGCAGCGAAGAAGGTGATCATCTCATCACATACTGTGTTTGATGAGCAGTGCTTCTCTGGCAACTCGCCCTTCATCCAATGTGTTTGGCCTGCCCCTCGACGATGTGGATGTCCCAGGAGGCCCAGAGGACACTGCACCACCTGAGGATGGTGTGCCTGATGTGCCAGAGCTGCACAATCAGGGGGGAGATGATGACTATGGTGATCCTGCACCTCCTGCACCTCCACCACCTCACCAGCTGTCTCTACCACCTCATCAGCCTCCAACATCTCCACCACCTGTACCACCTCCTGTGCCTTCACCATCACCTCCACCTGCTCAGCCACCTCCAGCACCAGTTGCTCACCCTCCAGCACCATCTGTGCACCAAGAGGCCCCAAATTGCACTGCATTCAGGCCCTATCCTGCCCTTGCTCGCAAGGAGCTCCCAGCATGCTCCTCTCATCCCCAAGGCTCCCTCAATGAGCAAGTCCTTGAACACCAGAACCTCATGTCCCAGCGTCTTTGCATTTGCTCTGCATCTCCAGCTCCTCCTCCACCTGAGCCAGAACGCTCCTTGTCGCCCGATCCACTCATTGAGGCTCCAGTCGATGCACCAGCTGCTCCTAGCCTTCGTTGAGTGTTCCCCAACCATCCACGCTCTCCTCCACCTAGTCCCACATCCTCAGATGATGAGCTCGACCTCATAGGCTGAGACAGCGATGAGGAGGCCCTCCATGCGATGCTGGCAGGCATTGAGGACGTCTACTCAGACCCCAGCTTCGACTACCTGTCCTACAACAAGGCCCTCGAGGTCTCCTTCGAGTCAGTGGTCGAGCAGGCATCCAAGGTGAACCAGGAGCACTTTGGTGAGCCCTGGTCGATGTCTGAGGTCATGGCACTTGAGCCTGAGGAGCGCAACAAGTGGCTCAAGGTAGCGCAGGACCAGCTGCAGTCCCTTGTCGAAAACGGCACCTTCAAGCTGGTCCTCCTGCCTCCTGGTCGCAAAGCTATTGGCTCCTGGTGGGTGTTCTGGGTCAGGCGCAATGCAGATGGCTCAATTGAATGCTACAAGGGCCGTCTCATCGCAAAGGGCTTCTCCCAGCGACCTGGCTTTGAGTACAATGAGACATTTGCTCATATGCCCAAGTGGACCTCCATCTGAGCCATCCTTGCTCTGGCAGCTCTCAAAGACCTCGAACTCGAGTCAGTTGACATCTCCTCTGCCTACCTCAATGGCAAGCTCAAGGAGGAGGTGTACATGTACCAGCCTGATGGCTTCGAGGAGAAGACTCTGCAGTGGGTGTGGCGCCTTCGCAAGGCTCTCTATGGCCTCAAGCAGGCTGGCTGGTGCTGGCACGAGAAGCTCCATGAGGTGCTCAACCAGCTGGGCTTTGAGTGACTCACCTGTGAGTACAGTGTCTGGGTGTACCTGTGTAATGGTGTGCAGCTCATCATTCCTGTATTCATTGACAACATCACCATTGCTGGCAAGGACAAGGCTGTGATCCAGCGAGTCAAGGACAACCTGCACAAGCACTTCAAGCTCTGGGATCTGGGCCCCACATCGTGGCTCCTGGGTGTGAAGATCGAGCGTGACCGCTCTAAGCATTCCCTGTCCATCTCACAGTGCCAGTATGCCTTTGACATCCTCGAGCGGTAGGCTTCTCCAACTGCGACCCAGTGAGCACTCCCACATCAGCAAAAGGGAGATTGAATGGACTTCGCTTACCATGCTGGCGGAATCTGGCCAATTCCTACCAGTGCTCGTCTGCGCCACTAAATCTTGACAACGAGAAGGCACTGAGGCGAGGACCTGCAATTGACGGCCGTCCACCATCAAGAAGATAAATTCTGGCCAAGTACTGGTAGATGATAGACAGTACACAGCCCTAAGAGATAAATAACTATCGCTTACCCTAGTATGAAAGCATCTACATTTTTACTTGGTTCAAAGTAGGCCATTGCTGGCAGATAATGATTGATGAGGAACAGCAAACTTAGTACTAGTACAACTATTATGTATTTAAACATATGCATATAGTCATATAAAACATTGATATAACTAAGATGGTGTTTACTTATACTAGATGCACTAGCAAGGTTTTCTGCTACACTAATTAATGCTAGTAACCAGTTGAAGAGCTACATTCCAGCAGATTTACATCAAAGATAACACATATGTGATTTCAAATGAGGCTGTATAACTCTGCAAGTACCACCATTGAATAGAGCTTGAAATTCTGATTCCGGTGATATATAATATGTCTATATTTGGTTGGATATTGGATGAGCTATGAATAAAACATTCAAAATGGGCCATTTGCAGCCAAAGTCACATGTCACAAGCATGTGACTAGTCACGTGACATTGCCATGCAACATGTCACGTGACTTTGATGTCTTGTGACCTGTGTGACGGGAAAATCATCTGAGAAAATCACGTGACTTGTCACATATTGTATATCATGTGACTGCTTACTACTTTTGGTCATGTGATATCGCCAAACAGTGTTGTATTCGGTCGTCGTGCCCTCGGGCATGACGTACAACGACGGTTTTCAACCCTGTACCTCCTATTATGTAATCACATCCCAAAAAGGAAGAAGGCCAGTAGACAGTAATTGACCTATATCTCAGCTGATACTGGGCCAAATCACATGATTGTACCACCATTAGAAAGCTGTTGATCAGGGCTATACAATGGGACTATCAGCGTAATGATTGCATAAGCGCCCAAACATCGAAAGAGGCATTTGTATGTTTTTTTGTTTGGCTTATAACTCCGTCAATACTGGGTCAAATGGCATGAAACTAGTACCATTAGAACGCAGTTTTGAAGGCCTTTCTAATGGTATACATAGCGCCCTAACTCTCACATAAGCACCCATATCAAGGCATTTGTGCATTTTTTATTTTGCTTATATCCCAGTCAATATTGACTTCTATGATACAAAACTAGTACCATTCGAAAGCCTGAAGAGAGGGCTTTCAGATGGGGTACACCACTACAACACTACTTATAGTATAAACACCACTTGTACTTAGGTATGGTACCCCCAGTAGCCAAGCGCTTAGTCTGTGGGTGTAAGTAGAGAGCATAACAGGTGAGTTAAGCACTAGTAACAAAAAGAGGCACAGCCACCATTCAAAACCTGACCCTAACCCTAAAGCTGTGCTGCCAAAGTAACAAAATTTGTAGTTGAGCGTCTACTTTTTTGTAGTCACAGCTTTTCTGGGTCTGAAATTTTTTCCCACGTCAACGACGAGCATTACGCTGTGGTGGCAGGAAGTCCTCCTCATCAATCGTAACAGCGGACTCTGAATTCACACATTCTCGTCCCGTTGTTGCTGTTGCTGTTGTCGCCGTTCCAGTCTCACATGAGTTATCCTCCCTTGCGCTCCTCAGACTTCCCTTTATATAGTGCTCCTTGTCATCAGTGACTCCTGTTGCCTTATATAACTCTCTTGCAAACCATCCTCAAAGGTGGCAACTCCCGTAGCGGCCGGCGACTTTCTGAGTTGCACTATTTCAGTCACTGGCCAGATTGAGGGGCAGCGTAAAGATGACACAGATACTTATATATATGTTTCAATTTGAAGGCATGAGAACACGGAGGCAAACTAGTAGGACTTCTGAGCTGGATAGAGAATGGGTGCCTAAGTGGGCCTGGGCAAGGCACGTGCCCTTTGGTGTTGTGTTGACTTCAAAAACCGGGCACGTCCGAGGAAGGTTCAATGCTCTTCTCTCTCTTCCTCTCATCTGCGACACTGTGCCATCTACCCTTTTTGCCATCAAGGCTTCATTTAGGCTGTGCTGCGGTCTGCCTCGGAGGTATTCTCCTTCTCACTGTGACTACACAGCAACTGACTTTTCTGTAGGTTTCGCGGACCACATATATGCATGTCATTGATGCATAATGTGGTGCGTAATAGGTGTGTTATTGGGTAGTCATTTTTTCTCCGTTCTTTATCTTGACTTGATATCAGGTCCTCTTTCTGTGTACAGATTATATGCGAGTCAGCATGCGGCTTGCTTCGGGGCAGGGATAAAAAACTTGCAGGCAAATGGTGAGAGCTTTACCTGCACAGGAGACCCTCCCGTTCACTAACGAGCATCCCTAACACAAGCAAGTCAGTGGCACTACCCATGGTACATCTAACTTTCACCCCCCCCCTGGCATTTATTCGAGCATGTCCTAATGTTTCCATGTCTCTCTGCTCCAGTATATCTAGGTTGCGCCCTTTAATGTCAAGTGTCATTCACAGTGATAGGAAGCTGTCATGTTCTATTAGTCAGTCTCTTCACTATCGGGTTTAAGGGTGTACTTAGGTATGTCTTCCATCACTCTTTTCCTCGCTTCTGTGATCTCCCGCCCATTCCACCCATATCCCCTATGTGACGGTCTCCAAATCTTTGTCCAACATGACCCCGGGCCCACTGCTACTGATCTAGGGTACACAGTTCTGTAGCAAATGCTCTATGCATTGTTATATATATACTAGTAATAGAATTTATAATTCTTACATTTTACCGAGGCCGGACAATGCGTGTATGGCTATCGGAGATAGCAAGGAGTGGTCGGGTGCCCACTATGGTCTCGTAGGATGCTACCAGACTACATGCGACCTGTGGTAAGCTATTGCCGAACACCCTAAGACTAATGGTCAGCAGTGGTCGGGTCTTGCGCCAGGTATGACAGGGCATGACTGGACACCCCACTACATGTGGCCATTCCTGACCACAAAAGTCGCATTCTGACTGTATATCATGATCCCTTTACCAGCCTGTATAAATATTGCCATGCATATAAAACCTGTCCATGCATGGTCTTTTATCCTGCATGTTTGCTGATGCATGGACCCAGGTGTCCATCTCAGTGCAGACATGGCCCCCCATGTCGTCAGCAGACATCTGTGAGATGGACATCCCCTACAGCCAGGCAGTTGGCTCCCTGTTTTATCTTGCAGTTGCAACCTATCCAGACATTGCCCGCACTGTTGGCAACCTCACACGCTTCTCCCAGCACCCTGGCATGGTGTACTGGAAGGCAGTCAAGCACCTCTTCCGCTACATCAAGGGCACCCTTGACTACAAGCTCACCTATGCTCCCTCGCCTGAGCCAGAGCTGTTCACCTCTTTCACCGATGCAGACCATGCTGGCTGTCCTGACACTAGTCGCTCTACCTCTGGCTATGTGATCAAGATGGGCACTGGGGCCATCTCCTGGTTGAGTCGTCTGCAGTCCCTTGTTGCCCTGTCCACCACAGAGGCTGAGTTCATTGCTGCTGTCTCGTGTGCACAGGAGTGTTGAAGGCGGGGCTCTTTCACCCACAGTTTTGATCATACCAAGTCCACGTTCGTACCGTAGATACGTTACACTGTCCCCTACCTCGGGTATTTATTGTTTCGTTAGAGTAGCACATCTCGTAGAGATACAACATTCTTATTATTAGAGACTCCAATTGGCTTAGATCTGCACACTGGTCTACTTTGTACTGTACAGCCTGCACTTCTCGTCTTTTGGGCGCCATAATGGTGCCAGTAGCACAGCATCATGTAATCTACCTAGCACGTGCTCTATGAGCTGTCTAGACGCCTCTGTCAGGCTCTGTTGTCCTTAGACTTTACAGAGCTTGACACAGGTGGGTACTATACTTTACATTCCTTGCAATATAGACTTTACAGAGCTTGACACAGGTTGTTGTGACTGTCCTGAGGCCCACTGCAGCCAACAGCATCTACCACTACTTGCCAGTTCATCTTTGTTATTGTCACAATCTGAGGTAACAGAGTCATCAACAATATTTGAATCAGGGACTGTATTAGAAATTATAATCCAAAACCATTAACTCATGTATATCCGAGATTAAGATAGATAATCCACTCCATCCCAGCCACCACTGCTTGTGAATGCCAGAAGTTGTCTCTTGAATGCGGATAACGATAATCCCGAGAAAATCCATACATGTGAGGAAGGATAACGGCATACAAGATGTAGATAATCTGGTTACAATCACATTGGGATAATCTACACTACTTTTGAGGACACCGTCCCACACGGTAATATCTTTGGCTTTCAGGGTCAGATAACGACAGATTGACTGATACATGACATTATCAACACACTAGGCCACTGATAGCATAATGAATGCACTCACCCTTGTGTGGTCTAGCTGCTCGGCAGGAACTCCCTTCTTCCAAGCAGTGTCATAAGCCTCCTGTGCCTCTGTGCTCAAGTGCTTGAATATGCTGTAGTGCTGCCAAGCATAAGCGCGCTTGCCCGGAGGTAAGTTCTCGTGTTCAGCAGCAGCCTTCTACAAGTTGCCCATAGCTGCAAACCCTAAGTTAGTAGCCCTGAACTCCGCACAGAGGATGTTCACGGCCTCGTTGTAATGGCACTTCTCCTGCCACACTCGGAACCACTGGGCCCTATCGACTAGAGAGCAGATACAGATAAGCAACACACTAGCAAGACACTGTAAATATACATACACCACATCGTATAGAGCATCCGACCCGAGGCCTGCTTGGGGAGACGGTCTGCATAGGTAATGTCGACGTGGCCTACGGTCTTGTTCGCTCTACTGTCGACATCTATTAGCTGCTGCGAAGTGTCAGAAACATCGATGCAGTCCATCACGTCTTCAAAAACTGTCCAGATCTAAGATCCTGAGTGCTTGTGATCGCCTTGCTCACGCGCCTTCTTCAAGTTCGCAACCTTCAAGTCATTGGCCAGGTCAATGCGCTGTAGACGAGACACTGGGTGTGAGCTGCCTAGAGTGCTCAGAACCCCTTGAAGCGTGAGAAGACGATCGAAGTTGCGGTTGTAAGATTGCGCCAGCTTCTGGCAGTATGCAATGCTGAACTTTGTAATGTCATTGCTGCGAACATGATCAGCCACAGCATGAGCCTCCTTCTTCTTCTCGATGAATGCTGACAGGTGCTTGACAGCCTCACAGATCTTCTCCAACGTGTCGAAGGCCTGTCCAATGTGCAGCTTGGTCTCGTAGGTGGCTAAAAGCTCGATGTTGTACGTCTTCCGCTCTTCTGGGTTGAAGTCGGAAGGGAGTCCGAGAACCTCTTTGTCAGCAGAGACAGGCGTCAAGGTGAGGTTTCTAACCGGGGGACTGTCGTCATCAGTGTCAGAGTTGGATTTCTCGCTTGAGTCGGAATCTTCACTGTCGGGGGGTGGAAGATGAGACAGGTAGCCATCCGGTTGAGAAATTGACCCGGGGGACATCACAATTGTTGGCATGAACTTGGCTTGGTCAAGGCGCTACCGAGCGAGCTTGTTACACTGACCCCGCTAGGTGGCTTGCATAGTACTGTTTGGATCGACAAGTGTCCCATGGTGCGACACGTTGCGCTTCTTCTCATCATGTTCGCGTAACTCGAACCTGGCCAATCAACATACTCTTATTCATACAGGTATTCCTGATGGTAAAACAATCTCAAAACACTTACAACTCGTTTTTTAGCGCCAGACCAGTCATTAAGAAGTCAGCTTGGTCCTTGCAAAGGTGAATTACCGAGCGACGCATGTGCTTGTCATCGCTGGTATGGTGCCCTTCGATCAAGTCTTCATAAGCTTGCTTCGCAGAAGGCACTAGATTAACATCTTTCAGTCTACCAGATGTTATCTCAAGAGAAAGAGAGATATACAGTGGGAACGGTTAACTAAGAAGGGGCTGTTCTCGAACGTCTTCTCCTTCATGTGGAAGGTAAGGCCCCGTTCAGCACGTCAGATAAGAGTAGGATAGGGCAGGATTAGTTGAATAAGCGCCCGAGCCAGTAATCCGGTGGCGCAGAGTAGGGCCAAGTAGGATAAGATTGCGGTTGAGCGACAAACTATCCATCACCATCATTGTCACGCCTTTCCCCCCTCTCAGCGTGCGGGCGGGCTTCGCAATATAGCAGTAGTATCCCGCATCCCTCACCATTGTGTATGATGCCCTCAGCCTCTCGAATTTGGCAAGCTGCTCTCGAGCATGAATGACACTCCCGCCTGTACTACCAGCGTAGATGAGTCTTGGCTGGTATTACTGCCCTTGCAGTGTCAGCTTGTGCTATCCACCTCGCTGCCCCCATCATACTTCGCCAACCGCAGAGCACATTGATCCTAACTGGAAGTCTCTACCTACAAGAGCTTCTCAGCGGAAATCCTCAGACGTTCTATGATGTTCTTGGAATGTCTCAACCCTTATTCTGGAGCCTTCATTCTGAACTTGTGACCTATGGCGGCCTTCGTACCACGCGTTCAGTAACAGCTGCAGAGAAGCTTGCGACATTCCTATACCAATGCCGGACCGGAGTCTCCATCCATGCACTCAAGAATCGGTGGCAACATAGTGCTGATACTATTAGTCGGTATGTTACTTTTTATGGACTTCTATTTTCCGCTTTGTGGACTAGATGTTTATTTACATTCACTGTAAGAAACTTCCACCAAGTCCTCGAAGCACTCGTGTCCCCGGGCTTCTACAAAAGACATGTCCATCTTCCACCAGACGAGTGTCCCCCTGAGATCCAAAACAATTCCAAATTCTACCCCTACTTCGAGGATGTCCGTGCAACTGTCGATGGGTTGTTATTTGCAGGCCACTTCTGCACTGATGTGCATGCGAGGTATCGCTGTCGTAAAGGTGTGATAACTAATATTATTGTATTTGGTACTCAAAGCTCAAAGCCAATATACTAGGCTTTTTGGCACAAAATGTTCTTATTTGCGCAACATTTGACATGCAGTTCTGCTACGTCTTGGCGGGCTGGAAAGGGAGCACAGCTGATGGATGCCTGTGGGATGATGCACGGCGCAGTGACCTCTGCATACCTGAAGGGTGTTACTATTTGGCGGATGCAGGATTTCCGTCATGCGATGCCTTGTTAGTTCCATATTGTGGTGTGCGATATCATCTCAAAGAATGGGCTTTGGGTAGTCAACGGTGAGTGTGCTTGCTGCTGTTTGTATTCAAGTGAGCCTCAAGCCTTGATGATTATATGTTACAGGCCTCAAAATTACAAAGAACTCTTCAATTTACGACATGCAACCACCCGCAATGTAGTTGAACGCATCCTAGGAACGTCAAAGCGCGAGTTTCCGCTCATGACCTGGGCCCCTGAATACAGTGCTTCGACACAAGCCAAGCTCGTTTGTGCAACCTTTGGCATGTTCAATTTTATTCGGCCATTGGGTGGTTCAATAGATTGTGGGCAGGCTCGTGGTGCAGATGGCACTTGGCGGTTTAATACAGTCGAGGGTGTCGAGGTTGAGATTGATGAAACTGATGATGCTAACATTGTGCTAGGAAGCCTGGGAGGACATGTGAGTGAAGAAGAAAAAAACCGTGCTAACGCTCAATGTGATTGCATTGCACAGGCCATGTGGGAGGACTACGTAGCATACATGTCAAACCAGTAACAAATCGGATATGTACTAGTAGAGACCAGGTTACATTAACAGCGCCTACATAGTGGACCCCTCTGCGGGCTCAGCCAGCTCAGCCTGCAAGTATCCAGTACGAAGCTCATCATAATCAGCAAGGGCCATGTATGTATCAGTGACAGCGGGGTTCTTGCAAATGCGCTGGATCAACTTCACCTTACGACGAGGAGTCAGCCCCACACCCTCATTGGCAGCAAGCGCCATGATGGCTTCCTTGTGTCGCTTCGGAGTGGAGGGAGAGTCTGAAGTGGTGCTAGGAGGCTCTACCAGGGTGTCCTTGATGTCGCCGACTGCACGAGTGAGCTGATCAAGACTATCAGCGGCGGTAACCTTGCCATTGCACTTGCGAGCGCGTTGGTTCAGAGTAGCGCTGGTGGTAGGCAACATGCCACGCTTGCGAGAGGGGGGGTGGCGCTGGAGAGATGGAAGGAGAGCGCGAACGACCCTATATAAAGCACAATGAGGATGGTGTATACCAATGAAATGTGAGGTTGTACTCACTGAGTCACCGTCCTCAAGTTCCTTATTGCCAGCCTCCTCGTCCTCGCCAGGGCGATAAGCGCCCTCTCCAGTAGCGACTGTGCCATCCACAAGTGAACAGATGTCATCGTAGAGGGGAAATGGGGTCTTGCACCACTTTTTGGCTTCGGGATGAGCCTAAATGCATGTCAATATGAATCTTGAAGACAGGACACAAAGCTAAAACAAAACATACCTCAAGGTACTTCTTCCACACATCCTCCGGGGCCATGACAAGGGAATTTTCCTCGTCCCAACCAAAACCAGATTGCCCACGAAGCGTCCTTACAACAACAAATTCCTGTTTGAGCTAAAGCAGCATTAGAAATGTAACATAGAAGACATGGTATGCACGCACCGTGAGGAACCTATCCTGAATGCTCTGTTGACTCTTCACCTTCCCTCCCGAGACCAACTCGCTTCCGGCAAGTGCATTTGCCGCAGCTAAGTAGGCCTGCTTCTTGAAGCCATTTTCTGATTGGTTGCTGTAGCGAGCTTGCTTAAGGAGAGTCGTGATAAGGGTACAGTCGTCCTCTGAAGAGTATTGGGCGCACTGAGCCATTGCGAGAGGAGGCTGAGAGAGACTTGTAGTGGAGAGCAATGGTGAGCAGACAAGCTCATAAATGACAGACATAGCATTATCAGTAGCAACAAGAGCAGAATGGCCATAATCTATTGAATCAAGACAAGATATTGTCTTGTGGTGGATGGCAGCAGGAGGTCCCTCATTCAGCCACTAGCAATGACAGATCATGTCACACTACAGGTCACATGTGACTACCCACTCTCTAACCCGAGCGCCACGGTCCCACCTATCCCTCCGGGTTAGAGCCTGGCCCTTAGTCTGAGGTCTCTCGGCGACCGACTATTTTTTGTGGATAACCCTAGTCCTATCCGACGTGCTGAATGGGGCCTAAGGGGGGTAGGCACCTGGTTATCAAACGGGAGGGCTAGCCAGGCAGCAACATTGGTGGGACCAGCAAGGGCACAAAGGCCTGCAAAGTATTTGGTGGTTCGGCGCTGACCATCGTAGGCCTTGTGGAGCTTGCGGAGGAGATATTGAGCTAGTGATAATTGGATGCCACCTAATGAGTCGCATTCCGATGGTACGTAATAGATATGAATGACGTACCCATCCCAAGGTCTTTTGACCAGTTCCAGAAGTTGAAGAGCGAGTTGAGGGCGTCCTCGCAACCACCACCGCTCATTTCACGTGTTGCTAGACTGGAGATATTGAGTTCCGCCCATGGAGTCTCAACTCCTTCTCCGTGGGTCAGTCCAAACCCGGCAGCATATGCTAAAGAGTACACAGCCTGACACAAGTCTTTATGGGCATACATGTGGATTCTCGGGAGTAGCATGAGGAGCTTCTTGAGCATGGGGATTGACTCAGGAAAGAACTCGTGCCAGCGGTCCACGATGTGTCATTACGATTGATGAGGAACGAAATCAATCGTTTATAATGAGGTGGACTTCCTGCCACCGCAGCGTAACGCTTGTCGTTGACGTGGGAAAAAAATTTCAGACCCAGAAAAGCTGTGACTACAAAAAAGTAGATGCTCAACTACAAATTTTGTTACTTTGCCAGCACAGCTTTAGGGTTAGGGTCAGGTTTTGAATGGTGGCTGTGCCTCATTTTGTTATTCTTCATTTACTCGTGGGTCATAGTCTATATTACATTACTTTTTATGGCGCTTGTGGTGCATCCACAAAACACGCCTAGGTCTACCTAGTTGTATGTTATACATATTATATTACTAGTATACTTCGCGGTGCTTTGCATCTGATACGTAAGCTTATTGTTGTTGGTAGGCATACAAGCAAGAACTTTGTTTATTGGAGTTGTTACATATAGCGCATGCATCTGATTATGAAGACCAGCACAGTAGCAAACAGCCTAAACCATGGAGATACAGGGTGTGGAAATACATGTATGCGATGAGGAACACGAGCTCAATGGTGAAGATGACTGCTATGATGAACAGCTTAGACCGTGGAGATACATGCATGCAGTTACTACTTACAAAGCTGAACTCAATGACGAACGGTCTGATCTGGCAGAGACATTGCATTATTTTGTATTTGTCTAGAGAAAATTTTAGTTAGTATGTCGAGACTGCATATCTCTTTTTGTTTTACCTACAGCCCAGCGGTGTCTACAGCTCGTTTCCGACGAAGTGGGCGACGAGGGCGTCGAGGTTAGCGAGCATAGCCTTGAAGCGCTTTTGGTCATCAGCCTCGTGCATGCGCTTCAACTCCCGCTCCTGTTCTAATTGCGCATCCATATTCTTGACCAATTCCTTCACTTCGGAGATCTCATTGCGTGTGTCTTGGATCTCCTTGGCCACCCATGCCACCTTCTCGCCAAGCGAATTCACCTTTGAATTGATTGCTACGACATCATCGTCGAGCTTGTTGACGCTTTGTAGCAAGTCATCAACATCGAAGTCGATGTCATCGATGCACTCCACCTTCTCCTTCAGGTGTAGAGTATGCTCAATGAGACGTTTGATCACCTGAGACAAGTCCTGGCCGCTCAGCTGATTAGCATACATTATATCAGATTATATGTGTCATTGTATCCATTACCTTCGCAGACTTCATTTGCTGTTCAGGCTCTTGCGCTGAATGAGCCTGTGTAGGCGGAGTGGGGGATGCGAGTTTGCGTTTCTTCGAATCTGGGCTGACAGTGCTTTGCTGGTGCATGGCGTCAACTTCCATGGGACGCTTGCCAGCGGCGAGGGCCGTCCCAGTCCTGATCGTCTTCCTGGCTGTTTGGCGGTAATATTTGGGCTTCGGCCGTTCTGATATGAGGAGGGGCCTGGGACCGAGACCGATGTTGCGACATTCTGAATAATCATTGGCAAAGCTGCATGGATGTATTTAGAATAATAATACGTACTTGTTTGCCAGCTGCAGGGAACATTGTTGACATAGCAGTGATTGCACTTCCACGTACATTCGGAGGATTGGTGACACCCGTTGCCACGCTCCTGATTCATTTGGCTACACGTGTCACACGCCTCTTGACGGATGGACGACAGGGTTTTCCGAAAGTCTTTGGGCAAGAGCTCCATGTTGATGTATGTAGGTAACATCAACTTCCGGGTGGAGGTCCTTGTGTTATTCAAGATGATAATATCATCACGGTTTTGAACCTTCTCGGGCGTGTGTGGGGGCGAAGACTTAGACATTGTATTTCAGGTAGTGGAACCACTGCACCAGGATAGTACGGGTTATGTTAGAATGTTGAATAGTGTACTTTACCGTCGATCAAATGTAGTACTAGGTCAGTCCCCTCATGCATTCATTCTAAATAGATGTATTGCCACATTCCTTGCTCTTACATTACACTGCACTCATCTTATACAACTGCTAAATGTGCGTTAGACTTACCTTGGATGAATCAGTGCGCGAGTGGGCCTTGACAGTGAGAGGAGGATGAGCAGAGTGAGGGCGAGGAGGATGAAGAGAAGGAGGATGAAGACGGGGAGGATGAAGACAGGGAGGATGAGGAGCGGAATGAAGTCAATTGGGATAGCGTATAGGAAGTGGCGGCCGGGTTACTTGCACCGGGTCAGAACCGCGGTGAGTGCAGGAGTGGTGATGGTAGTGGTAAGAAGCAAGGAGGATGACGGTTGGTCATCTCCTCTTTTATATGCCCACTATTTGTTGTTGTCTGTGGGTCCACAATTTACTGTTGTTTGGTCTGTCTCTGGCTTCGGCTTCGTCTGTTATAACTTTACGCCATTTTTCCTCTACGGTCATCGAAGTTGGATTAATTAGACATGTTCGGACTCGCGGGACCACACACAATTTGAAGGTAAATGTATGTATGCAGTTTGGTGGTCAAGGTACAAGCCGAAAGCTCGCGAATTCGCGATTGCATAGACTTACTGTATTTCTTGATTGTAGTCGACTTGCTTTTCCTGTTCCCCATTCAGATGCGCTTGATTGCAGGGTGTTACGATCGCTCTGGTACTATTTATTATTGTGAGTTCACTGGCACATAAACCTTTGATGCAAGTGAGTCTATTTGAATCTTAGTAACCCTGCCAGTGGCCTGTATACTATACATTTGAAGGCATTCAGGTTGAGTACACGAGTAATGGTATGCGGTGAAATTAAGTTCATGGCTCTGCCAGCGTGTGCACACAGTTCTACTCGAATTGAGGTCCATCTAGTTCAGCAACTTTATTTACCGCGTGGTAAAGGTTGTAGTTGCAGGAAGGCAGCAGATTGGTCACAGATCCGCCCTTGAACAGGCTTGCTGTGCTGCTTTATCATGCCCATGTGCGCTTTCCATGTAGCAGCATCGCGAGGGTATGCTTTGCCACTCAGAATGTCTTCCATGTGGTGCCTGAACCATTGTTCTGCCCTTGTGCTCCATTGCCCATGGTACAGGCTACCCGCCTCCCATGCGTTTCGCAGTGGAAACCAGGAATAATTCTTGAATTGGTTCCCTGCGTTGTGTTTAGCTGATTGTGGTTAGTAAACATTAAATTGAATTTGCTCACGGGTTTCAGTTGGAACCGTATACACACCGCATACGAAGTCTTCCTCATCCCCTGTGAGACAGTCGTCAAAGTATGGCAGACCAGCATCTTGGTAGAATGCTTTGCCATGAACAGTGACTAGGGACGACGGTCCAGCCATGACAGGATGGATTGCATCAGGTGCGAGGACTTCCATTGCAATCCGCCACACGATCCCACCTTGCATGATCGCAGCGCGCGCGCGGACTCTCGAGGAATGCTTTGAGGGTCGCTCGGTAGTAGTTGAAGTTGGTCGGACCTAGGCCACGAATGCCATGGATTGACATAGGCACATTCGACAGACACGGCTTTGCGGAAGGTTGAGACATAAACTGGGATTCTTCCCGAGGAGATGGGAGAAATAGAGTGTGGAACGCGGCTCCGCAGAGTACGAGGAAGGCGATTGCGTGGGATGTGTTGATGAAGGTCGTGCTATGATACAACTCGAGTGCAGTTACGGGGTCCTTGACGAAAAGCCTCCAGCCCAAGTCATCGTTCTTGTATTCTATGTGGTAGAACGTCCGGCGGAATTTAGTTCGCTTGTCAAGTTCCACCTCTTTGATATGGATCGTAGGGTGAGGCTTGTTCCCGAGCCAACAAGGCGACTTTGGGTGGATATCCCATACGAGGGGAGGAGGGATAGAGTTCTTGCCTAGCTTCCAGCCATGGAGGAACGCGCTCGTAGATTTCGTAATATTCTCCGACCCGATCCGCTCCACATTGGTGAGTAGGAAGCTCTTGGTGATCATATCCCCCTGGTACTTGTTGGCCGTGCTGTCAAGGAGTTCGCCGCTACACGCGGTGATTCCATAACGGTAGTAAGCTAACTCTTCAAACGGAGGGATCGGTGGGTCGAAACGGGTCACGGATGCTTGCATTAGCTTGAGGGCCGTCACGTCAGCCGGACAGTCGAGGGGGTCGTAGGTAGCTCCATTGGCAGTGATGAGGCTAGCGTCGCACTCGTCAAGCCAACGTTCATCGTCCTCTGCATAGTGTCCTGATGTCTGGGGAGGATGTATGTGCCATTCATCTGCAAACTCGTCGTAGTCCTTCTGCGAGTTGGGATAGTTCGCCAAGACGTTGCGGCGGTGCCCCCACTCACCTCGCAGCGGTTCCAGAACAGACGTTCACTGGGAAGACAGCAGGGATCGTCGTCGATGACTCAGGTCCACAGGTATACCCTTGTACAAAGAGTGGGTTTCTGGAATGACTTCGCCTCAGCTGCGCGCACTTCTCGCTCTTGACGATCGCGATCCGTTTCATACGGCATAACGTGCTGCTGGTAGTGCTGTTGCATGGATGCCTTGTAGGAGAAGTAGTCCTGCGATGTACATACGCGAGCGCCGTGTTTGGATGGGAGCAAGAGGTTGGACGAAGAGAGATTATCGTGCGGGCACCAATTGTTAGGCTTCTGAAGCATGCTCCACCGGAAGTGCGTCGCACTCGGCTGTTCATGTCGGGGACGCTGGTAAATCAGGGCCGACCCATCGTCTGGAACCGTCCATATCTGAAGGGGGTCTGGCTGGTAAGGTCGTAGCCACGGATGTTTCTTCAGAACATCGGCGATTCGCGTGGAGTGCGACAGCCCGTCGGTCAGCGGACCCCAGGATATGTACACGGGCACGTTCGCGTGTATCATGCATGGAACGTGGTTCATCCAAGGTGTACCCCCTCGAATGGCTCGACATACATGCCTGTTCGTACTCCATGAGAGAAGTTGCTGATGCTCGAACACTGCAGTTCATCGATCCACTCCTCCGGGACACCATTGTCGGACAGGATTCGAACCCAACTGGGAGGATTGAGCGAAGGATCCTGCATAGTCAGTGCCATTGCCATTGAACATCGTGCAGATAGTACAATGAGCGCAGTTCGAGTTGCTTGTGCGGCGTATCTGGCCGTCCTTTCGTCCTTCTGCACTCCACGGTATCCGAAATCGGAAGGGGCCGGCCAGAAGGGATCAAAGGCGACAACCTTCTCTCGATGATCCAGCGCGTGTACGTCCAACGTTCGGATTATAAAGTGTAATGCTTGTTCGAGCGAGTGCCAGGCTGCCACTGTGTCCTTGTTGAGGCCCCACCCTTTGGTTGTCCACTGGGTATGGGGGGTAAGAGGCAGATTGTTAACGCGACAGTTGAGCCGTTCGAGCAGGTGGCAGGTGAAATGGTGATCGCATGGAGCGTAAGCTAGCTCAGGACACTTCAAAGCATATAATGCTCTCCGAATCAATGGGGCGAGTAGCGTCTCGGGTTCAGCCAGCGCGACTGTTGGCAGTAAATCTACAACGGAGGGGTTGATGACCGTGTACAGTCGGTTTTCGAATGTGAAGGTCCGAACTTCGCGGGTGGACGTTCTGAATGACAAACATCAGCCATAGATTTCAAACATTGATTCTGAGCCACTCACGATGACGCAGATTGACGACTCATAGTTTTCAGAATCTTGAACTGAGTAAGAGCAAGGTGCAAATCTGCTTAGGACAGTTAATAGTAGCATGGCGGCAGAAATGGCCCAATTTGGTAGTATGCACGTTACTGATAATATGCGGTTTCCAGCAGTAACTGGAACCTTTTTGTTTCACGGCTTATCTGAGATGCCGAGCATTTGTTAGGTATAAACGTTGTCATATGAGTTATTTCCTTTAATGATACAAACACCTCATAGTTGTCGTTCACGTAAAACGTACATAAGTCACTCCAATTTGGTTCATTATACCACATTTCCATGGTACATACATCGTGTCATACGATACAGACATCGAGGGAGTACTTACCGTCACAAGACTCACTTTAGCTGAATGCACCTTGTTGGGGAATATACCTTCACGGGATGGCATTCGCGCGAGGTATACAGGGCCGTAGTGATCGCTGTAGCACGCCAGAAATGGTGAGTATGGAAGAATGTCCCACCATTGTGGCTCAATAACATAGAAACGGTCAGTACGCACCTTGTAATTGTTTGGTCCTCGGCGTAAAAACCGTGAACACGTCGCTAAGCGGTGGCGGTTGGGCACAAACGCCGGAGGCTAATGCTTGCTCTAGCTTGCCAACTCCGGGTACGGGGGCAGTCTTGGTGGGGTTCCGAGAAGTGCGTGAGCGCATTGGGGCACGGGGGCGGTCTCGGTGGGGATCGTCGGTGGCGAGCGCGTCGGGGTACGAGGTGGGTGTGGATGCTCCTCGGTGACGAGCACGTTGGGGCACGGGGGCGGTCTCGGTGGGGATCGTCGGTGACGAGCGCGTCGGGGTACGAGGGGCGGTCTTGAGGTGGTTCTGATTCGACAGCGAGTGCAGCAGTTAAGCAATGGAGATGTAAGACGAGGGCGTGCGAGGATGACAGGAATATGCTACACCGGGTCAGAACCGCGGTGAGCAAGGTGGAAGTGGAGGGTGGTAGACCTAGGACTGACGTAGGAGAGCAGAATTGGCGCCGCCTCCACTGTTGTTTGTCATTATTTGGTTGGTGGCCGGTGGCTGTGCGAACGGGCGCTTTGGACTTCGCGAAATTTCGACCGCCCTCTCCTAAGTCCACACTCTCCCACTTTCCTCTCACCCATCATCCACGCTCCCGGCTCCCCCGTCTTTCTCCCCTCCAGCATGCCCTTCCTACCTTTCCCATCCTGTGCATGCGTCTTCTCGAGGGCCGCCTGTTTATGCGTATCTTCTACAGTGGCCGGCGATGTTGTGTGTTTGATATCGGCAGTCGTATTCGTATACTGACCAGTTCTTCTCTTTACGCAGCACCTCCTCATCCTCTCTTTGCACTTGCTGACCACGGTTCTGACCCGGTTTAGCCTATTCCCCTCCCCATGGCCTTTGTTGCGGTTCTGGCCTAGTTATATTGACCTCACGTCGTAACTCGCCTTCACGTCAACATCGACCACCTACGTACTGCAAGATGCTTGGCTAGCGACGGGTTCGGAACTGACCACGAATACCGCCACCGCATATGTCTTGTCGGTACACCCATGAGTCAATCCGTGTACCCTCTTCGTTCTCGGTCGGGCTAGCACTGGAAGTAACTCCGGTTACTGTGTACGTTCCTATTGCTTCAGTAGCTATGATGGCACAATTACTGATAGATCTTTTGATTCAGTCAGTAAACCTCAAGCCTTTCACAAGTACGTTTCACTTTATCCATAGCTGTGGTACTCTTTATGGACTGGCCAGCATCTTTACCTGTTGTATCTGTAGCTGTATGTTCAATAGTAACGTGGGTCATGTTTTCATATACAGAGCCAGCGGCCACATGTGGGATCCAGTTCAACGCTATCTCTCATTGCACCGGGTTCGCCGCCACCTGTTATCGGACCAGGTTCGGCCTCAGGCTTTGCATCCCCGAACAGTGTTGAAAACCGTCGTTGTCCGCTCGGGTATGACGTACGATGACGGATTTCAACACTGTACCTCCTATTCATTCCTCGGCCCCCCCCGGCATCTGCCTGGGTTTGACCTGCATGACGTAGTATGCTGTAATCCCCTCTCCCTTTAAGTGGCAGACCGCCCGTCGTGCGGCGTACACGGCTCAGTCTATCATTTGCACCCTTCGTTATGCCGGCACACCAACCCCGGGCTAGTAATATCATGTCACGAGGTGAGCACACCCCATCGCATTTGGTGTATGACGACCTCGCTAAATGATTCTGTAGCACGCAAAGTTTATCCAGACGTACCTATCCCTCGGGCTACAAGGGTGGAGATTCCGAACAGGGACCCTCGTATGCCTACGTTCTGGCAAATTGACCGTCACCCCTCTATTCCTGCGGATGCACGGGTCGACGGTTGCCTGATCTTCTGGCAGCGAACTGAGGAGGATTTGATGTCTGCGCTCTATGCATATCTCAAGAAGTTGGACATGCCGGAAGGTTCGTGTGAGGGGATGCAGTCTGCCGGTATGTACACGCTGTTTGTCACGAACGTTCCGTTTGGCGCCTACCTTGGCGTCTCTGTTTCCTTTTCTGGACGGTTTACTTCCTGTGTCGTCCCTATGGTCCTCTGTTGCATTGTAACCCATCTCCTTGTTTTGTAGTACAATAGCTCCTATTGTCCCTGTTGTTCCCTAGTCGCTATTGTACTACATTCCATTGTTCTCCCTTCCACTCCCGTGTCCATAGTTACCTATTGTCCTTGGACCCCATTGTTCTGTACATGTATATAAGACCTGTACCTTGCTGCCTGGAGACTTCAGTTTCGACCTCTTGTCTCCAGGTAAGCCACTCTGTATCCTCGCTCGTACATACTCGCTCAATACATCTTGTCTCCAGCCTGACTGTCGAGCCCTGCTCCGCTCTCGCTGCACAAGTGCTCGTCGACGCCCCTGCTCGTCTTCGTAAGCCTCCCTGATCTTACTCGACAGCCAGTCGTAACATTAGGTCGAAACTTCTTTACGAGCACCGGCGTACTCCTTACTCCCTTTCCTCTTGTACGGTACGCACTTGATCCTCTGTGTTGGCCTCGCATAGTACGCGCTCTAGTCACACCATCGGACGTGGTCTTGGTTCAACCCGAGGCTTGCCACTCAGTAGTACAGTACACGGAAAGCTCCTAACCCAAGACCCCAATACTGACAAAAGTGGTCCGCCTCACGGTGTGGGAGGCTAGAGAAAGGTGGCAAAACAAAGCCAAGGCAGAACACCCTTGGGCTTGACACTTGTGTCCCTTGGGGCTAAGACACAGCAATAGGCCGAGGAGGCTGAGCAGACAGTGTTGGATCGTGCACCTGCCGTTTTCATTCCTGGGATAGGAAGCGAGCTATCCCTACCCCATCCACCCTGGCTTGTGAAAGAAGACCACACGTCTTTCACCCGACTGAAGTTCAGCACGAACACCTGCTTAACGAGCTCGGTGACTGGGCTGTCTGTGTAGAACAACCGTGTCCCAACTGGCACTGGATCTTTGCGGATACTGAGGAGAATCGTCGTGCGGTTGCACCTCGCCTCTATCTCACACCAGCACACGTAGACGTAATCCGCAACCACCTTGCCAACCCTCCAGAGCCACCTCCCCGAGACCCAGAACGACCCCCTGTTCGTCAAGCAGCAGCCATTGCAGCCAGGAACCCCTCATCCTGACCTGCCTCTCGACCTCGGAGCCAGGTTCTCCAATCCTTGATCGGACCATTGAACTAGTACGAGAACGACTCCAAGGTCTCCGACCAATCACCCCTCCGGTTGACCCGAACCGACCCACTGTCAACCTCAACAGTCCCACTCCTCCCTCATCACATCACTCTTCATCGCACCACTCATCGGCAGCTTCTTCGCGCTCACAATCACCAACGCCCTCATCGACCATGAGCAACGCTGGCACCACACCCGCACCTCTGCAACTGCCGGCTGGTTATGATGTCTCCAAGCTGGTCACCCAACTCGCCCCTCGCGAATATGATGGAAAGATGGCTCAGGATGGCCTCCGCTTCGTTTCTGCGGCCAGCATCTACCATTCGAACATTACCACCTTTTTGCCAAGCTTTCCAGAGACGATCCTCTGGATCACCCTCCTCAATAAGCTTACGGAGGGAGCGGCAGAGTGGGCAGGCCCCCATATTGTGACGCTCGCGAGCGGTACTCAGCCGTGGGCAGACTTCGCGGCTTTTGAGATGGCCTTCAAAGCCCACTTCTGCGCTGCAGATGACAAGGAAGCAGCCATCGCAGAGCTCGTTAAGCTCTGTAAAAGGCAGCACAAGATCGGCACCATGCAGGACTACATGGTGAAGTTCAACGCGATCGCGGCTCGTACCAGCTTCAGCGCCAAGGACAAGCGCGAGCGGTACCGCACTGGCCTGCCTTACAAGATCAAGGACATCCTCGCTACCTCAGGCCACGACACTTCATCGATCACGAAGATCCAGGCGGTCGCACTGACCATGGATCAGAATTTGTTAGTGCGCGAAGAAGAGCGGCCCAAGCAGTTCAGTGGCGGGTGGAGAAAGAAGGGCGAGAAGGCCGCTGCCACTGGTAAGAAGCCGTTCACAGGGAACTGCTTCAACTGTGGCAAGCCAGGCCACCGTTCCTTTGAGTGCAAGCTGCCCAAGAAGGAGCAGCAAGCAGCCTCCTCGTCTGGCGAGACGACGGATCTGGCTGCGCTCCGGGCTGAGCTCAAGGAGATAAAGGAACGGCTCAGTGCCGTATCGGTGAACGAGACGAAGGAGGGTTTCTGATCAGAGCCGCACTGGACGCTGCGCGTGCCGGCTCTTGTAGTAGTAGTCGATTTTCTGTACTAAGTTCCGCGTTCGTATATGAAGTGAATCATGATAGTCAACACTTTCACATACCAGTACGGTTAATCGGCAAGCAGCGACATAAGGATATTGTAGCAATGGTAGATAGTGGAGCTACTACCAAGTTTTTACATAGACGTTTCGTAGATCAGAACCATGTTACAACGAGGAAGTTGGCAAAGCCGATTCCTCTGTATAACATAGATGGTACTGAGAACCGTGATGGGACGATCACGGAGGTCGCTGTATTGGATATGGCGATTGGAGACCACAGAGAGAAAGTGGTGTTTGTGGTGACGGATATAGGAGATGAGGATGTGATCATTGGCCCGGACTGGCTGCATGAGCACAACCCTGAAGTAGACTGGGAATGTGGCTCGCTACGTCTATCGAGATGTCCAGAGGCATGTCCAGCTCACCAGAAGGCATCCAAACCCATCGAGACCAAAGCGCGTGATACGGAGGTACGGCCCACGCCACTCCATGGCATTACAAGCCTCACCAACCAGGCACATCTAATGGCCGGGCGGACGCGCTATCGCGCAGGCCTGATCACCAGACGGATGATGCAGATGACAACCTTGACCGTGTCTTGTTGCAACCTGATCGCTTCCAAGTACTGGCAGCAAGAGAGGGCACATGTCGGTAGTACCTGAGAAGGCCTTGCTTCGACGTATCTGTGAATGCGGAGAACGCGAGCAAGAGGTGGCGGATGCACTTAGCAAGCTTGACAAGCTTGGCCTTGCACGTCTTCAGAACGACTTGGTGGACTGGA
This sequence comes from Ganoderma sinense ZZ0214-1, assembly GCA_002760635.1. Taxonomy (NCBI): domain Eukaryota; kingdom Fungi; phylum Basidiomycota; class Agaricomycetes; order Polyporales; family Polyporaceae; genus Ganoderma; species Ganoderma sinense. The sequence goes on from AYKW01000034.1 coordinate 1,141,154, forward strand.
ACACTGAACAAGGCCTGCTACTGTACCGCGGCCGAGTTTATGTCCCCAAAGAGGATGCATTAAGGGCTGAGATTGTGCGCATCCACCATGACCTTCCGCCGGCAGGACACCCTGGGCAGGCAAAGACAGTGGAGTTGGTAACGCGAAACTACTGGTGGCCGGGCATGGTTAAATTCATTAAGGACTACGTTGAGACCTGCGACACCTGTCGCCGTGGCAAGACCTCACATGCTAAGCCGCATGGTCCGCTTCAACCCAACGAAGTCCCTGATGGCCCAGGCCAAGTAGTAACCTGCGACTTCATCACTGGTCTGCCTGACGTGGACGGGTACAATGTGCTGCAGCTCATTGCTGACCGGCATGGAAAGATTATACATCTTATTCCGTGCACCGAGGAGATCGATGCGGAAGGAACTGCAGACAACTTCATTAGAGAATGGTTCCGTCTTCATGGGCTCCCACGCAAGATCATTTCTGATCGTGGGCCCCAGTTCTCTAGCAAGCTCTTCCGTGCGGTTCTTAAAGGTCTTGGCATAGAAAGCGCAATGTCCACAGCCTACCACCCTCAGACAGATGGGCAATCGGAACGAGGAGATAGAGGCATACCTCCGAATGTACTGCTCACGGTGCTGCGATGACTGGGTCAAATGGCTGCCAATTGCAGAGTTTGCCTTTAACTCGCATGTCCATTCGGCTACTGGGTACTCGCCGGTTTACCTCATGTACGGCTTTGAACCCCAGTTCCACATTCCAATGCTGTCTACGGCGGTACCCTCTGCAGATGAACGGAGAGAGGAGTTGCGTCAGGCAAGGGAGGATGTGACCTCTGCTTTAACTTTGGCGGCAGAACGGATGAAGGAATACTACGATCGTTATGTCCATGATGCCCCAGAGTTTAAAGACGGTCAAAAGGTGTGGCTCGACACAAGGAACTTCCGAGTTCCAGGAGTCTCTAGGAAACTGGTGGACCGGTATGCTGGCCCGTACCTGGTTAAGCGCAAAGTGGGCAACTTGGCTTACGAGCTCAAGCTCCCCAAAGACCTTGCACTCCACCCAGTGTTCCATGTATCGCTCCTGCTGCCACACAAGGAGAGTCAACTCCCTGGTCGCCATCCTCCTGAGCCTGCATCGATTGAAGTTGAAGGAGAGGAGGAGTACGAAGTTGAGGAAGTGTTAGAGTCACGATGGTATGGGCGGTGGAAGAAACTGCAGTACCTCGTGCACTGGATGGGTTGGGGCCCTGAGCACGACAGCTGGGAGGACGCAGCGGATCTGGTGAATGCACCCAAGGTGGTACAAAAATTCCATTCCACATACCCAGACGCGCCTAGTCCCTTCAACAAGAAGACTAAGTCGTGAGGGGCACGACCCTTAGGAGGGGGTATTGTCACGAACATTCCGTTTGGCGCCTACCTTGGCGTCTCTGTTTCCTTTTCTGGACGGTTTACTTCCCATGTCGTCCCTATGGTCCTTTGTTGCATTGTAACCCGTCTCCTTGTCTCGTAGTACAATAGCTCCTATTGTCCCTGTTGTTCCCTAGTCACTATTGTCCTACATTCCATTGTTCTCTCTTCCACTCCCGCGTCCATAGTTACCTATTGTCCTTGGACCCCATTGTTCTGTACATGTATATAAGACCGGTACCTTGCTGCCTGGAGACTTCAGTTTCGACCTCTTGTCTCCAGGTAAGCCACTCTGTATTCTCGCTCGTACATACTCGCTCAATACATCTTGTCTCCAGCCTGACTGTCGAGCCCTGCTCCGCTCTCGCTGCACAAGTGCTCGTCGACGCCCTTGCTCGTCTTCATAAGCCTCCCTGATCTTACTCGACAGCCAGTCGTAACATTGGGTGCCTTAAGCGAAGGCGGAGCGCACCTGCAGGCCGCGGAAACACCGTCCACGTGCTAGCCCCAGTCCACCTCCTCCGCGTGCTGGCCCCAGTCCACCTCGTTCGCAAGGAGGACAATATGTTCTCTCTAAGGAGAAAGGAAGCGAGCGGTGTCTTGGTAGGTGTGCCCAACGAGGAAGAGCTGAAGGAGAGGAGCTTGAGGCTGCCTGTGAGCCATCGACCCGAGTTACTAGGCTGGTTGGCCAAGGCCCAAGTCCAAACTGCTCCTGAACACGCAGATCATCTAGCACTGCTTCAAAAAGTACAAGAAAGCAACTAGTAGACCTGCCGTATCACTGCAAAGCCTTGGAGATTTCGGAGCGACGCGAAGGAGTTGCGAGACGAGGCTGAACTACGCTATGAACGATTTGCTGGGCATCAACGCAAGTTCGTGCCGAATGGCGTGCATTTGAAGCTCGGTCAGGAGGGTACGTGTTTCATGTTTTGTCCGAGTAACAAACATCTGAATGGCGTTTGTATATAGCACGCCTACGTGCTAAATCTCTAGCTCTCCTGGGTACGTGGGGAAGTAGTGCGTCCAAATGCGCTAAGGCACCGAGGAGCACGGCCTCGTCCCCTCGCAAGTGGATTGGAATATGTAACAATGTTTTATTGATGCGATCTATGAAGCTGACCGTCTACAAACAGGCTCACAGGGCAGCAGCTTGGGTTTAAAGCCCACGACGGGTCAGGGAGTTCCCGCACTGCGGAAATGTCTCATGTTGAGATATCTCTGCTTACCGCCGCCGTTCGCCGCCGCTACGTAAGCCTGTCTTCGCTACCTGTCGTTCAAGACTTCGACAACCAGGATGACGAGTGGATGGACATGGACATGGACAATGAGGACAATGAGGACAACCTGCGGATGGGCAACAATGCATCTGATGGTGGGCGATGTTCAACTGACAAAGATCTAGAGGAGACAATGGATGTAGACGATCAAGAGGATCATATGGACGTAGATGGCCCTCCTTCGAGGACGTCCCCTGGAGATGTATCAGGATGCTCGCTTCGCAAACGAAAGTGTTAGTGCTCGTTGACGGATGCTACGCGTTGCTGTACCCACTTGTCACAATTGTTCTATAGGCCCTGTAGTTATGTCACCTGAAGACTCGTCAGATGATGAGATGTATGATGAAGGCGCTATGGTTCCCCCAGTAACGATCAAAACCAAAACAAAAGATGCACCATGTAAGTTACATCTGATTCTTATGGACGTACATGCCATATGTTGACATTCATGCAGTGTTCCAATCATTACTGCAATCGTTCTCAGTGGTGGCCCTGCGCAGTCAGCTTGGGATATACTCCTCTATGGCAAACAGCATAGAACAAACCCTTTCTGAAGATGCCTTGTCAGGATCCCACGCTCTGGATGACTTCTTGGACCAGTATGAATCTGCATCCAGGTTCAGTCCTGAACTTGCATATGCTTTGGATCGTGTCTGGCCTAGTCTCCATGACCACGCCCAAGCTCTTCAATATTTGGACCTGCGCATTGCGCTAGAACGTCGGCATTCTATGTTGGTGAACGCTATTGCTTGGCGCTGGCTAACAGAGGATTGTGTAGCCCAATGCAAAGATGTTCTAGCATCACTCGCTGTCGATGCACAAGCTCTTCAAAGCTCTACAGATTGGTTTACGCGCCTAGTTCACGACATATTCCAGTCATACAAAGCACGCTGCGCATCTACTCTCTGTGCCAGGGATTATCTCCCCAACGTTAGCGACCCTGGTCAAGTCTGGGACGTCCGTGGCGGGCCCCAAGCTGCATCAAGTCCAATTGCGACGCTCACGTGCGACGAACTCGTTGATTTGCTGGCTCGTTGGCTGCACTTTCCTACGAACACGCGTCGTATCTCGGCGGCATTCGTTACCCGGCTTGTGGAGGTCACCGGCAACATAGACATCCTGCTCCTCAATACGGTGTGGCATGCTCATCAGACAGTTAAATCTAGTGTTCTGGGATGCAAAGGCAAGAGACTCGAGCGCCTCAAGGTCGATTTACTTGAGCCCTTCTTCCACGCTCTGGACGATCATGCCATATCAGATCCAACATCTGAGGAGATTAGAGTGCTCTCCCACATTTCTCACGCAGTAGAACTCTGTTGCCACGGACTGCGGCTCCCCTCATGTTTGTCGTCATCTGCCAGCGAAGGGATGCTGTTTCACAAGGCCGAAGACCTATTTCACCCAGTGTCGCACCAGACAGACGTCACTCCGGAAGATGGGTACCGACCCAGCTTAGAGTCCCTCCTCCGATTCATCAAAGCTCTTATATCTATTGTCCAACCCATCCCACCGAATTCGCCCACGCCTCTCCAGTCCCTTGTGCAGTCCGATCTAGACTTCTACCTACCGTTTCGCGAGTTAGGTCCATCCCATCAAATTGCCAAGTCACCCACAGGTCCCCATTCGGCAATCAATGCATCTTCACCTGGTGCCTTTGCCAGTGCGGTCATCTTCCGAGTCGGACTCTTCAATGCTCCCATGCTCCTCGACCACCGAATCCCTTCCTGTTATTGGCCGGATCTTTCATCGTGAAAAGCAGACATCGACTCGCTCGGCTTTGACACACGCTCCCCGGAGTTCGTCAATATCTGCGCTTATAGCAACCGTCCTCAAGGACAACGACGCGACTTTGCGAAACATGTTGGAGCCTACTTTCTTGCTGATCAGGAGTGGCACGCCCTACGTGTTAAGCTTGGTCGACCACCTGATTTTAAGACCACGTACAATTGGATGCTTAGGGTCCGTCGGGTCCCAGATGGCAACCATCGCTTAACTCGAAAGGTTTTGCCTCTGCTAGGAGACCTACAATGCTACCTCCTGACTGCGGACCTCATGTATGCCAACGAGGTTGCGTCTCCAGATGCTCAGACCATAGGTGACGTTGTCACTAAACTGCAAGGCAAAGAGGCATGGCGTGGACTGCACCAGGCCGGGCAGTTCATGTCTGCGGTTCCCAAGAACGAGGAGGTCGTTGCGGCTTTTTGTCATGTCTACACCTTCATAGAAGAACGGTTGACTCAAGAGGAACGGGACTTGATCCAATTCGACCCGGTCATGTTGGAGCATGCACTCTGCAAATACCAGCGGCTAATGCGCGAGCTGAAAGACGGTCCAGGGAGTGAGGAGTTTTGATCTATTGTGGTTTACGGTACATGCACTTTGACAGATTGCATGGGGAGGGCAATGGATGTGGTGCATTGTCTGTACAGTGCAATACATATGTATTCATAACATCATTTACACTACATCCTTCATAGAAATGTCCGACTTATCTCCTCCCTGCTCCGTCCTCGGCTCGGACGGTCCCAAGTTCAGAAGACGGAGTTGCTTGTTAGGTGGAGGGGCCTTGTCGTCGTTACCCGATTCTTCAGATGAAGACGTTTGATAGCCAACTTTACGTTTGACCTTCTTCAGTGGGGAGAGCTGTCTGCTGGCAAGGCAATGAATTGCGGACAGGTCGTAATCCTTAACCATGGTAAGCTTCAACAGACTGCAGCATGGTGTAAATAACATGATAAGCTTACCGTTTCAACCACACAATCCAGCAGACAAAGCGCGTGAAGCTTGGAAACAAACACGTACTCATGACATGAGACGTGTATGACTGTGAAGCTGACCTGGACTTCTATCAGGTTTGTTAAGGTGAAGAGACCTGGCTTTATCACTATGTATTCTACTCTGAAATGGCGAGCCTGGCATTTGCTTTAGTTTACAGGTTTGAGTATCATGCACACGTACCTAGGTGCTTTACCTCGCCTCTCCCAATACTCTACAACATTGTCGGCGGTGTGGACTTCACCTCGAAGTATGGGCCGGAGCACGTTGAATGGATCCACGATAGTAAATAAGTCCACAGGAGGTTCCTCACCAGCATCACAAGAGGAAGTCAGGTAGCGGTTGGCAAACGTCAACATCAAGTCCTGGTTCTCTCGACTCGGCATCCATTCCCGAAGACGTCCTCCTACACAGGAAACGTGGTTGGAAAGAACTTGATAGACGATTTGGATTCCGTGAACCGCAGAGTCGAACCCCTCAGAGCCTAAGCCTGTAAGAGTGATGGACTGTTTAAGATTGATGAGCCGGTTAAGGTTGCGGGGAATACTATGATGGTATAAGTGTTAAAACTCTGCAATGTATTTTGCATGGTGGCACTCACTTGTATTGACGCACAGGCAGAAGCTTGGCGTCCGTTATAAAGCCTTGAACACGGAGGACAACTTCCTCAACATTCTGTGCATCTATAGGGCAATGTGCTAAGAGGCAGCGCTTGCCAGATGCCTGCTCAGCAATGTAGGTAACATCTTGTAGGGACGCCACCTTTCGGTAGTGTTGAGTCAAAATAGGCCCGTTTACTAGGCAAAGAGCATTATTAGAACTCACCGACGTGATGGTCTGCAGCTCTTGTAGCCCAGTGTCTTCCATAGCCTTCTTGCTCATTACGCCCGCCAGCAACTCCTCTATGTGTTGGTAGGTATTATAACGGGTAAATTGAAACGCAAGAACTTCACCACTCACGATACTTTGTACGGTCGGACCGTAGCTGTGTGAGGAGTGGTGCCATCATGTCGCTCCCTAGTGCCGTCTAGATTACTTGGCGCAATAGCAGATGGAAACAGATAGAGGAGTGGGTGAAGAAAGGCCGGTGAGAAAAGAGGAGGGAGGAAGGGTAGAAACGGGCGGGGGATTGGGGCCAGAATCATATGAAGATGTTAGTATATGTGACAGGCTGGACGCTGGATGCCTCGCCATCCAGACATGATGCAATGTCGTTACGCTGCCATTGAGATCTGTTCTGAGTCCATGGACTATCAGCAATTAGGGTCCCCTTGAGCCTAATTTATGATCATGCGTAACCAGGAGACTGCCAAGGATAACGAAACATCGGGCATAAATCTGCTGCAACTGACGTAGGAGGTGCTTATGTGCATTTGCTCTCCAACAAGTAAGTATTCCACATAATCTTCTATGTGTATATTGACCTTTTTCTCTTGTCAAAGGAGTTCTAGGATTTCAGAGGAGAGGAATAGTACCCTGCGCATATTCTCTTCACATATGCTAATAAAAGCACATAGGATGACCTTTCACATCCACATGGCAAGGCTGATAGCTTTGCGGTGGCAGGGACCTTCTACATTTGGACAGTAGGAACCTACATCAAGAAGTCAATGTGCCCTAAGCATGGTGAAACACTGAGGATTGGCTCCAGACCATGCTGAGCTACTTATTGGTTACGATTGGCGAACATAGCCCTGTTGCACCACATTGAAACAAGCCGGAGATGTCGGCATAAATGTCAAATTGAATGACTTTGATTTGCTAGGCATGCCACATTTTAACCGATGCCCCAAGCCTGCACAAACACCAAAGCTTTCGCCCAAGTATAAAATCTCTAGAGTTCTTCCCGCTCACCAGAGTTTCTGCTCTACTCCAACCCCACACTTTGCTCCTACAGTCCTATCGCACTGCTCCCCCTTCTTGCTTCTGCAACCTATGTCTTCCTCCAAGGCTACTCGTGTTCGACGTGCTGCTTCCACTGGTGCTAAAGCGTAAGCATTTCTAGTTGATTTTTGTGTCAGCATTAACAACCTACTAATGTTGGTGGATGCATAGGCCATCTGGACGTCTTCCACTGCCTGTTCTTAGTGACAGCGATGATGATGGTCAGGACAGTGACCCTGTCCCTCCTGCACCTAAGACACGGGGTCGAGGTAGAGGTCGTGGCCGTGGACGAGGGTACGTTATCTTCCCTATCTTGAGCACTGCCTCCTGTTAACGTACTCCTTCGGTCCAGCAGCTCTACCCGAGGGGCTGGTGCTGGTGCAAAGCGCACTACCCGGGCTAACAAAAAGTGAGTGGATATCTTTATCTTGCATAACTATGGCTCATGCCGTATGAGTAGGGCTCCTGTGAAGATGGAGTCTGACTCTGAGGGTGGGAATGACCTGGCAGAGGTCAAGCCTTCTAAGCGTGCTCAGGCGCTGAAGGCTTTGCCTGACGAGGAGGAGTCCGTATCTACTCAGACTCCACACAAGCATGCTGGCACCATAAAGGTGGAGAAGATGTACGTGCTATGTTAAACTCACTCACATATGTCTTTCTCATATTCTTTATCATCCTGATCTATAGTGATCCCCCGCCCGTCAAGCATGCTCCTAGCCGTGCTTCTAAGGTTGTTAAGAGGTATGTTGTGTTGTATCTCTTGTACAAGTGCTGGGCTCATGTGCTGTAGTCAAATCGTTCCAAGTACTGAGGACAAGGATGAGGACAAGGACGAGGATGAGGATGAGGATGAGTACGAGGATGACAAGCCTGTCATGAGCAAGGTCAAGTCCAGCGTAAAGCCTCGCAAGTCTGTTGTCATCAAGGATGTGGACGATGTAGAGTCGTAAGTCAATCTAACCAGATATGTGGCAAAGAGGTTGCTGAGGACCATATAGGACAGAGGAAACTCTCCAAAAGACCCCAGCGAAACAGGTTGTGAAGGACAAGCCGTCTGCGGTGTAAGCTCGCTTCTCCCATTGGCGCTTCAGCACTTTCGCTTATGCATCCTTTTTAGCGCCAAGATGCGCACCAAGGCTCCTGCATCCATTGATTCGTAAGTCTCATATCTAATAGTCGTGCATAACTCTATTGCTTATATGTTGTAATCATAGTAAAGCAGATGCCCGTCGTCCAGACTCTCGGCCTTCTGTTATGCAGACTCCCAAGTAAGTATTCGTCCGTCTTTCTACACTACTATCTTATTCAACTTCGCTCTTAGGGTCCAAAGAGTTCGGGAAGACAATGCAGATGCAGTTTCTCCTGAGAGTCCTTCTCCGCGGTATGTTGCATTTTGTGCCGTTAGTCACTACTGTTGTTGAGTGTTTAACATATAGCAAACTCTCTACACTGCACAAGGCTCGACCGACTCGGAGCTATGGCAAGTCCATGTCTCAGAAGCAGCCCATCGATGCGTAAGCCCCTGCTCATCACGTTCCTAACCTTGTCTGACCATCCTCTTTTCTAGCAACTCCTCTAGCTATTTACACTTGTTTTATTTAGATGACATGATGCTGGTCACTCCCAAGAAGGGTAAGCAGGGTGCCCAGCTAGAGGAGGTCAAGAAGGAGGGCGGTCCAGCCCCACACCCTCTTCTTTATTCTTGGGATGATGTCATCGACATCGCCAAGGATCCTGCGGCTGCAGACCTTCTTTCTGGGTTGAAGTATGTTCTTGCAACCTGTGCTACTTTACGATTAACTTATACTTATGCCAAGGTGTTTCAGTGCTATTGATTTGGACCTGGATGGTGGAGATCTGTTCATGGTCGACGTCCATGAATCCATTCTGGATGTGCCCTGGTACAAGGTTTACAGCATGTATGTCTGTTATACTCCTTGGTTACGTTTTGTGAAGCTGACATCTTGTACAAGCGGTCTGCTCTGGACAATAGGGCTGGCTAGTGGCGACAAATCGTACGACCTGGCTATCAATCCATCGCGAGCCTCTCTCCACAGAGTTACCACAATCCCTATCAGCAAGGATGGCAAGGATTCCCTTCTTGCCATATGCACGGAAACAGGCGGTCATCGTGCCGTTTGCTTTACCATCGGCATCGTGCTTCAGTCTGATGTTCTCGCACTGACGACTGCTTACCGTACTAAGCTAGTCAAGCAGATCCTCCTTCGCTCCTTTTGATCAGGAGTGGCTGCGTATGGGGTACTTCTTGGGTAATGCATTTGGTGTCCCGAAGCTGAAGATCCCTCATTACAAGGCTAGAGGGTCGCAGGTTGATGGGCTGGTCTTCAAGACCTTGCCTAAGGACGATCCTCGTAAGGTGCTCGTAGAGCCTGAGCGTACGTGTATGTTTCTTCTTTTGAAATTAGTATGCTGACTGCTCGTTTATAACACAGCATCCTTCAAGCTTATGCGGGCAGGAGCAGGCAAACGTGGCCAATCGGGCAGAGCCAACGCTGATCCATCTGCCCCTCCGGCCCCTGACGCGAATCCTGACCAGAGCTTCCAGGCAATGGCGTCTACCACCGTTTGGCCAACTGACACCCGCAGTAAGTGTTCTGCTTGTTTTGCACAAGTATATATTTTCTCAAATCTTCTCCTACTAGTCCCCTTGTGGGACGCTAGGAACGAGTTGCTCGATAACAAGCAGGTTGAATGTGGCTGCTTTACTATCGACAAAACCTTCAAGCTGCCCCGGCTTACTGAGGACTTGCGCTATCATGACATCGCTCTTGTCTACTATAGCGCTAGTACGTACAAGCAGTCTAAGGAGGAGGCCAGTCTTGGCTTACAGCTATATGGTGCAGTTCTTCTCAGCCACCCTGACGATTCTTAATTATCCTTGTATCATCTACTACATTCCCGCATCATACTACTACGTTCTCGGGTCCTTCTATAACTATAAAACCACATCCTCACCTGCTCCACTCAGTCCCTATCCAGTTTTGTCTTATGTTCCCTGTCAGTAATTCTTCTATGGACTTTCTTATTTATACTCGTTGTTAATTCTCCTTTACTTTCACATCCACCTATGTTGTGGCATCCTTTACTCTTCTACGATAATCTTTCTTAGTACGTATGTTGTACGTACTATTATACCAGGCATTATCATCTACTTTGTTGTTGTATGGCGTCCTTACTTTATTGTTATCTGACATGTATTCTGGTAGTACACAATGTCATCCTTGTTGTAGGCGTCTCTATCTGTGTGACATTAAGGTGTAAAAGTAATTGCATTATAACCAAATAGAACACATTATCAGAGATTGATATTATTAATTCTATTGCCTTGTATGTATGCTCAATGCAGTTGCGTTATAACCCACAATTATAAGATTGTATCCAACAGATTACTTCTAGGAGCAAGTTTTGATTGACATGGGCATAATCATTTACACATATCAATGCACTTGTAATAACATGTACAAGGTACTATTCATGCAACTCTACCTGCTGACGCAAGTATTTTTCTCTAAGCATTGGAACCACAAAGTCCCACCTACAATTACAGCAGATTAGTTCTTAGAACATATATGCAGTTCAAATCCATACCAAGCCTGGAATGCAACAGCGTTTTCTCCACCCACTTGATAAGGGTCGTTCATAGTTCTGATTGTACTTATACTGACCTAGGAGATATGACACTTTCAAAAAGCCACCATCTGATGGGTTGTTCTGCCAGATAGACGCATTCAAGGCAGCGTGCTCGATGTAGATCTTCCTGTCCCAAGCACCATAGGTCTCGAGCATCCATCCCTCTCGAACAATAGGATCCCACCCCAGCGAGGTAGAGAGGGGAGATAGAGACCGTGGAAGAGTAGGTAGAGGCCGTGGAATAAGGACTCCAGCCACGTCGAGGGGGATGACCAATGAGAATCTGTCATCAACTTGACGAGGAGTGTCGAAGACAAAAGATGCATGGTAGAATTGAGGATGGAAGGGGGGTTGGCGACCATGCTCCAGCCACGTTGACTGTATTTGGCTAGAGCTTGCTTGGAATGAAACTCTGGGTTGAACACAAGAGCTTCGCGGCGACCGAAGGTTGCATAGCGAATAGATGGTGTCGTAAGTGAGCACGTTCATAACACATGCTATAACACGACATGTTTAGTACATTTTATAATATGCACAATCAGATGACTATACGCACTGGAATGGAAGTCCATAATGCAAGCAAAAGGAGATACACGAGACACTATGATCTGCACTTTACGCACATCTCCCCAGGTGACGTAACGCTCAAAAGCGTACACCATACAGATACTTCGCATATGGTAGAGTGTGTCGCCTTCTTCACGGTTTTCCAGTTGGTAGGGCATATTGCCGAGGGTAGCAAGGACATGGTCTACGTCCTGGGAAAAGTCGGAGAGCTGCCAATCACGAGGGACGTACTTGTACCTGTCTCGTTGAAGGTAGATGCCGATGTCCATGAGGTGGTGGGTAGGATAGACATATAGATCCAGATCAGAGTTTGGAAAATAAGTACGATCTAGAAGTTGGAGAACGAAGGAGCCAGAGATGACCATTCGAGTTTGGGCCATAAGAGACCGAAAGGCAAGTGGGTCCTTGACAAAGTACATGCTGTGCCAGCAGAGCCCCCGGAGGGGAGCCTTCCAAATCAGGCAGGTAGCTGGGTGGCTGTCCCGGAAGCCCCGGAGGAGCCCTGATACATCAGGAACCCTGCCATAAAGTGATGTAAAAGGCCCCTGGGTCATAGCCATAACATGATATATCATTATTACAACAGATGGTGCCAGAAACAGGGGTGTGCAAAGCCAGATTTCCGCGAGATACATATCCACAGACTGCTGTGGACCCAGAAACAGGGGCCCTGCTTATGAAAAAGGAAGAGGCTTGGCTCAATACATTTATACCTGCTGTATCATATATGCTGCATTGCAATCACGATGTTACAAGTCTGCTGTCAGGCACTGCAATCAAGTCTGTGATTGCTTATGTTGCTGACTACATTACCAAAACTCCTTTGAATACCCATGTCATGTTCAAGTCTATCCAGCAAGTGTTTGAGTGTAACACAGAGCTGTTGGGCAGTAAGTCGTCTACTAGGGACAAAGCACGGTCTATTATTACAAAGATTGTCAATGCACTTACAGCCTCTTCTGAGATAGGAGGGCCTATGGCTGCAATGTACCTTTTGAAGCATCCTGACCATTACACTGGCCATAAGTTCAAGACATGCTTTTGGAAGAGCTATGTATCTGAGGTAATGAAGGCCTGGGATGACTCTGCTGCCTTGGGAGAAGAACAGAAAACCAAGGTGATGCTGGTGTGCTTATACTATAAGTAGTTGTTGTTGTGGTGTACCCCATCTGAAAGCCCTCTCTTCAGGCTTTCAAATGGTACTAGTTTCATGTTCTAAAAGTCAATATTAACCGAGATATAAGCAAAATAAAAAAACGCACAAATGCCTCGATATGGGCGCTTATGTGAGAGTTAGGGCGCTATGTATACCATTAGAAAGGTCTTCAAAAATGCGTTCTAAGGGTATTAGTTTCATGCAATTTGACCCAGTATTGACCAAGTTATAAGCCAAACAAAAAAACATACAAATGCCTCTTTCGAGGTTTGGGCGCTTATGCAATGCTTACGCTGATAGTCCCATAATATAGAGCTGATCAACAGCTTTCTAATGGTAGTACAATCATGTGATTTGGCCCAGTATTGGCCGAGATATAAGCCAAATACTATGTACCGGGCCTTCTTCCTTTTTGGGATGTGATTACATAATAGAGGGGACAGGGTTGAAAACCGTCCTCGTACGTCATGCCCGAGAGCACGACGACGGAATACAACACTGTTCGGCGATATCACATGACCAAAAGTAGTCAGCAGTCACATGACATATAACATGTGATAAATCACGTGACATTGTAAGTCACGTGATCTTCCTAGATCACATTCCCATCACACAAGTCACATGACGTGTAAGTCATGTGACATGTGACATGGGTAATGTCACATGACTGAGTCACATGCTTGTGACATGTGACTTTGGTTGCAAACAGCCCATTTTGAATGTTTTATTCATAGCTCATCTAATATCCAACCAAATATAGACATATTATACATCACCAGAATCAGAATTTCAAGCTCTATTCAATGGTGGTACTTGCAGAGTTATACAGCCTCATTTGAAATCACATATTTGTTATCTTTGGTGTAAATCTGCTGGAATGTAGCTCTTCAACTGGTTACTAGCATTAATTAGTGTAGCAGAAAACCTTAGTGCATCTAGTATAAGTAGACACAATCTTAGTTACATCAATGTTTTATATGACTATATGCATATGTTTAAATATAAGATAGAGGCGGAGCAGAAGTGTCTATATCACATAATCTGTACCTGTCACGCTTGGGCCAAACTCGCAGGAGACAACAGCTCCAAATAATATATCAATGTATCAAAAGTCTCTCTCGTAAAACGAAAACCTGAGAATATACACTATTATGTATTACTACATTTCTCAGGTTCTGGTTTCCCCAGCAATGCATTCTCATTGCCTGAATAACACAATCATCCAGAAGCACCAAACATATTAGGTCAGCGAGATAAGTACAAAGATGGAAATGGCACACACCAGCTCTCGACATCGACCAAGATCCATGGGACGAAGGAAGCATAGTGCCACCAATTCTATCACAAATCTCGGCAAGCCACGTGGGCCAATACGAAGCCTGAGTACCGGGGCCACCGTGTTCTTCCTCCAAGCATCATGGAAGAGCTGGACACGGCTGCAATCACTCTAGATTGAAAGAGTTGTAGCACTGCTAGCTGTCGAAGTGTACTGTATCTGAATATTGGATGAAAGACCAGCTTACAAGAAAGGGTACATGGGCTAAGCTCAGAGAAGTATGAAGATGGCCCGGGCAGCGACTCGCGAGCGCCGCGCACTGCGGCAGTACGTGTTAATATTAGGTTAGGATTTGATCCTGTAAGTGGTCAAAGCGCCGGACGGCACGTGATAGTCATGGTGTGATGGTACCTAGACACTTCTGCTCCGCCTCTATCTTATAATAGTTATACTAGTACTAAGTTTGCTGTTCCTCATCAATCGTTATCTGCCAGCAATAGCCTACTTTGAACCAAGTTCAATACTTACTTGCAGATGGAACACCAGCGCCCCTTTTCAGTAGACTGCGTCTGCTTCTTCTTCGACCTGAATGTCTTCGTGTACTGCAGCGAGAAGATTGTCAGGAGGTCGGCAGTTGACTCGAGCTTGGTCTGTGTCTCATCAGGTAAGTCGAACTCAGAATCACTCGAGCTTCCCTGCAGACCGCGAGCCGAGGCGTTCAATATTAGTACTGACATATTTGGTGTTGTATATCGCAGATAGGACATTACTTCGGCACCAGATCCGTTCCTGTCATCAGAAGCGGCGCGCCAGGCATGTTCTTTACCCTTCCCTCGCTTCCCAGCTGCAGCCTCATCCTCGACCTCCTCTTTATCCTCATCCTCAACCTCAATCACCCCGTCCTCTGCCCCCCCACTCACATTGTCTCCAACATCATCGAGATTGATAACTTCGTCTGCCACGGGCTTCCGGCGATGTCCGCGCTTCAATTTCTTGATGCCTTCCGACTCGGACTTCTTCTTCTTCTTCTTTTTCTTCGGCAGCGGCGGCGGTGAGTCTGAATCCGAATCTGAGCTGTCGGAATCTCGCTGATCTCCATAGCTGCGCTTGTGGCCCACAGCAGTCGATCTGGATGTTGAGGCCACCTGCTTTGCCTTTTCGGTCCGACTGCTTTCGGAAGGAGCTTGACCCTGATACCGTGTTTCTCGGAAAGCCATCAGTAGAGACTTAGCGTGGAGTTAGGAGGCAAATAGAAGGTTGAGAGATCGGAGCGCGCACGTAGACTGAATGGAGAGCTTCTTTGTGTCAGACGTAGTTGTATTAAATTTCGAGTCCCCTGGCCTCCCGCCTCCTGCCACTCAGCAGACCGTGGGATCAAGCTACATAGTTCAGGCACCCACAGCCACTGTAGGACTAGTAGGACTCCTACGGCGGTCCAGTCCTATGGTCCTAGACCAGTCCTACTCAGGTATTTGCAGTCCAAGAAAAATCCTCCATTGAAGGACCGAGGACCAGAACCAGGACTGGACTGACTAGGACTGCCCTGTGGTCCGGTCACCACCAGTCCTAGTCCCAGGTATACTAGAAAGTGTTGAAGTCGGGGCTCTAGCACAGGTTTGATTGTGCCAAGTCCACGTTCAGACCGTAGATACATTACACTGTCCCCTACCTCAGGTATTTATTGTTTCGTTAGAGTAGCACATCTCGTAGAGATACAACATTCTTATCATTAGAGACACCAACTAGCTTAGATCTGCACACTGGTCTACTTTGTACTATACAGCCCGCAATTCTCGTCCTCTGGGCGCCATAATGGCGCCAGTAGTACAGCATCATGTAATCTACCTAGCACGTGCTCTATGAGCTATCTCGATGCCTCTGTCAGGCTCTGTTGTCCTTAGACTTTACAGAGCTTGACACAGGTTGTTGTGACTGTCCTGAGGCAGGTTATGAGCCCTGCACTCTGAAGCCCTCAGGAGTCCAAAACTCGTCTGTCCCTTCACTCTCTGGCCTCACCCAGGCCCCATCTGTCTCCTGCTCCCTCTGCTTGATGCATTTGCTCGCTCTGGGACTGGTTCCATCTCTTTTTGTTCCAGGACGCAGTTTTCGTCCCCCAGCTTCGTCGTTTTGCCAGCGCATCCGCTGCTATGTCACTACCCATACCCCAGATTGCCACGTCACCACAGCACTTTCTTCACCCTCAGTGCGACCTCCTTGCTCCCCATGTCTGCCCACATCTGCCAGTGCCCACAGGATTGCACATCGTCTGTGGCCAGTAGGCTGCATGACAACACCATGCATTATGCCGGTGTGGCCATTGTTCACCCTGACTCTGCCTCTGCCCTCCAGTCCTCCCCAGATCGCTCCTCCTCGCTCTCCAACCCTCCAGCAATGCACTGGAACACTGGCACTGGTGCCTCATCAGACATGACCCCCCACCGCCACTGGTTTCGCTCCTACTCACCCCACAGCATCTCCATTCACCTTGCCAACTCCCACATTGTCTATTCTGAAGGTCTGGGGTCTGTGGTGTTCCAGCCAGCCGAGCGAGGGGGTGTTCTGCCTCCTGCCATTGTCCCTGCACTCTTCAGCAACCTCCTGTCTGTCTTCCACCTCACCCAGGAGAAGGGCTACACAGTCAAGCTGTGCGAGTCAAGCGTGCTGTTCTACCACCAGGGACAGCTGCGCTTCGAGGCCCAGGTAAATGACAACAATGCCAGCTATCTGCGAGGTCACACCATCTCCCAGCCCAAGTCTGCGCTCTCTGCCTCGACCACCTGTGACAAGGACCTCTTCCTGTGGCACCAGCGCTGTGGCCATGTCAATTTCGATGACCTGCGCTCTGTGGTGCACAAGGAACTCATCAATGGCCTCACCATCCGCTCCAAGCGTGCCCCCAGCGCAATCTGTGAGCCCTGCCTTGCTGGCAAGCTCAACCATCACCCCATCCCTCGCTTTGCCTCCAGGAAATTCATTCAGATCGCCCTCGTCCACACAGACCTCAAGGGCAAGCTCTCGATGCCTACGCCTAAGGGCTACCTCTACTGGATGGTAGTTGTCAACGATGCAACACATTTCTGGGCCATGGCCTACCTCAAGCGCAAGAGTGCTGAGAACTACCTGGGCCTGCGTATCAAGGCCACACGGGACGACAAGGGTGGCGAGTACATGGGCCAGGAGTACATTGACTTCTGTGCTGAGCATGGCATCCACCGGCAGACGAGCCGCACCAGAACGGAGTGGCAGAGTGAGCTAACAGGACGACATCTGAGGGTGCCACAGCCCTCCTAGCCCAGGCCAAGCTCCCTCCATCGTTCTGGGGCCATGCCGTCTCTACCTTTGTCCACATATGCAACCGCATGCCCACAGCAGCCCTCGACGGTGGCATACCCTACACAGCCTGGAAGGGCGATGGGCGCAAGCCTGATGTGTCCTATTTCCGTGTTTTTGGATGCCTAGCCTATATGCTCATCCATAAGAAGGACCGCAAGGCGCTGCAGCCCCACACGCACAAGTGCATCTTCATTGGCTATCTAGATGGCACCAAGGCCTGGAAGTTCTGGGACCCTGCAGTGAAGAAGGTGATCATCTCATTGCATGCTGTGTTTGATGAGCAGTGCTTCCCTACCAACTCGCCCTTCATCCAATGTGTTTGGCCTGCCCCTCGACGATGTGGACATCCCAGAAGGCCCAGACAATGCTGCACCACCTAAGGATGGTGTGCATGATGTGCCAGAGCTGCACGATCAGGGGGGAGATGATGACTATGATGATCCTGCACTTCCAGCACCTCCAGCACCTCCAGCTCTTCCTGCACCACAGCCTGTGCCTCTACCACCTCATTAGCCTCCACCACCTTGTCAGCCGTCTCTACCATGATCACCTTCGCCTCTAGCATCTCCACCACCTGCACCACCTCCTGTGCCTTCACCATCACTTCCACCTGTATGGCCACCTCCAGCTCCAGTCACTCGCCCTCCAGCACCATCTGTGCACCAAGAGGCCCCAAATTGCACTGCATTCAGGCCCTATCCTGCCCTTGCTCGCAAGGAGCTCCCAGCATGCTCCTCTCATCCCCAAGGCTCCCTCAATGAGCAAGTCCTTGAACACCAGAACCTCATGTCCCAGCGTCTTTGCATTCGCTCTGCATCTCCAGCTCCTCCTCCACCTGAGCCAGAGCACTCCTTGTCGCCACTCATTGAGGCTCCAGTCAATGCACCAGCTGCTCCTGGCCTTCGTCGAGTGTTCCCCAACCGTCCACGCTCTCCTCCGCCTAGTCCCACATCCTCAGATGATGAGCTCGACCTCATAGGCCGAGACAGCGATGAGGAGGCCCTCCATGCGATGCTGGCAGGCATTGAGGATGTCTACTCAGACCCCAGCTTCGACTACCTGTCCTACAACAAGGCCCTCGAGGTCTCCTTCGAGTCAGTGGTCGAGCAGGCATCCAAGGTGAACCAGGAGCACTTTGGTGAGCCCTGGTCGATGTCTGAGGTCATGGCACTTGAGCCTGAGGAGCGCAACAAGTGGCTCAAGGTAGCGCAGGATGAGCTGCAGTCCCTTGTCGAGAATGGCACTTTCGAGCTGGTCCTCCTGCCTCCCGGTCGCAAAGCTATTGGCTTCTGGTGGGTGTTCTGGGTGAAGCGCAATGCAGATGGCTCAATTGAATGCTACAAGGGCCGTCTCATCGCAAAGGGCTTCTCCCAGCGACCTGGCTTTGAGTACAATGAGACATTTGCTCATATGCCCAAGTGGACCTCCATCTGAGCCATCCTTGCTCTGGCAGCTCTCAAAGACCTCGAACTCGAGTCAGTTGACATCTCCTCTGCCTACCTCAATGGC